>VXBJ01001916.1:943312-1061032 GCA_013400055.1 Nycticryphes semicollaris
AAAAGAAAAGATGTGCTTTCTCTAAACTTTTCCAGATTACATTTTTACATTTCCATTACAGCTGAATGAGGAGACTGTTCCTCCAAACTTACAGACCTAAGGTCACTGTCTAATTGCAGCCATCTAATTGTGTTGCAACATTTGGACATTATCCTTCACATTTGGAAGTTGAAACAGGAGTTCAGGTACCTTGTGGTGTCCCACTTAGAGAATCTGTATACTCCATGCTGAGTACAAATTATCCCATTGGCAGAAGAATTAGGTTTCGGGGTGGCTTTTTTCCCCTCATTCATAGGTTCTTCCTTTCCTGACAGTGGGAAGTTGTTCATTTTTGTGATAAAATTTGTTGGTGTATTTAGTGTTCAGTCTCCTCTATAACATCAGGCAAACCCTCCCTGTACATAAAAGCATGCCAGTAAGTACTCTTGGAGTTTGAAAGGAAATGACATGAAATTTTGCCTTGTTACTTACCTTGCCAGTTATTCTTATGGTCTAAGAAGCCTGTAAAGAAATGAGAGCTCAGTCCAAGAAAACATAGCTTCTTTAAAGTGGCAGTGGGACATTTATACCAGCTGCCAATAGACCCCATATATTTGCAGTACAAAATGACAGGATATTCTCCATTAAAAATGTCTTGACTTAGCTGTACAAAGTTATGCTTTGCTAGACAGGCAAAACCCTCTATTCAGCTTGATATTGTGCAAAACATGAGGATGTATAGCACTATAAGCACCAATTCTGTTAATTATCTAATCACAGGGATGATAGATTTTTTAAGGTATAAAGATCTATATAGCACGAGTGATATTCTATCTTAACACCTCGTTTTCTTATGAATGAGCTGAGGTTGACTTACAGGTAGAGACTGGGAGGCTGACATCTGAAGGCTGTCCGATAGCAGTGTTGCATAAAGTTGGCTACATGCCATCAGATGAACACAATTAAGCAGAACCAATGTCGTCTTCAAATGACTGCATCTCCCAAATTCAGCCTATGCCTAACGGGAAAATGTATACATTCTAGGCATATGCCTCTTCAGACTCACCTAGGATCATTGATTTTCTAAAATAATTTTTCTACCTTTCTATTAGAGAAAAAAAAAACATATTAAAAAATAACCATAATAGTAACAGCTGACTCATCTATAGATGCACTCTTCTTTGGTTGTTTTGCTCTACTTTGTTGCTCAGTTTGGAGGACTGAAATGTAGGTAATTTCACATATGTGGGAAATCAGGTGCATGTCCTAAGAGAAGATGAGTGTCACAAGTCCACAGTGAAACTGCTAGCTCCTGCTTGCATTGTGTATGGAGTTTTATGAAAAACTATGCTAAATCAAATAAAATTTTCCAACTGTTTCAGTTACCAGTTACATACAGGAAAAAAAAAAAAGGAAAAAAAAAAAGAAAAAAATGCTTTCTGTCGGACCAATTTCACGTATTTTGAACTTC
This sequence comes from Nycticryphes semicollaris, assembly GCA_013400055.1. Lineage (NCBI taxonomy): Eukaryota > Metazoa > Chordata > Aves > Charadriiformes > Rostratulidae > Nycticryphes > Nycticryphes semicollaris. Next base: position 944,763 of record VXBJ01001916.1, read on the forward strand.
TAGCTTTTCCTAGCTTCTCTTTTATAAGCAGCAGAACTTCTGTGGTTTGGAAAGATGGTGCTAAATTGGAGACTGTAATCATGTTTGTGTGCATACGTGTTACTTCATTAACATATATGCAAAATACCCCACCCGTATTTGAATGTAATATATAGGACCCTTTTTCCTGTGAATACTTAGTGGCATTAATGTATTTTTGCCTATATTGCTTTCTCTTTACATTTGCATTCAGTGAACAATTTAGGAAATAAGTTTTAGTAAGATGAATATTCATTCATTTTGTTACCTCCAGTGGCTTTGGATCAAGCCCAGAGCATAGCTTCAAGTGTATGTACATGAATATTTACAGGTGCCAAATTTTATATCCACATTTGCAAATGCTGCACTAGAAGTGGTTTCTTCCATTTCCAGTCACAAACATGACAGTGCCATATCTCTCTTTTGACCTATCACAACAGCTCCAGTCTGAAATGATAATTATTCATGGAAGACTGTGCATGATCAAAACAGAGTTAAAAAGATTTGCCAAAACAAAATACAGTGAATAATTGTGAATAATAAATTCCAGGAAATTACAGTCTGAGAGCAGGCTTTCCACAGGCTTAAAAGGAACATCAAATAATTTCTTTGTCAGCTCTTCTCAGTATCCTCTGCATCAAATTTCTTACTGCAAAACAGTTCACAAAATCCAGCATAATCTTTAAAGTGCATCAAACTTCTGACGCTACATCTGTAAAGGGAATAAGCTGTGTAAAACTCAGACATGTCCCTGGAAATATTGCTCTGTCTCTGCTGCCCATCACTCACAACAGGTACGCAGCCCTTCTGAGGACAGTGTATCCATATGACAGCCTGAGATAATGCCACCAAGGATGGAGCTGAGCTGAGTTTGCTTCATGACTGATAGAGCAGACTACACACAGGAAAAAGTATATAGACAGCGTCAGGGGCACTAAAAATAGCAGAGGGCTGGAGGAGAAGATACTTTTTGTCTTCTCTCTTATTTCCCATCAGCAAATGTGTTGACTTTGAAGATATTTAGTACCCACGAGACTGCCAGTGTTACAAGCTCGATCTGTCTCCTGTGTGTTGTAATTTCACTGCAGTGCTCCCAGTGAAGGAATTCCACTGAGGGTCTCAGATCAATGAATAAACAATTACAATGTTATAATAAACCTTTATAATTAAAGCATTAAATTACAAATGGAGAAAAAAATATGAAATTAAACTTGGTGTATGTTTTTGTTTTCTTTTTTTTTTTTTTTTTTTTTTTTTTTTTTTTTTTTTTTTTTTTTTTTTGTGTCCAACTGCACCCTCCACAGAGGTGAAGAGGAAAGAATTGGCTTTCTATTACAGGACAGTCTCCAAATTCACTTTTAAAAAGACATTTTGCCCATCCTGTAAGCAGCTGTCACGCTTGCAGGAAAGGAAGCAGTTCAGCATGGCTTTTCTGCTCCTGGAAGGCAGTCAGAGTCCTGACCCTTCCCCGGCTTAAATTGGTTTTATAAATCCATGGATGTTAGCAGATTTTTCCATCTGAGTACAATCCTGATTGCAGAGTTCATCTGTCATTTAGACCAAGGACACTGGCATCTGGATTCATGTGTTCAAGTCTCTGCTACGGCACTGAGAAGCTTCATGCCTTCAGGCAAGTCACTTAAACCTGGTGTTTCAATTTATCCTTCAACAAAGTAAGTATAAATAATACTGTTCTCACTGGGGTGTTTTGAGGTCAAATTCTGATCTTATTTAGGTAAAACTAGGAACAGCACTTCTGCAGCTGATAGAATTAGGCTGAAGTCAAACCACTGCAAGTCGCTTTCACTGTAAAGTGCTTTACAAACTACATACAATGCAAAACGCTGAATTGCAACCAACACAGAGATAAAGGAGCCACAGCAACTGGTACAAGGGACTAAGCACTGTTATGCAGAGGGTTGAAAAAATCCAAGGATTACAGGAGGAACGCTTAATTTGATTAAAATGGTAATAGCAGCTTTCTAACTGCTGTACGGGGAGACAGAGTCTTGGCATTAAGATTATATCTGACATCTTTGCACATCAAACAGCAAGGAATTTGACTGAGAAGGAGGTTTTTTTCCCTCTGGAACTGCTGCTTTCAGTTCAGTTCAGCCACATCTAAGACTAAGACTTGTATTTTGTTCAAAAAAAAAGAGGTTTTAGGTGCTGCCAGGACAATTAATCCCTGGAAATACCGCAAAATCCTGTGGCAGTTCTACTCATCCCCAGTCCCCCAGCTACACATACCAACTGCCTCTCTCCCCTGATGCTCAACCAGGTCCCTTGGACACCTCCCCACACCCCCCCACCATACTCTGCTCACCCAGAGCTTGCCCGCTCCCCTTTTTTCTCTTCCACCACTCATTTCTCACCCTTACCGCTGCTCACCCTGACTCTGATCTCTCACTTCCTTCCCGTTGCACATGCACACATTAAAACGTCCACAGCTTTCACTGCTATGAGCAAGGAAGAAAGGGCATGACAATTTCATTCACTATATTTTTTACCGTTGCAGCTTTCAGTGCTTATGCTCAGCCTGCCCCAGGCAGCGCTCCCTGAGATATTAGTTGCGATTAAAGAAAAGAGCAAAGTGATACTGAAATATTTGGGGAAAAGAACAAACATAAATCACACATCAAGCACTTTTGGGAACACACAGAAAGCAAACTGCAAGTAAATCTGAGCTTGAAAACTAGTTGTTTAAAAAAACAAACACAACTAAAAACAAGCAAACCACCCTATGTTGTTATTGCAGTTATTAGCCATTAATATAAAAGAGGCTTACTTTGTTTCATTCCTTACACACATCTATAAACATGCACGCACCTTTCTTAAAGCAACATCTTTGCTTTAACCTTCATTTGCTCTTCACAGCTGGAATAAATGGTTAATTTCTCAGGGGATCATGCATGCTATTTGTTATTGATTTTATAGCTCAATAACATACTAGGGCTGTGAACAGGTTGGTATCAGATTAGGAAACAACCACTTAGAAGCAGACACCAGCTGTGCACTTGTGATAAATTACATTTTTTCCCTATGAATTTTATACCTAGTTATAGCTAGTTTACAGGATTTAGCACCATATGGACTGCCTGCTAGTGAAGTAACAACCTAAAACACAAACACTTTCCTCAGTGAAAGAAGCAACGTATAGCTGCAGACTTTTCTTTTAGACTAATATTGCATCATAATCATGGATTTAGAAGTCATGAAAGGTTTGGCATATACCTCTGTGTTTTGCATTTAACATAGACACTGAGGTTGTATGAAACAGCAATACAAAAATGGTAAATGTGATAACATTAATATGCAGAAAACTTGGAACTAATGTATTCTAAATGCAGGGTTCTTTTGAAAACATGGCTTTATTGTTGTTAGAGCTGTTAAAAATGAGCTCTTTTTGAGGTTTGTACAGGGAAGAAAATCTCAAGCTATGCATTGCATTCTGAAGATCAGTGTTACAGTACTATGCTTACCATTAAAACCTTTCCAAGCATCATTTGAATGTAATTGAAATTTTGAAATTATGGCTTTTTTTTTTTTTTTTTAGAATACAAGACAACCTTTCCTTAAGGAAAAGATATAATTGTAAAAATTAATCCATGGAAACCACTTTGTTTAGCAGAATAAGGACCCAGAAATATTATGAGTAATGTATATTTCACTCAGAGCTTTTCACTTGCTGTTAATTCCCTTTATTGACTATTATGTTATATACTCACACACAAGACGCTCTTTGTCTAAAAAAACGACAGTTATGTATATGCATTCTCCACTGATTTTCCACCAGCACTGTGGACTCCAGTTATGTGATATAATCACTAAACCTAGGTATGGAAAGATTTGATAATACATTTTGTGTGTTATTTCTCTGCAACAACAAAATTTTTACCTGATATACACCCAGAGGTGCTGCTCCCAGTGTGATGATTTCCCTGGAAATCATTTAGGCTACTTATGTACTTGTTTAAGCTAAGCTAAGCTAAAGTATCCTGCTGAACTGGCAGCATCTCATAGAAACCTTATTTCTATTCTCTTCTACCCTGGTTAGAAGTGTCCTGAAATAAACACATTTTTCTGAGCATAAAACTGATGAAAAAATTAATAAACTAATAAATGGGTATGCCATTACAGGTATAATCCTAGAATTAGTGAAAGGTAAATGTGAAAACTGGATTTTGTCATAGGTTCATATATAAGTTTAAATGAGAGGAAAATGTAGCAAAAAAACTGTCTTAGTTTATGAGAACATACTGTAAGAAAACTGAAGATTAAATTTAAATAGACATAAAGATCCCAAATCTGGTTTTGCTAATGAGAGTAAGCTGCCATTTATATGTAAAGTAACCTTACACAAATACATATTTCAGGGCAGGACAGCATTTCACTAGCTTTTGGACTTAATATTGGATGCTCACAAGACTCCGCAAAAAAAGAAGTTGCCACACTACAGCTAATATACAAGAGTCAACAGATACTCCTAGAGCTGAGTGAATAATTAAAAAAAATTGAATAACTTATTCAAAACTATGAAATTCATCAACTAAATTACTTGACTAATACATCTATGAATTATGAACTGACTATGCTGGGTGAATAATACATTAATAATTAATATGAAAAATATAATTAAATACTTCAAATTAATTACTCAGAGAATATGAGAAACCATAATTATTCTCTATACTGTATTCAAAGAATAGAATGCCTGAGTAGTCTGTATACTCTTCAAGTTTTACAATTTTTCAGTACAATGTATAGGCTATATCTTTATAATTACGGAGTATTGAGGTGATATCTCAAATATCGCTTCAGGCTGAGAATGAAGAAACATGTCATAATTGAACAAAATAACACATGTTTTAATAGAAATATGCTAATGTTGGGATGTGTAACTGCCTAGATGGCAAAGACTGCCTCTATCTCTTTGAACAAATTGAACGAGGAATGCCCACTGGAGGGAATTTTTTGACAAGTAATCAAGTGCTGGGGGTCTGTAAATTGCATTTGCTAATTCTGACCATAGGTTACTCTTAAACACCATCTCATACAGTGCCTGCATCCAGAAGTGAGCATGGTTCAAGTATGTGCAGTGACTCAGCCTCCCACTCGCCCTCCGTGTTGGTGCCCAGCTACCTGCTCATTCGCAGCTGAGGGGGCTCTGTCCTCAAGCACACCTGTGGTAGAAAGCTCAAGTTTGCAAGGATCCCACTTTGCAAGGACCTCTGGCTTACTTCTGGATCAAGCCACACTGCATCCTGCTGTGGGGAAAGAAGGGCAAGGTGCACATCAGGGGGCTCAGTATTCACAGGACTCACACATGACTTCGCAGGACAGACCAGCCTTAGTGCCTGAAGGTGTGCTTGGTCAGCTGCGGGCAGCTTGAGCAGCCCAGACAGATGCATTTGCACTCACGATGTGTGTCACTGACATAAAGACATTGCACAGGCAACCCCTTTTCCTTCTGGGATGGGACCAGATGGGAAGGGGTGGGTGTTGGTGGGTATGGAGTCCCTCCTTTCTCATTACAGCTTTGCACTGAGCACAGTTTATGAGGAGCAGCAGCAAAACTGGCCTTGCAAACTAAGAATGGAAAAATTTACAGGGCTCTGTTTTCCTTGCCCATGGTTACACTTGTCACAATTTCATATAAGACCACATAGTTTTTTCCTGATGGACTCTGCCATTCATCATAAAAATACACTTGCATTCTCCATGCACACATAGTATAAAGGTTATGCTCAAATATGCAGTGATGCTCAGAGTGATACCAGTGAGAGTTATGGTTATGGACAGGGGTCAGTGCTGCATGTGGGTCACAGCACAGCTCTAATGAGGACTGCTGTTGAAGATAGCACTTTCTAGGGGTCTAAAACACTATATGTTTTAAGAGGTGTTTCAACAGTGATAGATGGAGTGTGATTTATCGTGCATTAGACATAAACAAAGTTAGCACATTCATTACACTCTTATGAACGGAAAATGCCAATTAACCACAAAACTAGGCACATACGCCATCCCTCTGTATGCTATTGCTATCTTGAAAGCATAAGTTTATAAGATTACTTGAGGGAATGAGGAAATCCTACATTTCTTTATCTCCACATTTTGCTTTCAAATGTAAAATATTTTAAAGAATCTGAAGCAAAACCCAAACCCTTTAAGGATTTACTTCTTCACTTTCATAGCTATCACACCTACACACCTATCCTCCATCCCCACCAGCTGAGTATTCTTGTTGAAAATAAGTTTGTTTAAAGTTTCTTTAAAGGATATCTCCAACACCTTGACAGTCCATGGTTTGATATGGTCGGTTAATGGACAGACAAAAGTTGTCCTGAAAGTAACTGTTCCTCACTATAAAGACAGACCCTAAATTATTTATCCCTTGTTAGTGGATCCATTACACTCTGATTGCCAAGTGCTGTCTTTTTAGTCTCTCATACCTGTCCCAGACCTGTCTCTATTCTCTAAAATTCTCCCATTAGCCTCAACCTCAGCAATAAACTCCCTTTTTTTTTTTTTCCTGTGCTATACGAGAGGTCAATTCTTTCAGTTTGTGAAAGATTCCAGTTGTGTGAAATAACTAATAATATATCCATTTATTGTGATTAAACACAGCCATTTTTATTCCCTGCACTCCTTTCCATTTCCAGGAGTCAAACACACTAGCTAGAGAGAATACGTGCTTCTGGGAGCTTAGCTGTGCTTCTTTTTCAGTGACCTTTAGTATATTACTACAGAGTAGGAATATTTAAAAATGAAAAAGTGTCAAAAAAGTTGCTCTCCAAAGGGAAAACTACTACAGAAGCAACTGGTGATGTTTACTTATGACTTTCTGCAACTAGCTTGCTACTTCCTTCTCATCTCCTGGTCTGAGACACAGCTCTGTACATAGGCTTGAAATTGGCAATTACATCCTAATTCTGCCAGGCACTGAGCGTCCTCTCCAAAATGCTGAGTCTCCTGGAGCAGTAATGATATCAGTGGGAGTGAAGGAGCTCAGTTCCCCACAGGGCTGAGGCACAGCTTCTTTCACTGGGGATTTTAAGTCCTGTTTATTTCTACAGATTCTCATGCCCTATCAGTCCTTGAAGGTGACACAGGAGAAAACATGATGACAACAGGGCATGACAAATCTCAAGGAAGATTTGAATGTAAATACTCTCCCATGAAATGTAGATATTATTGGAATAACCTGAACAAATCATGAAATTGGCTGGCAAGGGCATGGCTTCATTATCACAGTGCAATATCGTCAAGGAGAAATTGTGTAAGGCCCTTTATAAGATTTATGACATTTCTGAAATGAAATAAAATATTAGACCTCTAAAATTTTTTATTTAAATTCTATCAGTAACTCCCTACATTCCTTCTGCCCGCCCGATGAATTAGCCATTATCATACTTTTGTCTGAGATAAAAATAAATGATCTGCATTTGACTAAAAAAAAAAAAAAAGAAAAAAAAAAGAAACCTTCTGCATAACTTTGAACTATGAATCAGCCTCAGAGTTCTCATTAAAAACTCCCTAACTTTTAATCACAAAACACAGTCTCTGCTGTCTCCAGACTGCACAGAGAGATTCCTGGCAATTGCTCAAAGGCAAAAATGGTGAAAAAAATTAAGCATTATTATCATCATGAGTTAAAACATGGGTGTGGTGTGAGCACAGTCATCCAAGTAAGAAATTGGAAATTTCTGAACTTTGCACCATCATCGAATCCTTCTGCTGGTTTTTGGCAATGTTATTCATTCTTCATTTCATCAGCAGAAAGTTTCTAGTAAATGCTTACCTTGCTGAAGTATTATATTCAGAAATAGTTCTACAGTTTTGAATTTGTATTTGTAGGTGCAAACACCGTAATACAATTTGAAGTTAAGAAATCATCAGTTACAGGAGAAACTTTCTTTATAGGCCTTTGCCCAAGACTGCTCTTTCTGGTATAATGTTGGCAAAGTAATGTTGGCAAAATCACCTCTTACAAAGCCAAAGAAACTTTTAAGAAAATCCTTTACTACTGTTTCTTTGCACTTTCTTCATTCAAAAAAGTGAACATAACATAGACAATGTGCAAGTTCAGATGGCAATCTGTGTTTGTGCAAAATTCCATCACCATTATTGGATTCTTGTGCTGCTGCTGCTGAATCTGACAGCAATTCAGAGAGGAAAACCCTCTGAAAACAAGGTGGCAAACAACTTGGGAAGTTAGAGAATGAGGCAATGTGTGGGGAAAAAAAAAAAAAAAAATCACCTCTTAGAATGAGTCATAAAATGCTCTGTAGAGCAGAAATTTCATATGTGTCTTTGAAAAGAAATATTTCTCCATTTTTTGGGGGATGTTTCTGATTCAGTCTAAGATACTCACAGTTCAACCATAAATGCTGCCATTTGTAATCATATTTACAGACAACATGAATTCAAACTAACTTATAGAGATTTCAGAGCACAGAGATACAGGATGAAATGGAGGTTGGAATTCACTGGCTGCACCATAGCCACTGAACACCTCTGCAAGCTCTGCTTTTGTGGGCTGTCTTTGGACCTTAGGGTAAGTTTGGCTAGGGAGAGGTTCCCCTTTTTGCTGACAAAACGTTGCGAGTGCTTTCTTTCTAATGACATGGATAATCCTGGGGATGCTGGTGGTATAGAAAGGGTGAAGAAGGTGGCTGGTTAGGGAAGCCACTCCAAAAGGGCAACAAGACTGTGAAAGATAATAGAAGCAGAGGGCTCTGGAGTTCAGGAAACAGAGTAGAGGCCACCATGTGCTGTAAGAGCAGACATTCAAACAAATATGTTTTCTTGAACAAAGCAATATAAACCCATTGAAAGAGTAAATATGACAACAAGTTTGATGGAGCAAGCTGTTTGTTAGGAAACACACATCCTTATAAGTTCTTTGACTTGCCCTGTCTGCCTCGAGCTCTTGCAGGAGCTGCAGCTAGGGTTTTCACATTTCATCAGTCTGAATACAAGCAGCTATGAACACACCATTCATGAAAGTGTTACACTTTCACCTATAGCAATGGATAAATGCTTCAAGGGCTATTTCCCATGGTAAAATACTGACAGGTCACTTTTACTTAAGGCAGAAGCTGAGATTAGCACTAACAATTATGTGATCATATAGATAAGGACCATTAATGCTGGCTGTGCCCCAGACTTTATTTTTGGCTTACTTTATTTTTGTACTTAGCTCATTTTTAGCAATCCCTCTACATCTGACTATTAAAATGAATAAAAATACTGTGGGCTCACAAGCCCTAACATTACCTAACATTTTCTGCAGTCAATAGGTTAAAGCAGGAATACAACCAGCCAGGATTATCCATAGGATTCCAGCTGTGAAAGTACTCTGTGCTGTAATTAAACATTCTAAGCCAACACAAAACCAATCATACAGGAGCTCAGCCATCGCTGTAACAGACCTGGAAGAACCATACTTCTAAATGGCCACTAGCTGCTCTAACTGTAACAGCACAAATCTAACAACAGAAAGAGAATAAGATTAAAAATCTTTTAAAAATCAATTTTTAGCTGTAGGTTTATTTAATCATTCATTACTTTACATTACAACATCACTGAGATAGCCTATTGGATATATTGATTCAAAGCATTTTGTTAGATATTAAAAAGTCAGTAAAAGTAGCATGAGATGATTCAGTCACAGCCATATGGGATTGCTATTAAAACCTAGAAAACTGACTTGCAGAGTAAGCAGTCAAGTCAAATAGGTACAATGTGTCTTCACTTACAGATGTTGTTTATTAGCATGTGTCCTTCCCCTTCCTACCATTACTCTTCATCCTCCTAAAGTCCTCTATGAATACCAAAAAAAATAAATCAGACTATAGCCCTGTTTCTTACACATGCACATAAGAAACTGGAAAAGGATGTTTCACAGACGAAACAGTTGCCACCTGTGGGAGTGACAGCTTCAGGCAGCGGGTTAATGTTTCTGTGATGGCTATGCAATCAGCAGAGAGAGAAAGGACAACTCCACCCTGGAAAGAGTCAGAGCACCAAAGTGGCACTTCTGCTCTGATCCCCTTTCCGGAGGAATCCATTTGTCTCCATTAGCAATACAGGGATCCCAGGGAAACAAACCTCTTAACCAATACAGCTCTATTACCTTCTTAGTAGTTAGAAGGTAAGTGATGTGAACATTCCCGCTCTCTCCTCCTGCTCCCACCACGTTTTTCATTATCAGCATGTTATAACATCAAGGCGGGTAACTCAGAAAAAGCTACAAAATGTGTAGGCAGCAAAGATGCTCAGAATCCAAACCCACATTTATAAGATTAATTTCAGCTTTCTAGGACATAATCTAGCTATAAAGTGGTCACTAAGAGGGAATATTTCCTAGGCTGATGTACAATATAATTGTTCTGCAAGGTCACTTTTGCTTTCCTCCAAAGCAGCCAGTACGAGCGTACACAAGAGATGGGCACAGGACAAGGACATCTGAACTGTCAGTCTGGGCATTTTACATTTTGCTGGGAGTGACTCTTGGTTTGTTAGGTTACAATAAACGTGCATACACCACCACCACATGTTTTCCCGTGTACATGACAGTGATCAAAATGTACTCAAATAACCGCATTACTTACCCTTGACCTAGCCAGATATCAGATGAACTACACCTTTTTCAAGAAGTGCTTCCTTGCAAATACCCCAGAGTCAGGCTCCAATGCTGCAAACACTTACTTATACATAGGCTGAATTTCGCTCATTCATTTCACTGACCAAAAAGGGGTTACTTGCACTGTAAGGTTAAGAGGCCTGGAGTCCAAGGAGGTAGCCTGGCATTCCCCCAAGCAAGTGCTATCTCACACATGACAGAGTTATACCACACCTTGTTTTGGTATGTAGGACGAGTAAAGAATTTGTTGCGTACTTTACTCAGTTACTTTGGTATTATAGTCCTGCTATGCAATATTAAAATTGAAGTCATCAGAGAAGTCACAGAGGGGACTCTAACTTCAGGGTCTCTCAAGGGTATTCATTTGTCATGGGAGTCATTCCCAGTTAAATGGATGGGAAAGTAGCTCATGTTCTCTTGTTTCTTTAAAGTGTACCTGTCACAGAAAAGAAATAAGATATTTTCAGTCTATGAGAGTAGAGACAACCTTTCAGGAGTCCATTTAATTAATTATTTCACTTTCTGTTAAAGAAATGTTAGAATAATATAGGAAAAACCCCACCATTTTATTCATCACACTGGCAACAGGTTATTGCTACTACTGAGTGCTTTTCATGCAATAATCTCAAATATGCTTACCCCTGGAGATGGCACATGTTATTGCGAGAGATATGTTAAAAAAACCAAAGGTTTAATACTCATACCTGGATTCATCTCACTTAATTGAAACAACTGTATTCTCTCTTATCATCAATGGAGATGTAACCCCAGATTTTAGGTGGACTGCATTATTACCAAACAGCATGTTTCTGTTCAACTGACAGTGGAAGGCACCTTAAAAGGACTAAATTCCCAACCTTCGTTATACTTAGGTAACAAAAAGAACTTAACAAGGCTGTACCTTTGAGTAATTCCTCATGGGGAAGTAGTCACCTCATTCCCAATGTGAGGTCTTTTAAAGATGTTGATGTCCCAATACAGAGACATTGTTACCCCCATTTTTTATATGGGAAGGGCCTTCTGATGAAAATTGAAAGATCTGATGAGAACAATGTGCTGGTGGCAGAAAGAAATGAAACAAAGAACAAAACCAGGCATCGTTACCCCAGCTGCAGTGTATGAAATCTATTTAGCTCTGATGGGTAAGAATAGTATGCAACCTAAATGTCAAAGAAAAAGATAGCATCAGCAAAATGGTAGTGCCAGGAGGAAGCAGCTCATATAGTAAGTTTAAGGACTCGAAGAGAGATCAGCAGCTTCACTGGGATTGTATTTCACTATGAGGGAAACGTTTGCAGGTACTTGAAGCCATCAAGTTTGTGGATACTAAAGGTAGAATGAAGGATGACTGCAGTTTAAGTGAGCTCTTGAGTTAGGTGCTTCTCAAAGGATAAGCTTCTGCTTCAAGAAGCCCACTGGCATTCATTGTCACAAGACAGAGGGAAGCATCATAAATTATACATTCACAGACTTCAAAAAAAATTCTGAGAAAAAAAATAAGTAAATGGCTCGATGATGAAACAGTTTGAAGCTCTAAAACCAACTCTTCAAAGACATCTGCAGAGCAATTTGCTGCAGTGAGTTGGAATAAACAGGAACCTTTCTGATAAAAGCCGTTTCTTGCGCTTGTAGGTGCATTACTGATTCTTGAAAATGTTGGGAAAAGGGACATGAGGCGCTGTGCAACAGGAAAGATGGAGTAAGGAACAATTGGCTTCAGTGGAACTATTTGGACTTCCACCAACCGTGGCAGAGGTACCAAATATTTTTGGTAAAAGAGACTACCCAAGTCTACCCCTTTAGTTAGTTAATTCAGAGTTCCAGATGAAGGAATCCCTTTGTATAGAGTATAGATTTCCAACCTAATTTCAATGTCAGAAGTTAGACACTGTGAATCATTGTTCTCTCCTTGTAGTCGAGGACTGACACTCATTCAGCAACAGTAAGTATTAAGGAGGACTTCCCGAGACCAAGAAAAGGCCAGTCCTCCAGAACATGTTCAAGTCAACTGGTGATTCTGACCAAAAAACACACTCAGAGAGTCACACTGTGCAGACAAACCCAGCTCCCAGCCCCTTGTCCTGACCAGGGAACTACCAGAAAACATGCACTATTCAAAGTGGAAAGGTGAAGTCTGTCTATGTTAAAATGAAAGTAATAAATGGAAATGTTCTAGCACTGTGGAAAATAAGATTGATCACACTTGACTGACACAAAGCTGCAAACATAATAGCATTTTGCATGTGGAATATAGAAGCAGGGGCATTGTTTTCCTGGGATTAGTTCCCCACACGTAAGAAGTAATTAAAGAAATATTGCAGGTTTGCATTTCCGCTGTTTCCCCCTTCCTTCCCTCCCCCTTAAAAATCCAATCCTGGGTGTAGGAAATATAATCATATTGTTTAACTTTCTTTCTTGGGACACCGGATTTTCAATGGCATGCAAAATAAGCATCCTGAAAGCTCAAGTGATATTAAAAAGAAATTAAAATTTATATATATATATGAGGCTTTTAATGTATGGGTTGGGTTTTTTTCTTTACAGGACAGTTTCCTAAAGGCTATCATATGACCAAGAATTATGTAGCAGCTGTTTGAAAATAAGGTACAGCAACCTCTTTAAGCCTGAAGAAACCCATTATAGTTTGTGTCAGCTAAACCTTATTGGGTTTCTTTGTGCAAGCACAGAAACTGCTGTCTGCTAAATGGTCCATTCAGCTTCTACTTAGGTCTGTACAAGCTCACCCACATTGCAGTATTAGAAGCTGGAACACTATGTATTTCCTGATTCAGTTAGGGATGATAGGATCCTTTAAGAACTGGAAGGAAACACAGTGCAGAGAGTATAGATCAGAATGCAACACTAGCTCTATGTCTTAAGAACTAACAATGACAGGCAAACACGATAGGAAAATCCAGTAGGCACAGCTTTGCAGAGCCATACACTTCAGTTCTAGTTTCTCCTTGCGTAACTTGTAGTGACTCAGGTCACAGTCTCAGCTAGGGGAAGTTACTCAGAAAGAAACCGAATTTCCTATTTCACCTCTGAAAGTTAAATTGAAAAATAAGGGATGATTAAAAAAATTAGAACAATTCTTCAGAAAAGACAAATCTAATAAAGTGGGGAATTGTGACTCCTAAAAAAATTATAGTAATATGAATCATGTAATGAGTATGGGCATAATTATGCTAATGGAAACAGTCATGTTACTCTGGGAATGATTATGCTAAGCCTCTGAGCATGCCCTATATAAATTAGTGCTTTCCTTAAACTTGAACAGTCTGAAACAAAAATAAATGTTCTTGCAGTGAGAAAAATAGAGAAGTATGGGGAAGGGGAGGGCAAGGTCATATTCCCTTTATCCAATATATAGTTGTATTATAACCATAAACATTTCAAAACTATTGTATATAGACTGTGCTAGGTGCCAGTCCTGTTTTACCTTAGTAGAGTATGGGAATGCTGTCAAACCCCCAGTCTAGAGGTAATCTCAGATCATTATTTAGTGCTTGTGGTAGAAAAACAAAGAGAAAAAAAAACTACAACCATCTCTAATTGAATTAAACAGAAACCCTAAGGAACAGATTATGCCTCTAGATAAAGGTCTTGCTACTATTCAACAGATATAGTTGTGAAGGAATTACTGTTCCCCTAGAACAGGAAGGGCACAATCTGCTCCAGCCTTACAATGTGGGATGTATGCCACCTCCTCTGCATCAGTTCAGCTGTTAACACTTGGTAACTTCCTACTCACTGCAGCCCCCTCCCGCTCACAGGGGGGGTGGGAAGCTCCTGCTTTCTTCTACGGAGTGAACCTAAGAAAGATCTAAGGAGGGCAATACAATAGCATGGGAAACTTTGTATTCCATTTATTTAGACATCATGACCTTGAGCTACATAGAGAGTTTAAGATTGTTCCGAGAAAAGAAACAAAAATCTACATTTTTCACCTTTTTACTTTAATTTTTATTCAAGAAAACCATTGCCACCTTAGCTTTGATCTATATGCTCAGGAAATGTAAAGGAACCCTAAAGATGGTGATTACTTTCCTTAAGAACAGAAGGATCAAAGAAATCTCAGATGAAATTTGAATTAAAACACCAGGTTGGCTCATCACTTCAAACCGCACCTCTGACTCCATAAACTGGAGCAGTGTCTGAAGCAGAATCTCATTTGTTTTTCAGAGGCAAATGAACACAAAATTGCAGGCTAGACCACGCTGCAAAATGCCATGCACCTCTGGCAGCAGCTGCTTGGGGGGCATCAGGCTGATGCTGAGAGACAAGGTGCTTCAGTGATGCCACTAAGGCATCACTGTTGTGTGGAGGAACAGATCTGCTGGAAGGGAACCCAGCAGCAGTCCATCCAGCCTTTTACACGCACCTAACACCATGCCTGCTGCTACGCCCCTCAAATACACTGGGACCACACGCTGCAGCCCAGTGTGACCAAGCCACACCAGTGAATCTCTCTCATTTCTCCCTCCTCAGTTGTTTTAGAGTGCTGCCTGTGTTTTTGAATTATATAGAAGTATATTCCTTTCTCTTGCATGAGTAGAATAGCATTTACACAAGGTACAGAGCCCAGGGAAAAGGAGGCTTTTTGCCTCACCTTCCTCTCAGCACCTGCCATTACTCTTCTATTTCAAAACAGCTCAGAAAGTCCAAATCCTGAACTCAGGATTTTTTTTTTTTTTTTTTTTTTTTTTTGTAGCTGAAGGGAAAGAGCAGTCCTGTGCAGATTAATACTACTCAATGAAGCACAATGTTGCTTGGAGTAAGCAAGATAAATTGAAGTATCCCAGTAAGACTTTCCTCAAATAGTGTGATATTGAATCATATGGGTGGGTTTTTTTCCTACAAGCATACCAAAGCTCTCTTACACCTTCTTGACATCTTACAAGAGTCTCAGGAGATTTTCCCACAGCACTAGATGTCCCTAGTATTTTGAAAGGGTGTATTTCAAAATACTTAAAAACCTCAAAAATAAAAAAGCCATAGGGGAAGAATTTCTCAGAAAGCAAATCAAATTATTAATGGAATTTAAAAAAAAAAAAGATAGGCATATAGAACCAATTAAAATCACTTTTTTCTATTGCAGTCAAAGCCAGTTCTTGATACAGAGCTTTTCTTTTGTTTTCAATTTGCATTTCTTGCTTGCTTTGGCATGAAAATATTTTAAGCAACTTTCCTTTACCAAGGGAAAAATATTTTACCTCTATTTCCTTCAGACTCAAAAATGGTTACATTAAAGCAAAGTTAAAAAAAAATAAAATCACACAACAACATTTAGGCAATGACAAGCACTGAACTTTTTTCCCTACTACAGAATAAGTTTCTAAAAATCATGAAAAGCTGAACTGAAAGCACCTCTGATTTCTGCTGCTCCTGTCCTCCTTCTGAAGACAGGACTGGATGAAAACATCTAGACTTTGAGAACTTTTCAGTTCAGGAGGCAGCAATTATGAATTAACATTCAGACCTTCATCAAGATGACATTACTAGAATACCAGAATAGACATCCCACATCAGACTGGACAAACTACAAGTGTGAGTCATGAGCAGGAGTAGTTAAAACCAGTAATTCATAACCTAAATCTGACCAGTGAAAGTCTGGACTCATCTATTCTCTGTGTTGCTACAGATTACTGGGAACAAAGTGTCATCCCATAAATTTAAAGTTGTGGTTCCCGAAATTGAGTCAATGAGACCGGGTGGTCTCTGGAACTTTCTTCCATGAAACACGGCATGATGCTTTGGCCTGTTTGCTATTATCTATAAGGTGTGCAAAAGCACGTGCATATCTTCCCAAAACATCTTGTCTAAGTTGTTAATATTATCTGTTCATACATGTGAGGAAAATTAAGATGCACATAATTGTAAGTAGAAGAGCAGAAGTATCAGGAAGATAATGTCTTCACAGAGCTGTGACCTGTGAAGTTTGAGTATCCAGAAGTACAAAGAACCTGGCTAGCACCAGTACCTTTAATAGTCCCATCTGAATTGCGAGAGGTGGCGGAAAGCCCTTTTCATTCTTAGAAGGCAGGAAGGGTAAGACATAGGGTTGCACAAGCATCAGCTCATTAGCTCGTAAACCCCTTACCACATATAAGATCTCTCCTTGAGTCAGCAGTGTGCTGTGCTGATTTTCCTTTCTATTTTTACTGCATACAGTGTAGTTTCTTACATTAAATGTGATTCTTAGAGGTTCGCTTTTCTGTCTTACTGTCAATCCCCACACGTACACATTGGTTTTTATAAAAATCACTTTTATTTTCTTGGATTTACAGCGCTATTGAGTGAGTCTTTACTGAAATTGTTTTTGGTTTTGCTCTCTTTTATCGTTTTAATGGTACTTCCCACCAAATTGACTTGCAGATGCTAATACTTTGACAACTAAAGAAGCAGGTATGTCTGAGTTGTCATCTTGCAGTCAGTTTTTCCAGAGGCAAAAAGGAGTTCTTCCCCACCAATTTAACTTTTCCCCCTACCTACCTGCATTTCAAAAGCTAACTTTAAGACTATTTTACGGACGTACAGCTCTTAAGCATTTAAGAAGCTTCACAAGGATTTAGCTATGCAGTTCATACAGTCTCTAATCGAAATTATGAGGTTAATTCTCCATGCAATCCTTTGACTTTAAAAAAAAAAAACCACATCCAAAAAATTGAGCCATTTGTATGTGCTGAAATGTGGTCAAAGTTCTCTGTTAAACATCAGCAGGGGAATTATGAAACCTCTTTGTACAGTAACTCACTTTTACAGAACTAAGCCCACATTGCTCTTATCTTTCCATATTAGGCTTGAAATGTTGTGTCAAGCATTTCAACCTCTATCTTCCATCAAAAGATAAATGACAGCTGTCTCTGAATTAATGGAACATGAGAGCAGATCACTGCTCTTCACCCTGCTCCCTATGAAATGTTTAAGTATGCACTCACCTGACCTTGCTGTTCCCACTTTTCCCATTTATTTTCTGGTGATGGAGAACGGTAAGGGAGGAGTTCAACAACCATGTAGAATTTTTCTGTGAAATACCACTGTGCCATCTATCAGAAATTGTCTCTGTCCCTTCTAAAACCAACAATACATCTTAATAAAAATGGGTCCTGTTAAAAAAAAAAAAACCACAAACAACACCCAACACAGAAAAAAAAACCAAACAAACCAAATAAGACACTCATCACAGGATTAACTTTGATTCTTATTCTTTCCCCATTATGTCAAATAATATATTTGTTGAATACCTTCCCGTGAGATACTGTGGGCTCAGTTTTGTTATTCTGGCTAAACCAGGAGCTGTTTCATTGCATATAGTGTAATAACACACCTCACCATGCCAAAAAAGAAAATTAGAAATTATGGTCTCAAAGTGTTTCTGAAGTGGCAGATTGAGTTTATATCACTATATTATATGTTGCTAACTAGATTCCTGACCATGCAGCAAATAAGAACTTGAACCAGCAACTGCATATATTTTAGGTATAATAGATATTGTAAATACATAGATGTGTTTATATATGTAATATATATATATTTGTGTGCAGGTTGAGTATTGAAATATAAACAACTTGTATTTGTAAATATTTGCATTATTTTTACTATTTTTATGGGTTCCAACAAAGTTGTAAAGAAGCCCATCTTAAAAGCAAGACTTGGAGGAATAGACTAAACCAGGACTTGTCACTAAAAAGAAATGGGTAATTTTATCCTAATGTCTCAGTGTTGAAAGAATTACTATGGGGTCCTTAATTAGAATAAATGGGACACCAGTAGGCTGTCTGAACAGCATGATCCAGACAGCAGAGTATGCTTTCCAGTATAGGGGAAGCCCCACAGGGTGAGTCTTTGGGAACACAAGCCCCCAAGTTGCACTGTGATACCAGCTTGCACTGATTATGATGAACAGCTGAGTACAGCAGGGTTTGGCAACAGTAAGAAGGATGAGAAAAGCAAATATTTCAAGATATTCATAAATATACTTTAAATATTAGCCACTATCTCACAGGCAGGATGAAGACAATGGGCTAATCCGAACCTCACATTTTTAAAAGGTCAGTCATCCAATTGCTCAC
Organism: Nycticryphes semicollaris; assembly: GCA_013400055.1. Taxonomy (NCBI): domain Eukaryota; kingdom Metazoa; phylum Chordata; class Aves; order Charadriiformes; family Rostratulidae; genus Nycticryphes; species Nycticryphes semicollaris. The sequence continues at coordinate 963,504 of VXBJ01001916.1, forward strand.
ACAAAAAATGTCACAGTACTTATGATCCTAACTTTAACACTCAGCTGCTACAATGGCTTTCCAAAGTAGGTATTTATGTATTTGACTGGATTTCACTGTTACATCAGTCATATCCTACTCAAGACAACTGAGATAAAGAAAAAATAGATCTGGTGTAAAAGATAAAAGAGCCAAGTGCAAACTGATTTTTTGAGAATTAGGTACTTCGCTTACAGTCTCTGAGGCTATAATATAGATGCCAAAGCAGGTATAAATTTTTGTATGTAGTTTTCTGTGCATGAGTTTTTAAATAGTATTCTAGATATCTTTTTCATTTTGAATTCCACTCTATGGCAATATGAGGAAAAAATTTCCATATAGATGGAGGTATTGGCAGAGTAAAAGTGTGTGGATGAGGCCAAAATCAGAATAAACAGAGGAATTCATTTTTCAGTGATCTGAACTTGACATTTTCATAAACTTCTCTTATGGTCTGTAAACAAAATAAGAACAGAATCAATGTCTGCTGGTTTTATAGCCAGTCCCAGAGGCTCAATACAGAAGAATGACATTTGGCCTCACCAGAATAAAAAACTGGCTCTGTATGTGCCTCTGTTGCCTGTGCTCACTTGTGCCCGTCTCCTGAGCATTGCAAATATACTTCTGAACTGTGGAGACTATAGAGAACAAGGGTTTTCATCTCTGTGCATAATCTAAGGCTTTTTGCTTTCTCTTCGACCATCTGAATGCAAAACTATCTGTTATTTTTATCCACCAAAGCATGTCATAAATGCTTATGTGTAAATACTCTTCCGTGACTGAAGCATACTAGCCACAATAGAAATACAGCACTGAAAATCCTTAAACAGAGACTTAAGACATACACATGACTAGGTATTGGAAGAACACTGTTTATTCAAGTTCTTCACATGTCTTTAGCATTGTAACAATTACTTCATAAGATTTATAGAACAAGTAACATCAGCGCAGGTGCAAACATCTGCATCTTTGTCCATTCTAATGGAGGAAAAACTCAAGACCAGATTCACACACCAGATTCAAGTGTGACCTGTGAAGAACCCTTATATTTAGGTTAGTGGTATCAATACTAGATTCTGTGCTACTTAAATCACACTAACAGCAGAAAAATAAACCAACAGCACAGTAATTAAAAGCAGAAAGGTGTGGAGAAGAATTCTAAACTGATTTGCTCAGCAGCAGAAGCAAATAGAGCTAAAAATTTGTAGCCTTTTCTTATGTATTTGAAGCCTGAAGAATACCACAACATTTCATAAAAAACATGTACAACAACCCGAAATTACATTTGGGGGGAACGGTGGCCAAACCTTCACCTAATGCCATAAGCACAAACCTTATTTTTTTAATAATAATGGAAATATGAATGTCCCCACCAAACCAAAGGAACCATGTCACTGTGAGATGCCATGGGAAAGAGTCAACGGCCCAGCCTTTGACTGGGGACCAGCAGATGCTAACACAGTTTGAAAGCAGTAAACTGACTGACTACCATCATTGTCTTTTTCAGAAACAAAAGGGAGAAAGGAAATTTAGACCCAATCTCTGAGATTGTATGTGTGAATGGACAGCTTTATACAAGTCAACATTCTAACATTTTAAAGTTTTGCAGGAATTTGTCACTAGTGTTTGATGCATTACCAAGATACCATAAAAAAGCCTGCAGTAATAGTTTATGAATCCCACAGAAAACCCACATCCAGTAAGAGATGGAGATTCTCCCTGGCTCTCTTATTTTGATGTATTTATAAACATTTTTGTTGTCTCTTATGTTAGTGGCCAACTAACACAAAAGCTCCAGCTGGGCTTTTGCCTTCTTAATAATTTTCTCTCTATGTAACCTAACAATATCTCTGTATTCCTCCCAAGCTACCTATCTCTTCTTCCAAAGGTGGTAAACCCTCCTTTTTTTTCTCCTAAGTTCCATGAAAAGCTCCTTGTTCATCCAAGTCAGTGATTTTCTTCTTCACAGAAGCAATCTTAATGCATGGAGCTGGCTGCTTTGGCAACTCGATGGATGTGGCTTTATCAGCATCCTCAATGCCCTCAACATTCATCTTCAGTGGCCCATGTCTGTTCTGTACAGGCACCCAGCAAGGCAGGGGAGGTCTGGAGAGGACTCTCCCACTGCCCCAAGTGGGTACCTGCTTTCATTCCCTCCTGTCCTCTCCTAGTTCCCCTCCTTCTGCCTGGTGACAAGAGGGCAGGGGATCCTCTACCTCTTGCAGAGCCTCCACTTGTCACTTTTTCCCTGAGGATAAGCAGGGTGTGGCTGGACCAATCTATTTACCTTTCACATTCCCACATGGCCCTCATTATTCCAACTTCCTCCTTAAGCTCAGCCTCTGGGCTGAGCAGATCATCTACCTCCTCACAGCACACACAGGTGTTGTCTTTGCTGTCCTTCTGCAAGAGCAACAGGCTCAGACATGCCATGCAGCCCATCACCACGCCTGTGCAGCAGGTCATCCTGGATCACTACATTCCTTTTGACTGTAGCTTGGGACTGAGTAGAGACCATCTCTGGGTGTTTCCTTGGGAGAGCGAGGGCTTCTAGTCTACCTTGACGTCCCTCCCCTCGTACTTACCCGCCTCCTGCAGTAGGTGCCACCATCTGAGCAGCCGCCACCCCACCACCGCAACCCGAGTGTCTGCTCTGACCGCGCTTAAATCTCCGCGCGGCTCCTGGCCACGCCCCCTCCGCGCCTGATTGGTTGCCGCGGACTTCCTGGTTCCCGCTGGGGCTCGGGCTGTGAGTTGGGGGGAGGGGGGGGTCCAGGAGCTCGGCGTTCTTAACCTCTAGAATTACAAAAATTAAGCACATCGCGCAAGTTGGATTTTTCTTTGATCTGAAATTGAAAAATTACCTCAGACACTGACGTGGCATTCGCTAGATGGCCTTCCCGAGACCTCAGAGGTCTCTCAAGAGGGCGTGGCTGTGATGTGAGGATGACATTTAGAAGGACGAAGGGTAGAGAGGAGAGAGCAGATGCATATGCTTAGGTTGTCGCTGCAGGAGGGAGTGATGTATCTGTAGGTACAATTCCTGAGAGAGTTTTGCTGGTGGTGGAGGCTTTTTGATCTCCATTTGTCTTGGATGTGGCTCAGGCTGCTCACCATGGGCCAGATCATCCAATTAAGCTCAGCTTTGCTCGGAGTTGTGTGGTGTGTCTTGTGCTATGACATGTCTTTCTTAAACAAGGAATATTTTCTATCTAAGTTTCTGGTAACGGAAAAAACTAGAAACTGCTAGTACTAAATGTTTGAAATCATAAAGGGGAAAAAATGATTCTTTTTTATTTTCATTTTTATTTTCATACTTTTCAAACCACAAGATCTTAAATGCAATAAAGGGAAGAAATTAAAGAATAATGAGTGAAAAGAGAAGCATCTATCATCTGGGTAGACAAATTTTCCATGGTCCAGCTTTTCACTCTGCTCTGGGGTCTAAGTAAGAACATCCTGTGTAACATCCCCTCCTTTGAAGTAAAACAACAGGAAAGAGGAGCATTTTCAGAGTGACGGGAGTCTGTTGTAAGCCAGCAAGATGCTTTTGTGAAATGCTATCTTTATTGAATTGTTTTTTAATCTGAAATATTAAATAAAAAATTAATTTCCATTTTGTTTTTTTTCAATCACATTTGAGAGGTTTGGTTTGGGTGGTTTTTTTTTGGTTTGTTTTTTTTTTTTTTTTTTTTTTTTTTTCCCCGCAGCCTTCCTGTGACACTCTGCCCCTTTCTGACACTTGATTTGGCAATACCAGTCATCTATATTGTGAACTTTTGACATTGTTGCAGACTTCACAGCGCACCAGTGTGAATCCTCTCCACAACCTAAAAGAGCATATCTGCTGAACTCTCATTCCGGGCCTGTAGTTTGGGTCAGAGGGGCCTGGATGTGCCTGTGGGGAAAGGGCAGGATAGAGAACCACTGAAGAAAAGGTGACTTCAGTTTTTCCCAGCCACCTTCAACTAAGCAGCACCGCAGGAAAAGTGTCTGGAAACTCCATTGCACCACTGCACTTTTGCACGTTCCTGCACACACACGCAGACAGATGAACAGGCGAGAGGGAGTACTTCTTGCACCCATTAAGGAATTAACAGGGCGTAATCTAGCTCTGTATAATTAGTCAGTGATACTCATTCCCACTACGGTGATCACTATTATTAGCGAGAATAAGCAGCATAGCGGGAGATCAGCAAGCAAATCTTTTTGCCCAAAGAGTCTCAGTCGTAACAGCCAGATGCCTTTGTGCACCCCCTTACTTCAACCACTGGGTCAGGGTCACTGATGAGCCTTTGCGAAAGCATTAGGCAAACAGTTTACACTAACAGGGGAAACATTTATTTTCTTCATGGTGTTGCTGCTGTTTTCCAGCATACAGCACTAACTAAAGAAACCTTCTGCCAGCGTGAAGGGAAGTAAATAAAGCATCTGGAAAGTAGAAGGGAAAATTCCGTAAGGAAGAACCTGAAGTTTTTCAGAGGTGCTGTACACATCCACAAGCTCAATATATCTCTCTAGAAGGGATGACTGGGGAGAGAGTGCAGAAGTGCTCTTCAGAGTTACGCTAAAGAAATTACTGTGTGTGGAAGTGCAAAAGCAACACAATTGGTAAAAGATAATCCATCCAGTGGAAGTGGAAATGGATGTAATGCATCACCGTTTATTTTCTGATTCAGACGTTGAAGATAGATTGCCCATTCTTATGCCCATACACTAGTTGTGAGCTAGAATTCATCTCAGCACAGTGCATCACTGCTATTCAAGAAGCCACTGTCGGCATGAAATTACCTGAAAGACACATCTACAAAGTGATTCCAATGCAGAGAGCTGCCTAATAGACTTATTATACAGTTATAATATAAATATGTAAACATTACACACGAGAAGTCTTATTGATCTTTGCTACCAAACATGACATCATTATTAATAAAAATGTAATGGGAGAGTTATAAATATGCAAAATAATAGCATATTAACCTAAATAACACCAACAAATTGTACAGCTTAGCATAAAATTGAAAACCACTAACCAAACACTGTGTGGTTTGTTCATACTAGGAGCAGTCAGGAATCATGCATAATGCAACAGTGCAACTGCTAAGAACAGCCTCATGAAGATAATTTAAGCTAGAGCTGGACAAGCTCCAGGAAATCTGCCTAGAGAGTAAATGCTAAGCTTTTCTTCTCTTTTTAAGTGAAAGGGCTCTGAGTTGTTTGGCTTCCTGTCCCAGGTGAGTCTTATGATGCAGAAGGATCATTTTAAAAGTTAAGGAAGAGATAAACAGCTTATAAGTAATAGAAATATATATATAGATACAGGAACCGCCCCNCACAGAGTGTTGCCAAATGTTATTCATTAAATAAGAAGTATTACACTGCAGAAAAGTCCAGAGAATGTCAGACAATATAGCAAAGAAATGTTATACTATAAATTGTTCAAAGCTTGCATCATATTTTATAACTTGCTAAATACTGAATATTTACAACCTATATAAATAACATTATTAGTAGAAAAGCATTTCTAATAATAATTAGGAGGAGACGCCACTAATGAGAGTGGAAAGCATGCTACAGTTCAAGCAGAAATAATAGGCTTAATGCAGAAATTACATGTGGAAGTTTTTTGCCCTGTGTTATGCAAGAGGTCACACTAGCTCCTTCAAGTGGTCCCTTCTGGCCTCAAAGTCTACAAAACTCAGTATTTTAGCTCATAGAGGCCTTTCCTCACTCTTCATCTTTTTTCCTTTTTGCAATGGGATGAGGGAAGAGGCATCCCTGAATTCCTAAAAAAAAATAAATTAAAAAGAAATAGCATTAGTCCTGACAAGGACATAGTGAGTCAGTATCAGTGTGGAGAATCTGAGTCTCTGGCTTGGGACGATGCCCTCAGCAAGGCTACACTGTCCCATATCCAGAACCTGCAGTGGCAGAACTGGCAAGAATGCCTTGGTTTTACATGGCAGCTTTAAGGCCTCAGGGAGTATATTTTATTTTAATTCTTTTTATTTTTTTCCTGTTTACAAAACATATTTGCTGAAATTTTCATTTAATGAGAAACTGAAAGAAGGATTTAGTTTAGTTGAGTACAATCAAGACACACATACAAAAGACCAACCTAAGTTTCTTGCAAACTGCAATTCCTGTGATTTAGTCCTAATTGGATTCACAGCAAATTCTTAACAAAGTTTCTATTGTTTGCTAACTGCACTTGAAAGGTGCATAAACCTTTCACTGAATCTGAGATGAATTTGGAGTTTGTAATGAAGTCCCAAACCAGATGAGATTTGGAGGATTTCATAATAAAATAATAAAGATTAAAAGTTAATTAACACTTTTGTTCAAACCACTGTGAAAACCTTAACTAGGTAATCCTCATCCCCTCCCCTGTGATATGTTTAATGTGTTAGTGAACCACCTGGAAAGCAAGTGTGTGTTTGTTCATGATCGTTCCCTTGATGCCATGACTTTCTGAATTCCTACTGTTCAGTATGATTTTAATTTTATGCAGTGTTTGCAACTCTCACAATTGCGATTTATGTTATGTCCTTAACAACTACATCTGTGGGTAACCCAGATTTTCCTAAGTGTTTTCACAATCTTCATCATTGGTGAGGAGTGGACAAAAAACATGAAGCAAACATATCCCAAAGTCTCAGAACCTAGAAATAAAAAAAAAAAAAAACCCAGCTTCAAAGTGTTTAGGTGGTACACAGAAAACCTTGTGTTTCCCAGCATCAAACTCAACACCCAAAGATTTGGGATTGTTCAGAGCGTTCAGACAATATATGCACTGTTTCATGCTAATGTCCAATGTCAAGCTCTGGTTTTATGTATGCACACACATGAAAGCTACCTCACCTTGCCACAGCAGACACTGCCAGTGCCAGAAACATAGGCTGAGGAAGTGAGACACAGAGATGTGAAATGACTGAAATGACTGACCCTAAGCAGCTAGCCAGACCAGGGGCAAAGTGAGGAATAAAGTTCAGTTCTGATTCTGAAACCAAAGTCCATCCCCAGAACATGCAGAATTTTTTTCTTCCTTTCTGGTTTCTTTTCGTCTGTTGGTTGGGTTTGGGGTTTGGGGTTTTTTTTTGACAAAACACCACTTTTTAGGTTAATATATTAATTTCATAGTGATACATTAAGGACATAAATACTGTCATTTCTCACTATTTTAACATAGGGAGATCTTTTAGTTAAATATTAGTGTCAAAATCTATCACTTTGGCTTCTTCCCAACTGGTGATTCAGAAATTAAACTTCTTTCAGAGAGAATTTCACAGGCATCTGCTGATATCCTAAACTGCAACAGTGTTTGGTGGTTTTGGCTGTTCAATGATTCTCATTCCTCCCAAAGTTCTTCTTAGCAGAGGTGGAGAAGAAAGAAGGAGGAGGGACTTATTGCATATCGTTAGTATTCCTGTTTAGCTTTACAAAAACTGCCATGGGTGTCTTAGGTTGATGTGCAGCCTTTATTCACAATATCTCCTACTTGATCTTTCCTTAAAGTTCACATTATTTGCATTGTTGGAAGCCTGGCACTGAATTCAACAGCCTAGAATAGTCTTATAGAAGGGACTAGATAAGTATATAAAAATAACAGTAGGAGTGAGGAAATAAGAATTCTTATTTCTTCTCCTTAAAAGAGGAACCAAGTGATACTCAGTGCCAGGTTCAGAAATACACCATGAATATATAGCATATATCAAGGACAACAAATATCAAAGTACATAAATAACCTATGGAACTTAATGCTAAAGGACATCACTGGAGAATAAGAATAAATTGATATTCAGGGAGGGATTATACTTTTCCACAGACAACAACCGCTTTCAGTTCCAATACAGTGCAACAGCAGTTTCAATGTCAATTGGCATCAAATCTGCTGGTCACACTTGGGCTCTCAGAACCTGTGCTGCTGAAGGAGATCTCCAGCTCCCTCATCTCCAGGACACGTGCCAGCTCAGTCAGACCTGTCAGTCTCATCCACCTGTCATCCTTGGGTCTACTTTTAGGAAGGAGCTAGGAATAGGAGCAAGGACATGTAAGGGCAAAAGGTGGTAAGGAATCAAGGGGGGGCTTCTCCATAAGCAGGTATTTTTGCTTCATTGATTATTTGAGCTTTCTCTGGGTAACCAGACCGTACAGGCTGTCCATCTGACCTGGGATTGCCGTCCTTATGTTTCTAAATGCTACAGTGACATTTGACTGAAAAATGTGTTATATTCCACAGAATCACAGAATTGTCAGGGTTGGAAAGGACCTCTGAGATCACCGAGTCCAACTGTACACAAAAAACACCTACAATCCTGGCCACTAGAGCATGTCTTGAAGTGCCACATCTACACCTTTCTTAAATACCTCCAGGGATGGTGACTCAACCACCTCCCTGGGCAGGCTGTTCCAGTGCCTGACCACTCTTCCAGTTAAGTAATTCTCCCTAATACCTAATCTAAACTGGCCCTGCCACAAGTTCAGACCATTTCCTCTGGTCCTGTCATTATTCACTTGAGAGGCCAACACCCACCTCTCTACAACCTCCTTCCAGGTAGTTGTAGAGGACAATGAGGTCTCCCCTCAGCCTCCTCTTCTCCAAACTAAACAGCCTTTTGTCAAAGGACTTGTTCTTTAGACCCTTCACCAGCTTGGTGGCTCTCCTCTGGACAAGCTCCAGCTCTTCAATGTCCTTATTGTAGTGAGGGACCCAGAACTGAACACAGTACTCGAGGTGAGGCCTTACCAGTGCTGAGTACACAGCACTTCCCTACACCTGCTGGCCACACTATTCCTGATACAAACCAGGATGCTGTTGGCGTTCCTGGCCACCTGAGCACACTGCTGGCTCATGTTAAGCCAACTGTCCACCAACATCCCCAGGTCCTTTTCTACTGGGCAGCTTTCCAGCCACTCTTCCCCAAGCCTCTTGCATTTCCTGGGGTTGTTGTGACTGAAATACAGGCCTTTCTGAACCTCGTGCAATTGGCCTTGGCCCATCGATCCAACCTGTCTGGGTCCCTGTGTAGAGCCTTCCTGCTCTCAAGGAAATGAACACTCCCACCTAGTTTGGTGTCATCTGCAAACTTACTGAGGGTGCACTCAATCCTTTCATTCAGATCATCAGTAAAGATATTAAACAAGACTGGCCCCAAAACTGATCCCTGAAGGACACCACTGGTGACCGGCTGCCAACAAGATTTCACCCTCTGGGCACAGCCACACAGCCAGTTTTTTACCCAGTGAAGAGTACACTTGCCTATGCCATGATTTGCCAGCTTCCCCAGGAGAATGCTGTGGGGGACAGTGGCAAAAGACTTACAAAAGTCCAGGTAGACAATGGCCACAGCCTTCCCCCTATCCAGAAGGCGGGCCACATAATCACAGAAAGAGACCTGGTTGCTTAAGCAAGACCTCCCTTTCATAAATCCATCCTGGCTGTCCCTGGTCCCTTGGCTGCTCTGCATTTGTCATGAGAGCTCACTCAAGATGTTCCTCTCCATTATCTTTCCTGGTATTGAAGTCAGGCTGACAGGCCTGTAGTTCTGCAGATCCTCCTTTCAGCCCTTCTTGTAGATAGACTTCATGTTAGCCACTCTCCAATCATCTGGTACCTCCCCTGTTGACCAGGATTGATAAATGATGGAGAGAGGCTTGATGACCTCTCCTGCCAGCTCCATGAGTACTCTTGGGTGAATCCCATCCAAACCCATAGACTTACGCAGCTCTAGGTGCATAAGCAGATTATTAACTACTTCCTATTGGATTACAGAGGGGTTGTTCTGCTCTCCATCCTGATCTTCCAACTCAGGAGGTTGAACACCCCGGGGGTAGCTGGTCTGACTCTTAAAGACTATTAATTTCCTGTATTAAATTATTCCATTTATTAGCCAGGTATGAATGTGATACAGGAATATGGCATGTTTTTCTCCACATGTTGACAGTATGCCTGGAAGATCACTCTATCAAGATGTAAAGGCTCACTTTTTGCAGGCAGAGACCAAGACGACTTCATCTTTTCTCCACCAATCTTTCCACATAACATATCATAGCCTTTTCATCATGCTTACCACATCTGAGAAAAGGACTGCACACTCCCTATAATGTCTTAAATGGTAAGTTTGGTAGAATTTCTCATTTCCTCTAAATCACAGGCAATTGCTGTCAAGAAACTCAGCAGTGTAAAATGGTGAGATTTTATCTTGCAAAGAGCTGAGATGGTATTCATTATCATGCTATTGAATTTTTTATATAATGAAAACCATATTCATACATATATATGTGTGTGTGTATAGCATACATATACGTATGTATAAACTCATGACTGTGAATCTCTTCCGTCCTTTTAACAAGAACACATCTTTGAGAAGACAGAACAGTTTTCATTAAAACAAGGATTTCAAGATTAGATAGTGCACTATTGTGCTGCTTTGAAGACCCCCAACAATGGAAGAAAACAGACATTCATATATTATTCTGTGTCGCAGAGTTTATCTTCTTGGATTTCAGAGCATAAAAGGAACAATTTACAATAGGCACAGCTCCACTTCAACATCTGATCAAACATAAATGCTGCAGATAGTTAGGGCTAAATCTTCCTATTGATTTCAGCAGGAGTTTCAGTAATAATTCGTAGACACATTAAATCATGCATTTTAAACACAGTCTTAATTCTCATTTTCATATTTTTTTCCTGCTTTAACAAAGATATTTGGTTTATGTATTGTAACACAAAAAAAAGAAGTTTGTTTCCCCTTAATCTAACTACAGGGATTTCAGCAGACTCTGTGATACCTGGGTCCAGCATTAAACACTGCTATAACTGTGCAAATGCACCAGGAGCCAGCAGCGGCTATTCATATTCAGCAATGGAGTGTGGAGTGGAGGGAGTACAGTGGAGGGAGAGAATAATGAAACATCTGAGCAAAGAACTTACTTCAAGTGACAGAAATTTGTTTCCTGTATATTTCCTTAAATAAATTGTTATTAAGGTAACGTATAAGTACTATGCATTTCCCTTGGAGAGCTCATGACATTTGATTTTATTTTTTTTTCCACAAGCACGTCTTATGGAATTTGTCATGAAGTTGTTAGGCAAAATGTGAATCACAACTTGTGGTGAAGTATTTATTTTATTTCTGCATTCAAAATTGTGAAGCCACTTTTCCGAAGGAGAATAATAAAAAGTAGCACTAGCAACATTTTACACAGCATCTGTGCATACTAAATACAGTGCTAAACCTTTCAAGCCTCTTGTAAAAACAACATTGCTGCAAATAGATAGTCATTAGTGCTGTAACTATGGTTTGTATACTAAAATGTACTCTAACCACATGGGAATTCCTTTTGGTAGAAAAGTAATATCAACCTTTGTTCACAGTCTTTGAACCCAGCAAGGATCAAGAGAGATGATCCTTATGGCAGCAAGATCTGATGCAATGGGGCTACTGTTGAGAAGAGGAAGGTCTACATCTCTTCAGTTAATGGTTTCTGGAATGTGGTAAAAAGGATCCAAAAAAGGAAGAACATGCTCCTTCCTCTACCTCTACTGCTGCAGCATGTAAGGGAATAGAGAGATGTCTGTCTTGTGGTTTCCCCACTACCACAAAAGAGTCCTTTAAAGACTGACAATTATAGCCCAATCAAGACTCCATCATCGACATTGCTACTAACTGATGTCCAGAGGCACACTGTCAACTGTGTATTTGCCTTTGTCTCTTTGTTCTTCTCCTCTCCTCTGCCTTTGAGGAATGCAGCTGGCAAGTTTTCCCCCAAATGCTTGTAACAAATCAGGATGTAATCAGACTGTCCGTGGTCCCACAGAGACAGACATGCTTGTGTACTTCAGTCTCAGTAAAGAGCAGTGCAAGCTGGCGCAGGGGACAGTCCAAGTATGCTCATAAACAATCCTATTAGTTTTACTACTGGTATTCACTATACTTTACCCTTACTATTCTGTCTTTCTCAACTTAGTGAAGAGCCTTTTTAGAAAACTGTTTCTCAAATTGTTTCCCTCCTTTGCCCCATGCCTTCCTGGGCTCCCCCACTTCCACTTTTAACTCTCAGGCCACCTTTAGTGCTGCTCTTCATGTAAGCCTGCAATGAAATTCTTTAATGTCTAATACAATGAATCCATCTCAAGGTGCTGCAGTACACATTTCTTATGCGTTGGTACAGAGCTTAAGGACAAAGGCACATTGTACAGTAATGTGATTGTTTTTATTCCTCTGTTTAGATTGTAACAAAGTCTGGAAATTAGCTTTCAGCTGGTTTTTCTTCTGTCTTTTGCAAGCCTGCTTTGCAATGTTTCTAGAGGACTCTTGAAAACCTGACAGGCACTGGAGCTCTTAAGATCTGATAGTCTTAGTGCTGCACCAACTTTTAGTGCACAGTTTATTGCATGCTTAGAAAGTCAGGTGCATACAGCATTGAGCTCTTTTTCACAATAGTCTGCACCATCCAGATTTGAGGTATTGTGCCCATGCAGTTCCTGCTGCTGCCAGATGATTAGGCTGCTCCAACAACTGTGCCAGAGAGCAGAAGGAGCAGTGCAAGGGAGGATGAGCCAGGAGCTGGGGGCAACCACAGCATATGCAGTTCCTGCCAGGATGCCCTCCTGCACTGCCTGAGCACCTGGACAGGCAGGGCTGGGGGAGGAACTGAGACAGGCAGATCAGAGCCAGCAGCCAAGGTGGCTGCGCCCCCAGGGCCATGACAAAGTGTTCTGGTTCTCTGTGGTCAGTCCTGCTAACCCCATCCTGCCTGCGGGAAATCCACCAGTGGATTTCAGCTTTGCTTTGTGCCGAGTGAGTTGCGCTGGCCATACAGAGAGGCTCTGATCGGTTCAAATTTTCCAGCCATTTCTCTTCCCTCTTCATGTACGCTCTGAATCATGAAGGCAGCCACATGAACTTACTTATCTATATGTCTAGACTGGAATTAGGCATAAGTATGTACTTTATTCACCTCATTACTTCTGCCTACCAGCGAGGCTTTACTTACAGGTAGTTGAACCATATCTGCAAACCCTGTGACGCCACTGGCAAACCAGGAGGGGGCAAACTCACTCTCTCTTGCCCTCACACTCCAGAAAGTCTGCAAGACAAACGTGAAGGCATCCACTGCTAAATACATGCACCTTCCAGGCCCCAGACTCCTGAAAAGAGATTTGTGTCCCTTTATGCAGCAACCTCAATGGCTATTAGGCTGTTGTGCCATTGATACAGGTCATGTGTTAGGGAGATAAATTAGCCACCACCTGGGTATAGAAACCCACTGCACCAGAAATGCACACTGAGTATATCATCCTTCCCATAATAACACATTAGCATTCTGCTTTGAAAAGTAGTCTGTGTTATCCCCATTTTTCATATCATACATCCTCTTTTGTAACACCAGAAAGCATTTCCTTACTGCCGGGAAAAAATAAAAGACACCGGTATTACAATGCATGCTTATTTTCAGGCACCTGCACAATCTGATGTTTTGACATTAAAAGTCTCTGGCAATCAGTTATTCATTTCACCAAGACTGAATCAGCGCTGTCAAAGATTTATTGTTTTAAGTCCTTCCTATCAGACATCCATTCACTTTGCCAAGCGGTGTCTTTTAATAATTCTATTCAGACTCTCAGCACTGCTGCTGTCACTGCTGTTCTTGCACTGTAAGTACAATCAATAGCTGGATAGACAAAAATTAAATCATTTAATGGATTCTGGTTGAGTTGATTTAGGTCACAGGGTTGCCCAATGCTTCTGGCAGCCAATGTTTTCACATATTCCTATATTGTCATGAAAATGCACGTTTCCACTTGGTTGCTATCCTATGGTGTGTCATAGCAGAGGATGCTGTCTGGCTTGATGATTGTGTGGAGTCATGAGAGAGGCCTCTGATATGCCTGGTCAAAACCACAGAGGTTTCTTTTCACCTTGTTGGTTACTATAGATAGCAGTCAAAAAATGTTTATTTAAGCATGGTCCTTCCTTGCCCTGGAGAGGATCGTGACTGTTCAACAATTTTGCATGTTCTTACTTTCTCAATATAAGCCTTGATATGCAATATAATCCTCCGACAGAGTGCATAGGCCTTAGTTTCCATGCCTTCACTCACATGGAAAAGGTAGCATTTGCCAATAACTGTTGTGCTACGGGGAAAGGAAAGGTTGGAGCTATTTCTTCTTTTGACTTCAGTAAAAATGGAGTTATAATCCTGGAGTCATGATAAGCAGAATTATCACAAAAACCCTAGATCATAGCAGAAGATGTACTGTTGAGTGTTGAAATAGAGATGCATGGAACTTATTGTTGGAACTTGATTTCTGGAGATCAGAGCAGAATCATTCCCAGACATATGTAAATTCACTGGAGCATCCATGGGACTGGTGTACACTAACCAATAGAAAAAGAGTCATCCTTTTCCAGCTGTTAGCTTAGCAGAATAGAAAGGAGATTTAAAGGCCTCTATTGTTCTCTGGTGAAACCAAAGAGCTATTTATCCCTCTCTTGTATTGTAAGGAAAAAACAAGATTTGGAAATCTGACTGGCCGTAGAGTTTATGGATGTTACCAAAATAAGAAATCTGTGCCCTTTAATATGCTGAGAGCACTTGATCTGAACTGAATATATGAAAAAGTCCATGCAGCTACAACAGCCAAGTGTCATGCCAGAGCAGCCAAAAGCTGCTGTTCAACGTGTTTTCTTAACAGCAGTCTGACAGCACAAATTATAGCTGCTCTATGCTTCTAGAAAGCCTCTGGGTAGCCAAGGTAGAAACACCTGAGAAAGTTTTTGGGTTGCATAAAAGAATGTAAATACACTGTTGAAGCCAGTGAGTGATTAATCCAGCTGAGAATGTGCTAAATATTATGGTCTGCTACAGAAATATGTAATCATAAGCATGCTTATTACACTAAGCATAATCAAGGATTTTTTTACAATGTTTTATTTACTTGATGGCATGCAATGGTTTGGAGTAAATAGGGTTTTTAATCTGTTTCTAATTGGCATGTTATACTTCTGAATCAGGAATAAAAGGAATTAATAAATTTTACAAAAATTGGATTGAACATAAGATAAATTAAAATAGAGCCATTATAGTCCTTTGAGTAAGTATTTAGAAATTAAATTATAAATATATTTGAAATGTTAATCATTTACCCAACAGGCTATAACAGCTTGCAGTGCACCATTACAATTTGTCATGTAAATTCATATTTAGCCATGGAGTAAAAGTGTGGGGGGAAAAAAAAAGGTACAGTATATGGGCAGTCATAGCTACTGCAGAACAGCATTGATTCTCCTGAATAATTTCAGAATTTACTCAAATCCTGAACAGAGAAACACACCAAGAAAATCTGTAACTAGCCAATACAATTTCCTTTTAAAAAAGTGGTCTTTGCATTACTTATGGAGACAAGTTAAAAATGCCAGATTAGATCATGATCAATGGAAGAGGCCAAATGTACTTTAGTGATGCAACGCTCTATTTATCTTAGATGCATCTGTCTTATTACCAGTGTCCCTGGGCGCAGCCATCGAGTCTTCCCATCCTCACAGACCCCCGATGAGCCACAGAAGTCTCATTTTCGACTGTTTACAGACAAGAAACAAAGATATACAGGATGAGATCCATCACTAATTCCAGCAGCTAAAGCTTTTCACCACCCCATACTGCCCACTCAATTTCCGCCTAATCATAAAAATCTTCATGCCACTGTTATTCCCGTTCACAGAGGAGGCACCCTGGGCAGACAGGGTGTCTACTCTCAGCATGGACAGTCTGAACAGTGGTCCTGGAGCACCTCAGCTGTGGCATGGAGCCAAAAGCAGTGGACCATCCCTTCATTGGAGGCTGCCCTGCATGGAGGAGGTAAAAATGATTCCCTGAAGGCTCTGTGACTCAGGGTCTCTTAAATTAATGCTGTGATGCTTGATTCTCATGCAATGCAAAAGGCAGCAGATAGGAGAACACTAAATGAACAAGAAAGAGAAGTTTTTTGTCTTGTGTGTTATCAAATTCAGCAGTTTAGTTGAAAGCCTCTTGATATTTGATGTTACATGATGAAGCCTTCTTATGTAACATCTTAGGTGTTGCACTCCCATAGTTGTGGAGGTAACCACGCAAACGCAGATCCCAAAGGTTTTTTTAAAAAGTCACTCACACCTGACTGTTAAACCAAACCCTAGTTTGTTTAGAAATGATAATTCCTGATATCCTTTCTCTTAACAAGTTGTACGTTTGCCACTAGGGCTTTGATAACCATTAACAAACTCTACAGACAATCAGCATAGGTGGCTGTTCCCTTACCGACTGTTGTCTGACAAAACGAGGTCCCAGTTTCCACTGCTTTGGTACCGCTGAGATAGTAAATGATCATTGCTTCATATCTCAGCATTGTATGAAGAAGAATTATCTTCCTCTTCAGGCCAACAATCTGGGTATTGCTCAAAAGCTGAGATACAGTAAAGGAGAAATGCATGAAATGACACTGGCTGCCAAGCCTGACTTTAAGCTTTCAAAGTCAGAACAGAAATCTTGAAAATATTTATTTATTTTTCCACTATCCATAGAACTAGCTACAGTTCAAAATTGTCTAATTTATTATTGATACAGACCCATAGATATGTCTGCAGCAAGACACGCCTCAAATACATCAAGAGCATCCCAACACTCAGCTTATGCTTATCACATAGATTCTCCTATCTCACATGCCAAGCTTAATTTCAGATCCAAATATGGTTACTGCATCCTGACTGCTCCACAGCTGATGTCCAACAGGTGAAGTATGGATCTGATGTCCAGCCTCTGGCCAAAGAGATTTGACTACCCATCTCCACTGTGTGCTAGCTGCTAGAAAATAGGCCATTCAATGTGTACATGAACATAAGAGGCTCATGCCTTGCATGAGATAACTGCTTATTTAACAGAAAGGAAGGGGAAAAGAGAGAGAAGATGTGACTCTCCAGGCCTTGCTGCATTGAGCAGACACTGGAAAAATTCTCCCCACTTTGTGATGAGATGCCCCTGTTACTAGGGCTGGTACTGTCTAAATCAACAGACACACTTATTGCTCCATACCACGCTGAAGTGAGTTGGTAGGACAGATTGAGAGTTTTGCTTCTGTAACATCACACTGCTTCTAGCACGTTTATTCTACTGGGTTCAAATCCCTTCAGGTGGTGGGAGAAATTAAACATTGGTCATTGGCACTTAACGAGACTATGCTGCTTGGTGTATCATGACCTAAAAAGGACATGCCGCTCCTGTTCACCATGTTTTATGCACAGCCTGTTTTTGAGAGCATATGTGAAATCAAAGCCCTGTGCTTTGGAAATGACAAGACACTAACCAGGCCTGAGAAAAGTACCAGGCTACTCAGCTATGTCAAGACCAAAACACTTATGCACAGACTGTAGAGTAAATGTGAGTTTCACTGGCAGGAATTTTGGTTTCTATGTTCTTTAGATACCTCCAAGGCTGGAGCAGCTGCAGTCATTTATGAGAATATAGAGTTTGGATCTGGGAGCCTACCATGGCATTTTAGGAGATAAAGACCATTTATGAGTCATTGCAAAGTGACTGTGGATTCCACTAAAAAGCAGGAAAAAAGAGTCCCTCTGTGGATCCTGCCCTAAAGTAATAAATAGTCTTTAAATTCCATCCTACCCCTGAGCCTCCCAGGGGGACAAGGCAATTATTTACAAAGTCAATTGGCCCGTGAAAGGGAAGATTTTTTTTTTTTTATATTCTTTTTCATTTCCAGCTCTACTCTTGTGCCTTTCTTCAGGACTTCTGCTTTTCTTCACTCTGCTGCCTAAACAATGTACACCAGGCATATTTAAGTTCACCGTTCCCCACAGGGAACTCTTGCAATTAACTTGATGTCCTGGTGCGTGGACAAGTAAATTGGGAATGGGCAAACAGATGATTTGTATTTATGGTGAGCAAATCCTGTGAAGCCTAAAAAAAAATAGTGTTATGAGTAAGAAAGAAAAAGAAAACCTACTTTAGTAAGAAAGATGGATTTTAAAATGTCCAATGAAGCCTCAGGACAGGTTTTCAGATTGAGTTCCCTGGTGTAACTCAGCTGACAAGTTTTTATCAGAGGATTTGCCTTCAGAGTAATTGTTTCAGTGTTCCCTACCTGTAGATCTGGGGCCCTGATTACAATACATAAGTTTTAAAAAGCCACATCCAGGAATCTTCCTCTGTACTCTTCTGCTTGTGTTTTAGGTTCAATCTTTTTTTTTTTTTCTACCATGAAATAAAAAAGTAGCAACATTAAATAGGGGAAGGGTATTTTAGTATCCCAAATGTTACGATCTTGGTTGGTCAAAGGCTGAACATTTTCTTTCTGCTTTTTTCTTCATTTAACAGTTACCAACTGATGAAAATTTTCATGTCCTACCTTACTGTCGCTTTAGCAGCTCCAAAACTCAAGATGCAAGGTTGTATTTCCTTAGAAGGCTGCATGCTGTGTTCCTAATAGAAATACCTCACTCTTGCTCACTCTGACAGGAATATTTAAAGGCATCCATCACTGACAAAGCTCAAATCAAATGAGATATTAATCAAAGGCTTCATTTTTTCTCTTTTCTTTTAATTTGAAAGAGCTACAACAATAGAATAAATTCAGCAAGAGAAAAATCAGTCCTGTTGAAGAAAATGCACATCAAAACTACTGGAGATGTTTCTGCCAGAGGCAGTGCCCACATCACTCTCTTCTACCCTGTTATTTTTCCTACCTTCCTCCATTGTATGAATTAATTTGAGACTCGGGAGGGTTGGCCCAGGGACCATGCAATTTCTTGTCTTTTATGGAACTCCTGAGGAAGCACCGGTGGTTCAACACTGACAGCTGATGCAGAAAACACAGCAAAAGCCATGCTTGTAGAAATAGATCCAGCTTTGTAAAGACCCAGGACCCCCAAAAATGTGTATGGTTCACTGGAGTAATTACAAACACTAATCCCTCCAGCAGGGGAAGTTACAAGATAATACTGTATCTCATTCCTAAAATGTAAAGTAGTTTTCTTTCAGTTCCCTGTATTTCCACAGAGCCCCAGCCCTTGGACTGACATGAGGACTAGAGTGCCTATGCTACAAGGACAGTCTGAGGGATTTGTGGTTCTTCAGCCTGGAGAAGGGAAGGCTCTGGGGAGACCTTATAGCAGCCTTCCAGATCCCCCTAAAAGGGATCTACAGGAAAGATGGGGAGGGATTCTTTATCAGGGAGTATAGGGACAGGATGAGGGGTAATGATTTTAAACTGAAAGAGGGGAGATTTAGATTAGATATTAGGAAGAAATTCCTTACTGTGAGGGTGGTGAGGCACCAGAACAGGTTGCCCAGAAAAGCTGTGAATGCGCCATCCCTGGAAGTGTTCAAGGCCAGGCTGGGTGGGGCTTTGAGCAACCTGGTCTAGTGGGAGGTGTTCCTGCCCATGGCAGGGGGATTAGAACAAGATGACCTTTAAGGTCCCTTCCAACCCAAAACATTCTGTTTCTATGACAGAACTCGCACTGCCAAACAAGGGGAGCATTCTGGAAGGCTCTTTCTCCATATAGGGAAAGATAATGGAGAATGATAGAATGAGTATCTATATGAATGCACAAGTACACACACAGAGTTACACAGACAGAGGATGATTGCTTCAGTACTCCAAAACCCTCCCCACTTCTTCACCTCCCCCCAGTTTCTAGTGGTTAATATCAAGCAATCCATAGTAAAAGAGCATTTTATTCTATTCTGTTGTTTGGACAAGTAGACAACACTACTATGAGACGGATGCAGTTTTCAATACCCATCATTTTATCATCTAGTCAAGGACAAAAGGAGTAGGTCAGTGCCAGTAGCAGAAGGCAAAAATACCTGCCACACACACATGGACACTGATTCAGAGAATTTTCCCCACCCCTCAGGTGGGTGAGAGCCTGGGTTCTCCAGCCATGCATAAATGACACCAATGTGACAATTTTGTTTGAAAGAAGGCCAGATGAGAATGCAGATAGGCACCCACACAGGTTTTTTTTCTCTCACATTTCTTCCAGGGTGCTTTGGAGTTGCATTTCAAACTTTTGCTTTGCATAAGATATTCAGCATCCCTGCCTCTACTTCTACTTCTCCTACCGGTTTGGTACACTTTCTGTGTAAAGTGATACACATTACATTTTATTGAACATACAGGAGTCAAGACAAGAGGCTTTCTAATCCACTATGCCAACAACCCTCTGCTTGTATTTATCAGTATAGTTACTTTGAAACCAGATGTAATTTACTGGCTGAATATCTGGCCATATTTGAAATTCAGGTGTAAAACTTAGTGCTGATATGAAAGTGAAGCAGTTTTAAGTAGTAAATATGATATGTGAAAAATATGGATATGTTTAAAAACTTTTATAACTGAAGATCTACAACTCCCTTGCACTTTCTTTCTCTTTCTCTGTCTAGCATAAACACCTATCACTTAACTACACATATTGAGATGGATACACACTACATATGGGACAAGGCTTTCTCTTAAGATGAGTGACATAAATCCTAAACTCTGTTTAGCATTGTAGTTTTCTGGCAAATCTGAGACAATGATTTCAGACAGGTATTCATGTCTAGATTACAATAGCAAGCTGTAAAAAGAGATGCTGCTTATTTTTTGAAGTAGTATTTTAAAGTGAAGGCAACATGATTTAGTGGCTTTGGCTTATTCCGGTTAGAGATTCATGTTTCAAATACAAGAATATTTCTTATGCAAAAACACAGTAGAAAAGGAAATGCAGGCAAGGAAGTATACAGTCGGGATTCAGAGGCAGGATATTAAAAATAAATAACACCTATCCATATAAAATTGGAGAAAAACTTTTTTCTTAGAATGAACCATGTCATGTCAGGCTGGCCATCTCAGAAAAGTCCCCGCTGTTCTCCGCTGTTCTCCCCGAGGATAACTTACCCTTCAGCTCCTAGTCAGATAACAACAGTTACCCTCTAGATATTCCTCTCATGGGAAAGCATATTTTTAGTTGTGCTTTAGCAGACCCAGTACCTCATACTCAACCAAATTTCTACACTTACAATCATCAGAGGTACAAGAATCTACAGCTCACAGTTCCTACGTTTCTATGGCAAAAGAAGGAGAAGAAGCTTCTCAGGAAAGAGCCCTTGTGCATTTCACTGCTCTCCTGGGAAAAGTGCAACATGAGAAGCTACAACAGTTAATTCCCATTTCCAGCTTTGCAAAGACACCTAGAGAGAAACAGAGACTATCGCGACAGGTAGAGAGGAGTGATACCCATAAAAACTGCATTTGAAAGCCATTACATGAAATCAGTCATTTGTGGAAGATAAATGAGTCTCGCTATGGGACCAAAGGACACACAGGACCGACACGAATCACCTCCTCTGACCCTTGGCTTGCTCTTTGTCCAGCCAGCTCATAACTCCCTGAACCATGTGCTAGGAGCTTGGGGAGCTGAAGTGAGATATCCAAAGGGTGGTGAGTGAAGCAAAGTCTAAAGGGAAGGTCACAGCAGAAACAGTTTTTAGCTGCTGCTGAGCTGTAAAAAACATGCAAAACTACCACTTTTTTTTTAAGTTAGGCTCAGTTCCAAAGACATTGCTAGTTGTTGTTGTAAAGACTAACGAGCTAGAACAGTCACAAGTATACAAAGTCTTACTAGACACTGCCTCTCACTAATCCATTTCTGTGCAAGGCAGAGGTTATTATCTCGGCACTGTCTTTACAAATCTAACCTAGCTGGAGGGACTGTGCTTGACTTCCCAAGACAGTCTGAGCCTCAGAGATTTGGTACATTAGCTCACAGGGTCATAGGAGAAGCTGTTGTGCCAGTGACATTGACTCTGCCCCTTCAGCTTCTCCTCCAGCAAACTATCCAGCTGTAGTCTCTGAACTCCACTGTGGGACACCAATATGGCTATTTTGTCATGACCATATTGCAAGAACCCTTATCAGTACTCTCAACCAGTCCTCTCCTTGCATTGGTACTATTCCAGTTACTGAACTACTTCTCAGTCTCAGAAATCTGTTTAAAGACAGCCATGCTTCACTGCAAATCACTGTAAACAAACCTTCATGTTGATGGAGGATGACACCCTCAAGATGTAAGGGATATGAACCAATACCCAGTCACAATTTCTGTATTTTCTCGGAGCAAAACAGTCTCCCTCCTTTCCTCAACTCCTTCCCTCTCGTTCATCCCTTCCCACATCAAATACCCAAATTTATCACTGACTGTTCTTCAAGGAATTAATGTTTCTAGCAAAATACTGCAGTGACAGGCACACTGTGCTGAGACGTTCAAAGATTTTCCAAAATGGCAGTGATGAGGACATTTTTAAAGGAGGGATGTGACCTTTGAGAGGAAACATGCCAGACTGCAATTTGCCACAGTGCTGAAGGGCCACTAAAAGCACAACTCACACCTTTCTTCTCATTATTTTTAGATTCAAATGACTAAATTCCAACACAAAGACTGCATGATTAATACTGAAGCATTTTAGTGACAATACATTGCTGACAAATTTGTATGATGTCCTAAGGGTGTCTCTCTTTTAATTAAACAGGGACCAAAGAGATGTTTGGGCAAGAGGATCACATTAAAAAAATTTAAAAATATCAGCACAGACTATGAAGACACCCATTACAAAACATAGCTCCCTTGGAGCATGGTATAAATGTCTTTTCAATTGCAGAGCTAAAAAACTAACAGAAATTATGCAATTCTATTTGGTTTTATTTTTATTTTCTTACCCTCTCAGGAAAATTTTAAGCTATTCAGAGAGCTCACAAATGTGAAACAATATATGACAGATTCTATCATTTATATGCACTATGTTGAGCCAAACTTTTCATATCTACAGAGGAAATGCCTCTTTACACAGGATTTGATAAATTAAGTGTTCACACAACCAGCATTTCATCCTCTAGCACAGATTTTTTTCCTTTTAAATTTATTTATTTACTAAAAAAACAAGAAGATCTGGACAAAAAAAAAAAAACTTCCTAGTGGAATGCAGTGGTCATTAGATTAAACTCTTAAATGAGCTTTGCATGAGTGAAAGTCAACTGACTTTACTGTTGCTAAAGCTGAAATGTGAATGAGAGATCTATAGAAATACACGTTTCAGTACAATCAGTCGATTAAGCAATCTCATTGTTCAAACACTGCTAAATGCCTTGCAGTTATGAGATTTTAAACATCAATACTGTTTTTAAAAGTCAGTATATTACTTTCTCCTCTGGAAGTTTATTGCAGTCTATCTACACTGGAATTAGAGGACTCCTGCTGAGCAGTAAATGCATTGAGACTGAATATCATGAAAAACATCAAGCAGTTCAATCCAGCTAGTGAGTGTAGTCATCATGAATGACTCCTGTACTTGATGGGAAACTTCCAAACTCTTTGCTGCTGTATCCAAATGAGGACTGCCATGGATACAGTCAAGGTTACTGAGAGACAAAGCACTGTTTCTCCTGGAAAGAAGTGTTACAGAACTCAACTAATATACCTCAAATTAGTAAATTCTATGAGAAAACTATCTGGTCCAGTCTCTGAGTTATCACTCAGTACTGAAAGGGTTCTACACATTAAATTAATTGGCTGCTACACTTAAAATTAATTAAATATTTCTCTAGAACTTTAGTTAGTTTGCCAGCGGTGTCATTGAATCAACAGATTTGGCTGATTTTTTAATCATTTCATGACCTCTGAAACATCAAATATAAGGAATGCCAGGAGGTAAAATAAGCCCTCAAAGGCCCTTTTACCCAGTCATGACTAGGAGATAGATTAGGAGAATAACTGGAACGGATTCTTCTCTCTGAAGCATTGATGTAAATAAAGAGTAAAACACTAAAGTGTAAAAACAATGAAAATCTACATCAGTCTCACTGCTCTTTAAAACCACATTGACAATTGTTTAATATATGGCACCATTGTCCTTTATGCTCCCTTTTTGTAGCCAAGTTCTTATATTTACTGCATCATTTTTCCCCAGCTTTGTTGTCATAGTCTCAGCAATTTAAAAGAACTGTTTGTAGAGCATGAATACAAGCAGCAGGTAAAGGAGTTGGGCAGAGGAGGAAGAAAAATTACAGATGAAGGGGAAGCAGAACTCTGCCATTGCCAGCTGAGGGGGGAGAAGTGTCTGAGATGCAATTAGTAAATACTGTGATTCCTCTTGAGCCTTTTGTGGCTTTAGGCAATTATCTATTGCTAATGAGAACTGCACAGAGAATTCAAATTCATTTTGGGGAGAATTCAAGATTTTAAAGTTAGATCCATCCTGACAAGGAAAAAAGCTCCAAACATTACAGAATTCTCTCCCCTCCTCCCCTCCCCCCCAAAAAAAAAGAAAAAAAAGAAAAAAAAGAAAAAAAGAATCTGACAGAATTTTACTTTTTCCTGGTTCTATATTCTCATTTAAAATCAGAAGTACTTAAAAAAAAAAAGTTAAAATATTGTACTTAAAAGAAAACACTGCAGTATGATGAAGATATTAACTTTTTTCTAATCTTTAGGAAAATAAACATGATCAAATACATTAAATTGAAGGAAAGGTGTTTTCCAAGGCAAAATGGTCTGACACTATTTTCTTTAACCTAGTTTATTTCTACTGCAAGTACAAGTGGGACACTTAGAACATACACTGTAATGAAATCATGCTGATATATTGTTTATTCCTAAGCGCAATACTGAAGAGTGCATTCTTGTGAGGAACTACTCTGGAAGATAGAAGGAAGTCTGCAGAGAAAACGAACAAGTAGAATTCACTGACCTGCTACGTTTCAGACATTTGAGGTAGTAGACAATATGGTGGTAGCTGATACTTGTTCTTAGTGTATTAACATAGTATGTTAATGAACTGAGGCTGTTCATTGACCGATTGGTTGCACCACACCTGTCTGATGGTATCTCCACAGTGATTGGTTGCTACAAAGCAAATCTGAATCACTCTGCAAAGTCTTTGACTGATGTGGACCTCAAGCACTACACTCTTCCAGAGGGCAGTTGAGCACATGCATATGAAAAACTCAGGATACTAAATCTCTGAAGGAAGTTGTCTTTTAGGCTTCGGTGATGCTGTTGTCTTCCAGTGCACATTCCAGTATGTGTGGGAGGCCCCAATGACTGGTACTGGGTTTCTATGGCAAGGTTTTGGTAGTGGGGAGGGCTGCAGGGGGGGGCTTCTGTGAGAAGCTGCATTAAACTTCCTCTATGTCTGATAAAGCCAATGTCCGCTGGCTCCAAGACAAGCCTACCTATGGCCAAGGCCAAGCCCATCAGTGAGACTGGTAGTACCTCTGTGAGAACATATTTAAGAAGGACAAAAAAATTGCTGCAGCCAGAGAGGAGTGAGAATGTGTGAGAGTAACAACTCCACAGACACCAAAGTTGGTGAAAAAGATGGGGGAGAAAGTGCTCCAGGCACCACAGTAGAGATTCCCCTCCAGCCTATGGTAAAGACCATGGAAGGGCAAGCTGTCCCCCTGCAACCCAAGGAGGTCCATTGTGGATCAGATGTCCACCTGCAGCCCATGGAGGACCTCACACTGGGTCAGATGCGTGCCCAAAGGAGGCTCTGACCCCATGGAGAGCCCACACTGTAGCAGGTTTGATGGCAGGACTTGTGACCCTGTAGGGGACCAAATCGAGTAGTCTGCTCCTGAAGGACTATACTCCGCGGGAGGGACCCCACACTGAAACAGAGAAAGAGTGTGAGAAGCCCTCACCCGAGAAGGAAGGAGCGGCAGAAACAATATGTGATGAGCCAACCACAACCCCCATTCTCCATCCCCCTGTGCCACTCAAGGTGAGAAAGTAGAGAAAATCAGGAGTAAAGTTAAACCTGGGAAGAAGGGGAAGGGTGGGGAGAAGATGTTTGATATTTAATTTTTATTTTCTCATTATCCTACTCTGATTTTCATTAGTAATAAATTAATCTAATTTTCCCAATTTGAATCTGTTTTGCCCTTGACAATAATTGGCAAGTGATCTCTCCCTGTCTTGACCCACAAGACTTTTGTTATATTTTCTCTCCTTTGTCCTGCTGAGGAGGGAAGTGATAGAGCATATCAATTGGCACTTGTCATCCAGCCAGGGTCAACCCAGCACATGACTTCAGGTACAAAACTCTATATACCTGCAGCACATTGTAGGGTCAGAGTCTTAGAGTTGTCTTCCCACATAAAGTCTGAGCTTCACACATAAGAAGCATCAAACTTTCTACTAGATGTGAGAATAGCTTGGTACAATTTTGGCAATGATTCTGTAAAGAAGGCAGTGCTCAACTACACATCTGAGATTTGAGTATTAGTTAATCTTTCACATTAAAAGCTAAGGGTAGGGGGTAGGCAGGTAGGTGTATGGTCTGTGTTTTACAGAAACTTATTTACATTACAGTGGCATATTTTCTAAGAACAAGGAAGACAATCTTTTCTCTAGAATGTAAAGTATAAAAAGACGAAGATAAATTACAGTCTGGAAAAGAGAAACAATAAACAAATAATCTTAATTGTAACAGCAAGTAGCTCTTGTTAATTACAGACTTTCTCCCTCTACCATCCTTATTTTAAAAACTTGTTAATTCAGTTAATGCACTAAATTCACTGTCTTTAACAGCTATTCCAAGTTAAAATGCATTGCGTTTATTTCTCCCTTCCCCCAGTGTTAAACCCCCTCTCTCTGTATAATTCATCCATGAGATAAATCCCCAGGATAGATAAAGGATTTAGCCCGATAGGCTTCCCTTACTCTTCCAAGGTATCAGGCACCTCCATCTATCATGTAAATCCCTGGCAGGTCTCAATACCATTGCTTAGCTCCCACCTAATCTCATAAACCTCTGCATTTCTGCCAGCCTGCATGGCCAAATCCCTCTAACCACTGAGACCACCCAACAGCTCCTAAGCAGCTCAAGGTTCTGGCTCAGCCCAAAGCTTCACAGAGGTATTCTCACAATGGTGAGAAGAATATCCTAAAACTTATCATCTGTTAGACTAAGCAGCAGAACTATTATAGTCCATCAACAGTCCATCCAGAGCAGAGTCTTACAGAGCCTAGAAGCAGACAGCTGGGAATACAGGGAAAATAGGGAAGGATGTGGAGTTAGATCTAAATGAGAGGTTCTAAATAAGGATGCAGAGCCCAATGTGGGGCAGAAACTGGAACTGAGACCTTTCACATCCCACAGAACTCGAAACAAGGTCTTGTCTTTGAGTAAAGGCAGTTACCTCAATTGCTCAATTACTTTGCATGAGTAATGACAGATGAGTGACTTGAGGCTCACATGAACCTGGTGACTGCCCTAATCACTGGGCTATGGAATCAGCCTCTCTCTTGTTTAATAAATATTTAATAACAGCATTCCTTTCATCACTGAGATATCACGAGGAAAAAATATTTTAGATTGTTACGTGCTCAGATACCAGAAAAAGGAAAACATCTAAAATATAATCAGCTATCCAACAGACCTATGGCATTAGAGGCCAGAAAAAAAGACAGATTTAGATGGAACAAGAGGTTAATAGGATTATATTTTCATTTGGATAGAGAAACAAGAAAGTCACATCTGAAGTAGAAAAGGAACGACAGAAGAAACAAAGGACTGAAATATTAAAATAGAACAGAATGGAAGTTCAGTAAGTAATTTGACAGGGATGAAAACTCTGCTGAACAAACAAACCCTTTTTTTATGTTTTCAAGCTCTACACCATTAACTGAACTCCTCATTGCCAACTTGTTCAGCTGACAAGTGCCTTGTTACGCTTGTGAGAGAATGTAAGGATTTAAAGAAAATGTCTAGCTCTCCAGCTCAGCTCAGCAGGCTGAAAGTTCAGAGGGTAGGAAACCATTTACCATGTGAATAAACTGCAAAATGCCTTTGAAAATTACATTTTTAATTACAGTTGACATTTCTGAGCCTCCTGCTGATGATATCTCTCTAAAAGAAAAAAATGACACAATTTGAGACAGAGAAAACACTATAGGAGAGACTGTAAAACAGTTCACAAGCTACTATTGATAGAGGAATTGACTTCACATTGCCACTCACCACAGTGTTGCCTAAATACCTCTCATGCATTAATGAACTTGATCGCACATAAATTATGAGAATTAGCAAAGCAGAAGTATTCCTGATTCACTGAGAAAGTTCAGGAGCAATTTCTAACTCTTCAGCTCAACTCCACAATTGAATTATCATCTTATTCTACCACCTCTGATGCAAATTTATGTCCTTTTGTGGCTCATCTGGTGTCAGAGATACATTTCTCAATGCTGAATACCTTCAATACAAGTGGAAGCTATATTATCCTGCTTTGCTCTTGGAACCCCAGTTATAGGCAAAAATTCTGGGGATACAGAGAATGGGGAATGTGGAAGAAGTTCTCTGAAGCCCAGTCATTTGGGTCTCAGAGGGCTGAAAGTCAATCACCACAGTCTGAGCATAAATTAAAGGATTGAAAGGATAGCTAGGCAAGATACTATGCAACTTTAAAAAAAGAGAAGACCTGATAACTACATAAATCACCTTCTCCATTTTGCCCTGGCTGTTCAGCTATTGTACCAAACCAAGAGCTAGACTGCAGGAAGCCTGTCATGCCTGAACAACCTATATAAGATCCCAAGCTCTAACACTCAAAACTGGGTTTTTTCCCTTTGTTAAAGGGAGCAAATGTTACTCTGGAACAGAAATATTTTATTGGCTGCCATGACTTCCCTTCCTCCACAGAGGAAGAACCCTCACCCTTATGGATTCTGTAGGACTTCAACTAAATTTTGTCCCCATGTTTTCATTCCAACGGTCTAATGTATGCTCAGTTTAATCTGGGAAAATACAAAGATTATCTCCCGCTTTGCTATGACAACAAAATTGGCCCTGTTGGCTACAAATACGCTAGTAACTGTGCTAGTAACCATGCTAGGCAGTACTCCCAGTCACTGAAATGTGATTGACTGTGCTGTTAAACTGATAAAGCAGTGCCTGGCACACATCTGCTCTATGTTAACTAGTACTTTCCTAAACAACACCTACTTACAGATCAGGACCTATGTGCAGCACGGGCCACTCATAACAGGTAGTTTACATGTAACTACCTGATTTTGGAGGCTAGGAGAGTTTCCTTACATGGAAGCAAAGTTTTCTATATGGGTTGTGGTCATTAGTCCAGAACTTTCCCAGAATCATTAAATTCACTAGGGAAGATGTAGCAATGAAGGCTACATATATCATTGACTTCTTCCTGCACAGAGATGTCACCAAAGCAAAATCAGTCCTTACATATGTGTCATGCTCACCTTGCTCCAGCCTGCTCAACCCAAAGTAAGTTTTCTTTGCTCTTAATTATAAAAGTATCCTCCTAATTCTTCTAATCCTAATCATTAGCAGAAGTCAACACGTTCATTCATAGCTACAGCACATTTTTTGATCCTCACCAAACTCAGTGCTTGAATAAAGACACTTTTTTGAAAAAATTACAAGTTTGTAGGAGTGATTAAACAACTTGAATATGAACAGCATAGAGCCATATGAATTGGATCTGTTCCCAGATATCTGTACTAATGTGATTGTAACCTTATCACCATCTACTTCCTCCAAATATAGATAATTAATTTATTTTGAAGGAACTGGGAACTGAGAATATGTTATACATGATCTGCTAAAAGCTCTGTCTAGTCCAGTCCTACGCCTCCGTCGAAGAGCAGCACCAGTTAAATGCATGAGTACCTCCTGGCAAGCAAATGTCAGATAAACTGTGCCTCCACATTGAGTTCATATATGATCTTTAAGAGTCAGCAATTGGTATCACACGTGAAAATCAGATTTTAGAACTTTTCCAGAAACTTACTTATCATTTATTATAACAGTCCAAGGTATTAACTGTAGCCTTGTAAATGGCCAGTCTCAGAAGCTTGAGTGCTAACAAATCATTTTTATGCTAGGTAAGTGAAAAAAAAAGCTAAGACAGAAATTCAAATTTCAAATCAGCATATTTTTAAATGACCTATAACTCAAAAAATCTGACAACGTACCTTTAGACTCTGCCTTTCTTTCATAGGAAATGTGGCAAATTTCTGGCCACGTTAAGGTGCTAATTCAGGAAAGCATCACTATTCAAATAGGATGTAAGCATATGCTTAACTTGAAGCATGCACTTGAGTCTCTTTGACTTAATGATAGGATCTAAGCACATATTTACATTTAAGCACAAGTCTGAGTGCTTTCCTCCACAGAGACAGATTTAAGCTTGTGCTTCAGTGCTTTCACTGTCTAATTTTCCAAGACAAAGCTATATGTAGAGATAAAATAGTGTGTTAGAATGGAAGTTGCTTTCCAAGCTAAGTGCTTAAAGACAGTCAACCTGTGCAAAATTATATGCAAACATAAAGATGCACAGCTCATTATTCGGGCACTGGGGGGAGAGAAGGACAGCGAGCCTCTGAATTGTGGTCCGAGCTCACAAAAATTACAAGAAGTGGGTCTTTTAGCTTACTGAAAAGATGATGGGAGAACTAATGCTGAACTCACAGCCACCTTCACTGAATCTGAGGTTAAAGCAAGAAAGGAAATAACAGCACATTTCTTTGGATTTGACTCAAGCCTGGGACAAGATGGGCATAATATGGTGGCAAATAGCCTCAGGCTATCAGTGGCTGCCCTTGGTCTGACTGCTTTTGAAAAACATGCAGGGTTGTGCCAGTGGGACAAGCAGGAGATAGTGATGTCTGTAAAAAGCTCAACACTGTAGTTTTCTGTTTCATTGGGACTTTGAAATACCTCCAATAATATAGAGTAACATATACCCGTGGAAATAGTCACAACACATAGGAGTTTTGGTGAAATAATCGGTTAACAGCTATTAGACAATATAGTAATTTTGACATTCTGCTCCCCCTGCCCCCAGCCCCAAATACATAGAAAAGTCAAAGTATCTAGAATCTAAAGTTCTTCTTTGTTCAAAACAATGTTAGTTTTATCAATTCTGTAGGATTTCCCCTGCACTTTACTGTTAACCAGCTATAACTGACTGAAGCTGTGACAGAGTACTGGGTAATCAAGGTAACATATATAATGTAGGCTTCTTACTCATGTAACTCCAGAAGTGGAGATACAGAAATTTCTCCTCTCTGACATGCAGTGTCAGTGGTTCCTGCACACACACCATTAACATATAGTCCCATAACCTACTCATCCAGGCTATGGGGAAAAAAAAAAAAAAAAACAAAACTGCCACACAAACTCCCTACATTGATGCAACGAAATTTTGTCAACTGAATCATGTGTAAAAGCAACACATATATTAACCTTATATAGCTAAAGTGGTTAAGAGAGCTGCTGAGGTAGGCTGGAAAAATATGTGCTTTGAACCATCAAAGCAATTCAGCACAACTGCGAGTGGTATTTGTGAGATAGGCTGCAAAGATGTCTTAAGCAAGTTTTAAAGTGGCTTTCATTGCAGAATAAGAAGGGAAGCAGCAGCAACGTTACTTGCTCCTCACAACTGGGCCTCTTCACCTAGATTAAGGATGGAACTGAAATTGCTGCTGCTCATGTACCTTGGCCATGTAAAAGAGAACTACATCATGACAGAGCAGTTGTCCTTGATATGTCTTTCTTAATCCAGTAACCAAGCACTGAGTTATTTGGAGTGAATTGACTTATTGTTTTTAAGATTCTGTCCTTCATTAGTTATTGTTTGCAATAATGTTTATTATTTTCAATATTTTCATATTCTATATTCATATTCACTTTTTCTACAAAGGACATTGAAGGAATTAATTATTTTCTAATAGACACATAAGTACAGACAGATACAGATACAAAACTGATGAGATCTCTTAAAAACATTTCCATACCTAGCACAGTTTTCTAAATGTAATCTTGTGTGTATTCAAACTAGAAAGATGTTTCCCCAGAGAACACAGTACAATAATCCTAAAGTTAGGTTAATTAAGGAAGACTGAATTGGAATTAGTTTTGAGATAATATAAGAAAAATATAGCATGGTATTAATAAAAAAAAAAAAAGAGCATGCATGCTGAGGAACCTCAACCAAACAATTAAACACATACTGACATTTTTTTCCTAGTGTTATATAGTGTGTAGCACATCCTACTAGTAGTAGAGAACATTTGCTTCTGAAAATAGGTATTTTTTCTACCATGATAGCTGAGCTGCCGACCAATATCAGTATTTTAGATGAAACAAAAGATCATGTAATACATGTAATACATACAGAAAATGTAATAAAACCAAAGTATGTACTAAAGCTAAAATATATAAATTCCACTAAATATATATATTTCACATTCTCTTTAAGAACTGTCATCAATTATATCCATCAGCAAATCAGACTGAGATGTAATATGTAGCAACCACTTCCCAGTCTTGACTCAGTGTATCACTCAGCCACTTCATAGCTAGACAAAAATAACTTATGCAAATAATTTTAAAAGATAAACAGATCATTAAAATGATCTAGTGATCACTGTTCATCTTAAAACCACATTTTCATACTTAATTCAGTGTTCTAAGAGTATCTGGAATTAATTTGAGTCGACAGGGCAACATATGAAAGAGAGCAACACAATAATCCTGTGACTACATTCATGAAAGTACATTGCAGTGGAGAGGGTTTCACAATAATATGATGTAGCATGACAACAAAAGTATAGACAAGCAGTGATCTAAACTGAGTGAGCTCTGAACTGGAGGAGGTAAAGGTGCACTAGTGTGGCACTGCACAGAAGGAAACACACCCTACTAAGAGGAAGGCACATCACTTAGGAGGACAGGCTGCTGCTGCACTGGCATCAGACACTGAGACCAGAACCACATTACTATCACCTTCATATGTGACCATGTTTATTCCTATCAGCATTAGCTTTGAAACATACATCACACTCCAGTGCACAGGTAATACAAGATTCTACTCTCCTAATACCTAACTGACAGTCTGCTGCATGTGGGTAGACAGGGACACTACTTGGGCATCCACCACGTGCAAACTTCCAGGCTTATTTTCCAAGGTTAAAATATTAGCCTCAGAAACATCACAAACCACTAACTGTAGCAAAGCATTCTGTATGGGTGAATTTCAAATTTTTCTACCAGACACCTCCTAAGTGATGTTAGAGACAAATCACTGCAAAACAAGTCATACAGTTTTCATTTTTCACTGCTCCAGTACCTGAGTTTTGCGTCAGATTTTGGCACTGAAAATTGGCTTGGATGACAAAGCAATGTCTGCAGTGAAACATGTTTTCCTTCCAGTATGTCATTTTTTCTGTGAATAAAACCTTTGCTATCAGAAGCTGGAGTGCTCAGTGTTTAAGGTAGTATTGCTGTGAGCAAGACTGAATGGAAGCATATGGAGATCAATTGAGTTATTCATAAGGTGCCACCACAACAAACTAAGCAGGCCACCTGCTGTTTCACTGCCTCAGGTGGCTTTTCCTACAACTCATTTGAAAATAATTTGGTAGCAAGACTGGTGCTGAAGTCGGATTATAAACTGGAAATTCAGCAAAATCATCACCAGGGTTGTGCAGGGGGGTTGTTTACGTACAGGCATGATTCTGTGTCATTTTGACATACATGTTGCTAGTACAATTCAGCAACACTCGTTGCTGAATACTAGCACTGCTGCTGTAGAGAAATACAGCATACAGAAACCAAACAATTTAATAATTAGAGTTCCTACAGCAAAATTACCTGTCACTTTGTGAATCCTCCACATTTTACAATGTGAATTAGACAATAAAGTAAGATAATAGTTAACAAGGGAAATAATATATCTAACAAGGAAAGCAATAATAGATTGCATTGCATTACACTGGACAAATTTCCTTTAGCTTCTCCATTTAACCTCCATGCTCCAGGTGTTACCATTCTCTGCCCTTTGTGGGCTAGCTTTATCCTGTGCCTGCTTCTGATCTAAGAACTGCTTGTTTGATGTAAGACCTTCCCCATTTTCTGAGTCTGTTCACGGCTTGGCTGGGTGCTCAGGGCAGAGATGGAAATCTGCCAAAGACTTTGCAGTTTCCTCAGTCCCTTTCCATGCCACACTGGTTTCCTCTAAGCTCTCAAACCCTACATCTGAGCATGTTCTTCCAGGCCTCCACATTTTTCACCTCAAAAGGACACATACAGGCAGAAAATCCTGCTCTGTCATGTACATCAGCCTCTCAAAATGCAGCCAAGGCTTACAGATGAACTTAAGCCATGGCTCACCTTCATACATAGTTCTCTAAGATCCCTAGGTGTGTCACCGGTGTTAGTCTTTTGCTCGAGTGCTTTGCTTAATAGAGCACTTAAGACTTGAGCATAAAAGACATCTCTAGGGAGTCCTGCCCTATTTTTAACCACCCCGATGAAGTCAGCTTCTTCTGTTCCTTCAGCTACTTTCCCCATCTATCCTGCCCGCCTTACAACAAACACGTGCTCCACATGCCACACAAATTTCTCACCTCTTGGATGCCTTCCTGTCTTTCACTTCCCACTTCTTCTTCTAAGAACCTGCTCCTCATTCTTATTTATTCTCTCCACTTTCTTTGCTGCTTAGGCAACTGTTAAAAAAAAAAAGAATGTGGTGCATGTGAGAGTGAGTATCTCTGCTTTCAAACCTTTGGCCTGCCCTTGTACCAACACTAGGATCCTGTCCTACTCCGCACGGGCAGCCCAGAGAGACGCAGGGAGCTTGGGTGGAAAATTAGCATCTAAATGCTAACAAAACTGAGGGAAACACACAAAATTCAGGCTTCAAAAAGGTTCAAACAGAGAAATGGTGCTGCCGAACTCTTGACTAGTGTAGTCTAACAGTATCTTTCCTCTTAATTGTTATCAACCAATAGGAATATATTGCTGTGTTCATAGCTGTGAGAAAGGCTAGCCTAACCAGCCAAAGCCAGCCCCAAAACTCTCCCTTATCTGCACTGGAGTGTGTTGTATCTTTCAGTGTGGTTATCACTGTCCAACGAAATGTTTTATTTTCCACTGTGTGTTGTATTTTTCAGATCTTTAGCTGGACTATTACAGTCTCATGCTGGGCTGTCAAAACAACTCAATCTATGCTGACTAGCTACAGAGAAACACGTAGTTTCCATCCAGTGCCTCCAGAGTAACAGTTCAAATAGGGAAGCATCAGGGACTATGATCTGAATATCAGAGGCTCACCAGGATTAGAAGCCTTAAAAAAGACTTCTATGGGTAATAAATTATTCATAGCTTCAAACTATCTTAGATAATTAAAAATACCTGCTTTCAGCAGATACGCTATCTACTACAACGCCCTCCCTCCTTCTAATAGATCTGATTGACAGTACTCCTTTCAGATAGCTGTATCTACTCCATGTTTACGTATTTGACAGGTGCACTATACATACTCTGTGCTGTATTACTTGCTTGTGCGCGTCTGTGTGTGTGCTCACATAAAAACTCATACAAGCAAAGCCTCCTGTTGTGCTAGGAGGCTGACAGCAAGCATGCTATAATACAACAGGTTGGGTTTAACCTAACATGCCACAGAAACAGCATATCATGCAGATAAATGTCCATAGGAGTCAGAGTGCAGTGAATAAATAACAAATGCTATGACGGACAGACAGATGTGTGTAAAATCCTCTGCTCTATGAAGAAGCTGACACCAAGTATGCAACAGTACCTATTGACTAATATGAAGCTAGATTTCTTCACTGAGGTGATGTCAACTTAGAGTGATGTTTGGATTGATGTTCCCTGAAGTCTGTTGAAATACAGGCACTGTGGCTTTAATATTTCCCTGTTCTCTTTGCAAACAGTGCATGGAAGACATATGCTTTGTAAATAACTGTGTGCCATGGGTGACAATACTGTACCACATTTCTCCTCAGCAATTTGAGACATCATGTACTAACCCATGAAAATGGAGGGAAGGCATAGATTTCCCCAAATCACAGTTCTGAACTTTTGATTTGAAGAAAACATTAAAAATTAGGAAGTTAAATAGGAAATGTCAAAAAGATTAGGAATCTTTTCAATTCCTAAGAATAGCACAGTAATTTCAATTTAGAAGACTGAAAATGTTCTATAGTTAAGAAAAAGTCAAATATTTTAATATCATTCTGTACTACACAACCTTAATAACTCGTGCTACTTCCATTCTTAAGCATCTATAAAAAAGAGATGCACTACAATAAATTAAATCGCTGTATGCTTTGTGGAGTCAAGTGAAAGCATTGGTTGAAATGTGTAGGTTATGAGATTTGCAGACAGAAATAAATCATAATTAATTTAAATTACATGCTTACATTGACTGGAATTACCTGCTTACACCATATATATGGTTCCCCTGAGTATCTCAAGCAGCTTATGGAGAAATTTTGGGTTTTCTTTTTTAAGTCGAGCGGCTAAACATCTTCCATTTGTAATTCATTAGCTTATGTTGGCTTCTGATACAATAAAATTTTATGATGTCATAGCTCTAAAATATAGTAATTAATCCCTTTTTGTTGAGATCATCTGCTAATTCAAGCAATATGGCAAAAACAATACTCAGACAAAATAGAACATGATTCAGACAAAATGGAACATGATTCTCACAAAATGGGGTGCATTCAATGTCTATCATATTTACCTTTCCTAATTCTCTGCCTTTTTCTTTCATAAAGAGGAAATAGCCTGAGTTCTAAAGAGGGGAATAGGCTCTACTTCTTATTTCTTTTTGTTTTCACTTCTTTGCTCTGACTTTCTGAATGGATAAATGACTATCAATAAAGAAGAGCAAAGAACACTGCAAGCTACCTTTCAACCTAATAGAAAAAAAAAATCACCTCAAAAAAAAAATAGAGAAAGGAATATTACAATCTTGACAATAATAAGCTATGTGAAAGAACTGGCAGCAGGATACAGGGAGGTTGCGTGTTACCTAACTACCCACAGGAACAACATATCACATAGATAAATGTCCATAGTGACCAGAGTCTAGGGGATAAATAACAAATGCTATGATGTGGAGAAACAAGTTGGTTTTTTCTTTATATTTTAATACAGGACTGGACAACTGATTGTATTTGAATACTGGACTGGGTACTGCCTATGCCCTTAGTGTCAAGGCTATATGTTACCTATTATAACCAGAAATCATCTTTATGTAATAGAATAAAAAGGAAATTCCTCATGAAAATACAGTAATACATCTGAAATGCATTGTCGTTGTGTGAGCTTTAACATTGTTTAGAGGTCCTTTAAGTTCTTTAATGAAGGAAATCAAAACCAATCATAAGAGCATCCTTTGAAAGAAATGGAAGACTACCCTGAAAGGAACCTTGAGTGTGCTACAAGATGATGACTGTGCTGTTCTGCTAATCTGAACTGTTTGGTGACGACAGTGGAGTGTCAGAAATATTACAAGATGGTTTAATTCATACTACTACAAGTCAAGGTCATGCTTGAACTCTGTTCCCAGAGGTGCTTACAGACAATTTTCAATAGATTCAAATTGTGGGTCAGATCATTAAGTTATCTGACTAACTCATCCTTTCTTGCTATTAATACAGAATTCATCTTGGATATTTTCTGCATGGCTGTATGGATGACCTGAATTTATGTGGACTTTAGCAGTCCAAAGCTGGAATGTGTTGCAAGTGGTGCAACAAACAGTGTCTGAAGCTTATCGGCATGGAAAAGTATTAATCTTACATTGAATTATTCTGAAACACTGTCTACTACATAAGACATAGGTACATGTGGTACCTGTAAATCAAAATCCATTATTTGCATGCAAAGAGATTGAGGGACAGCTAATGCTTTATAGGTCTTGGAGAGAAAATTATTTATTTGGATGCATGCAGCCTGACTAATCACCGCCTTCTGTTCTAAGCATGAAAAATAGGCTGAAATATGCCTCAAGGAGTCCTTACCCCACTCTCCTACCCCACAACAAAATTAATTATAAACTATTTCTTTAATACCAAATGTTTGTCTAATCCACTCATAAAGACTATCAGTGAAGATATGCCCCTCTTTCCAGAAGATTTATTTTGATGCTTCAGTATCCTGATCATCTAAAAGTCTTTATTGATACATAGCCTTAATCTCTCTTCTTGGAAACAGACACCTTATTTCTGACACACTGGACACAGAGAAATGTTCATTCCCTTTCTATTTATATCAATCCTTTTTTCATGTTTCATGTCATATAAGCAGGTGCTTTCCACCCCAGCGCTTTCTTCTCTTGAGCGAATTACTCCCACATGTTCTGTCCTTGATCACATAACGTGCCCTCCAGTCTCTGGAGTATCTCACATGCAGAAAGTCTGCAAGTACAGTATCTAAAACTGGGCACCATATTTTGGTCTGAGGCCCTTTCTCTGATGTGGCAGTATTCTAACATTGAATAGAGGACTATATAATCAATCTGAATTCCCTGTGTGCCCCCTAGTTCCCCAAGCTTTACTTACCTTTCCATTCCTTAACTGTCGAGAGTGGATAACAAGATGTGTACTAATGTAATATGAAGTTAAGTCAGTGTAGCAGACCTAAGCAACAGGAAATATTAAAAATACATCTTCCAGTTCCCTTTCCAAAGTCAGTCAAGATTCTAAGTAAAGTTGAAGGGACAGCAGCCCAGGTTAAGGAACGAGTAAAGTAATAGAACAGAACTTATTTTCACAAGAACAGACAGAGGCAAAATGAGACCATACAGAAGAATGACAGCAATACCACGTTTCCAGGTGTTACAGTGGTATGTGCACCGATGGAATCACTCTCTTCAAAGAGTCTTTTGATGCAGTCACATAAGTGTTCTCTAGAGCTCTGTAACTTTGGTATAAGCTGAGTGATCAAACATGCAGACAAAAATAGCAAATGCTCAGAGCAAACTATGGACAATTGAAAACATACAGGAGTCTCTTTAAGAGACTGGGGAGAGGAGGAATGGCTACAGTCAGAAAGACTGAGAGTTCTCTCAAAGAAGGAAAATCCAGAAAGCACTTTCCAAAATTCCCTGCACAACTCCATTTTAGTGTTGGCACTAAGGAAAGACCAACTGCTGCTCTACCCAAGGGGAGACTCTAACAATGCAGCAATCCCTTTTCAATAGCCAAAAAGCCCTGCAGACTCTGCCACACACCCATAGGTGTGTAAGTGCCATTGAAAAATGGATACATCAGAGGCTCAGTTAAAAAGAGGATGAAATGAGCTTTCCTACTGTGCCATAAAGATTTAACAAAGCTAAGAGTTAGTAAGAGTCAATAGCATTACTAAGAGCCAGCTTGTAGCCTGCTTGATTCTTTGTGCCATTTGACTGGGTTCAATGGAGACAGGCATATCTCAGGTCAGGGGAGAACTTGGCCCCAAAGCCTCCCTTGAACTTTTTGTTCTGGCCTTTCAGGCTCCTACCTGGCTGTGTCTGTAGAACTGGAATAGAAAAGCTATCCCAACAGAAAAGAAAGAGAAACTAAATAAAATAAAATCCAAGTACGAAAAATGAGAAAAATCATTACACATAACAGATAATCCATTTGTTAGACTGGGTTAAAACAAGAGACAAAATCACTGTAATTTCCACTTTCTGAGAAGGTTTGTTAGGCCAGCCACTGGAGCTGTGGGCAGTATACTCTCTTCCTTATGAACTATTGGCCTTTCTTTGTTCCCAGAACAGCCAGTTCTGG
The DNA here is from genome assembly GCA_013400055.1 of Nycticryphes semicollaris. NCBI lineage: Eukaryota > Metazoa > Chordata > Aves > Charadriiformes > Rostratulidae > Nycticryphes > Nycticryphes semicollaris. The sequence goes on from VXBJ01001916.1 coordinate 1,003,184, forward strand.
TGGCATCTGTGGAAAACAAGCAAGTACCTCCCAGAGACTTTGCCTATGATGCAACAAGCTTTAATATTGCTGCAATATATGAAGTGCCCATGGAATCTTTGGCTCAGAAATACCCTTCATCTACATTGTGTCACTCATTCATTGAAACCTGTTAAATGAGGAGAGTTTATCAGGACATTTCACAATGTATTGAACAGAATAATTAATAGGCACAATGCCTTGGAAGCTACATTCCTTTGCAGGAATATTAGAAATTATTGTTTTCCTCTGACTTCGTACAAGGAACTATTATCATGAAAATGCCTCTAACCAAGGAATTTCACAGATTAGAGTCTGAGTTTGAAAACTATGTGAGCACTTGCAGCCAGTGTTCACAGTTGGAGTAAATAGTGGGTGTCCATCAACTCTCTAGCCAGAGTTAAGATTTACTGAGCCATTCCACATGTCTCTCAAGTACAACACATTAGCCTGAGGCTAGAAAGAAAAAAAGCACTTGGACACATAAGGCTAATATAATTTTTGTAGAATGCCCAAATTGGTCCACACTAAGAGGATTCATAAGAAGCAACTCTGATAGCTGCAATGCCTAGACACAAGGAGAAAAATCCTGGCCAGAATGACTGCTTGTGCAAAACTGTAAGCAGTATATCACAAGCTGGATTGAAGCTCTTTTGAAAATGTAGGAACCTGTTTCATTCATCTCTCTTTCTCAGATGGAGATTATTTTGCTAATTATGTACTGGACTGCACAGCATTCTACTGAGTAACAAACTCAGTTTTCTGACAGCTGTTACTGTACTTTTATGAGACCTTGATCCTTTAGAAGATACTGTGCTGTCTCAGTTATATTAAAATCTTTTTCTCTGAAAACAAAATCTGAAAAAGAGGAATGAGTTGGGCATTTGGGTTCTTCTCCTCTAATAGGCTTCTGAAAGTACCAGGTCTTGTGAAAATCATTCCCAACAGTTATCTTTTCTCCAAGAAGCATACGGTCCCACAGAATAAAGATCTGCTCTGTTCTTTCCTGGTGGGGGTAAGTTTTGCAAAGTGCTTTTGCATTGTGTTTAAGGGAAGATTACAATAGCAAACAGGAAAAATAGGCATATCAGCTGGAAGGCAAAAATAGACAATGACACAATGCAGGGAGTGAGGATCGTAATCATAAGGATTTAAGTGTAGCCACACAAATACTAAGTTAGTGAAAAAGTGGGCAACAGTACAGATCTTAAGAATATTTTTCTGGAGGAGAGAAAGAAAATAGCCAACAATTGTACCCAAACTTGGAGTAAACAGACATGATATGCAAGGAATCTGCACATGCAGAAAGATGAGGCATGTAGGAGGAAGAATTGCTATTTCAGGGCTCAGGATGAGAAGATTTTTCAAAATCTAAGACTGAAGAAGGCTGTCAAACTTTACGTCCTTGCATGGCTATTCTTTTTCTTGTAAGAGCATGTAATACTATCACAACTCCGCTGTAACTTGGAGGTATCAGAAATAAGAAAGAAAACTCTCAAAGCTGTATCTGTTCTTGTATGAGTTCATGAAAACCTAGGTATATTTCATCTTGAGCATCTGAACGCATTTGTGAACATCTTGTCTACAGGTTTTGGAGCCCATCACTACATAAAAAATACTCCAATGCCAAAAGGCAATTAAAAGTCCAATACATCTCCTTTGATTAGATTCAAAGGTTAGGTTCTGAAAGTTAGGCATACTCTGTGTGCACTTAACTGAATTAATTCACTAATGAGTGAATTATACTTAATCTCTTAATTTGAGGTTTACACAGTGTATATCATATATTTCATAGTGAATTTTACCTTAGGATCCACATATTTCCTCTCAGAAAATTCAGTTCAAATGTTTCTTTGTTTTTTAAAGTCATTCATCCTTCAGCCTCATCCTTGATAAAATCAAGACCTACAATAGTCACTGCTCAGTTATTAACAATAGCAAGCTAATGATAATGATAATTATTATGGTGTTTAACTCATAACTCATAGCAGTTTCACGGTTGTGCTTATGTGCTCTCTTAGTTGTTTTTTGGGGGGTTTTTGTTTCTTTTGGTCAATGTTCATCTACATCTCTTAGCTTTCCAGAGCTATGCCAGCTTAAGAATATTCAGTGTGTTTAGCAGAAAGTTTCCCTCATCATCAGTAACAAGAGATAAGTAATTAAAGTCAAAATACACCTTTAATATTCAGTGAACAGGAAGAGTATAAAAATAACAAAACCAAAAAGAAAAAAATTACCATTGATAATAGACTTGGGTGTGGAATGGAAGAAAAAAAGCCAATAAAATATCACCACTACAATATGGCATAAAGAGCAGAAAATACAAGACATATACAAATCCCTCTAACCTAAACAATTTGCAACATGTCCTGTTTTTCAATGGAACTCCAGCTTCAGTAAATAACTAAAGATTAGCCCTTGATTGTACAGTATTTTTACCAGGAATTCTGCTGTCTGATTGAGAAGGACAGCAACTGTATAAATAACCTGGAGAAGACAGTGAACCGTGGAACACTAAACACTTGAATTAATAAAGCTGATGACCAGATGAGTGTTTTCATTTATCTGGATCTCCTTGAGTCAAATGTAGAGATTCGTTACCTTAATGAATCATATTTTAATATGATTATTATTTCTTAATCATATTTTCCAATTCAATTTCTTAAAGTCAGATCCTGACATGTACTTCGCTCGGGGTAAAACAAGGGATAGCCTTTGAAATTGGTAAAATGGCTGCCTTCAAAAGCTAGTGAGATACCTGGAGATCCTTTCTGGCTCTTTATAATCAATTGTAACTAACACCCTTGAAAGCCCATGGTTGTAGCCTTCTAGACAAACCACTGAGAACAGCCAATGTTGTGGAAGTATTTCTTTGGATGAGCTAAAGGGCTTTGTGTGCTATTTTGGACAACAAGAATGTTCATTCTGTGTAAGTATCTTACCTAAAATAATTGGGACCCCCATTTGGGATGCTACAAGAGCCTCAGGTGCCTGCTACTGAGACAGTCTACCTCCTAATTTCAGGCAGCTTGGATCCTAGTAAAACACCCGGAATAGCACCAAGGAGGTAGAGTGAACAGCTTCTTTAATGTCACCTTGCCTCCATCTCTCACCTGCAAAATGGGAATCAGCGTGCTTTTCTACCTTACCAGGGTTAGTAAAAACGGAGGCAGATTAAATTGAAACAAAATCAGATATTCCTTTTTCTGAGGAAAAGATAAGTACCGTATATAGTTAGTATTTTAAAATAAAAGTGTATCATTTGGGAACTTAATTATTTTGGTAGTGAAAAATACTTATTATGAAATTTTAATTAAAAGAAAACAATTTTCATTTTAATTATATTTCATAACTGTAACACACATTTATGAGAAAGTCTGCAGTATCAAAGGGTTATGCACTTTTAAGCAATTAAATTTCCTACTTGTCTGATTTTGTTAGACTAATAAATTATACCAGGAATTTAATAAAGTGGACAGTTAAAGGAATTTAATCTATTCTCTCTAGAACAAACAAGATTAACAAGATAAGGTTCAGATATGAGAAAAATATTTAAGAGATAAGCTAAATTAGAAAGTGAAAAAAGCTCTTGTGAATCCTAAGAAGTCCTATAACTGAAGGAAATAATTAAAAAAAAGAAAAAAAGAAAAAAACAAAGGTTAACAGGCAATATAGGAGTAATTTCTTTTCTCATAAAATAATTAACCTTTGGAAAAGGCTTCCTGTCAACACAGAGGTTTTTACTGTGCCATTTAAGGAACTAGGCACATTCCTGAAAAATGAACAATAGGGCAAGTTAAATAAGCCACTGAAAATTAAGTATCTTAGTCGTAGGCAGTTCCTGTGAAAGTGGTTCTTTGCAACATAGGAACCAAACCATTATCTTTACCTCTTGAACAGGGAAAACAAACTAAGCAGGTATCTTATAAGTGGGAGGAAACATGAAGCAATCTATTTTAAGTCTCTTCTCCTTCATACATCCTTTAGCGGTTGGTTTAATTTCAGGACTATGATTTTCCACTAGGTGGATTTGCTGATCAACTATAATTGAAACTGAACTGAACTGAAATAGATGAAATATCATTCCTACCATGACTAGCTCCTTTCATATGACTTGACCTGTCAAAAGATTACTTTGTGATCAATGCTTCCACATTCTTGGTATTATAATTCTCATTTTGAATTGAATGAGAGAAACTCCTACTTTCAAAGCAGATCACAGAGATCAATACTGCATTCTTACTGAAAATCGATAGGATTGAGGTGCCTACCTCCTTTGGACTTCTCTAGCACTTCTGGCAGATTTCTCCTATGGTGAACAATCAGCAGGTTTACAACCAGCAAACAAACAATCAAAAAACGCACAAAAACCACCCCACCAGACATAAAGTATGATTCTAACAAATCTGGAGAAAAGTTTTAAATTCCATACAGGATATTTATTTTATGTGAAGTAAGAGTCATGCAGAAAAGGCATATTGGAATAGCAGTAAAACACCACTAACTTGTAAAGCATTTCATTTCTGGACAGATGGGAGAGCTGAACACATTCACCATCTATCTAGAAATCAAATATCATGTACATCCTCTTGCTCTTTATTACTTAATTCTATGCTGTGTATAGGTTACAGTGATTTCTCCAGGGTGAAATTATCCTTCCCCATCTCACCATATTCTGATAATGACTGGAATGAGTTTGATATATTGAAACGCTCTTGCTTTGATTGTGTTTTTCATTCATTACTAAAGCTGAGAATATTGGAGTGGCAAATAGCATACAATATTGTATTAGAAAAATAAGTGGTTCCAGGTCTCAAACAAAAGACTTGCATCTGACATTGTAATAAACTGCTACAGTACCCTATGCTGAAATAATCATTCCACAGACCCAGTGCAGAAAAAGCAGAATGCCATTACATTCATATTTGATAATTATATTTGGAAGATGCCCCAGGACACAACAACCAAGCAGTGAACTATTCATCTCAGTTATAAAAGCCACTGTGTTAAAGTGGAAGCTAACATGCTCAAGAAAGGCTGATGAAATGACAGAATATGAACTGCAAGATTTGAACAAAATGGCTGTAACTCAGCAAGGAAGAAACCATTTCCTATGTAACAGAGGATTCATGATGCATTTCTCCACATCAGCTTCCCCCCTACAGCTCTGCTTCAACAGAAAGTGCAAGAAAAGTATTTCTAGTAAGGGCTTTCACATGGCTTTATGCAAGCTTCAGCTTGGGCTATACTGATAGTTTGTTTTTGGTTTTGGTTTTGGTTTTTTTTTTTAATAAAAGCATTCTGTTTGCTGTAAAGATGAGACTGCTGTGAAGGACAGAGTGGTAGGACACATGAGCACACAGTATTCCTCAATACTGAATGCACAGTGAAGATAGTGTAAATCAGGTGTGCTGATTTCTATGGAGCTCCATTGCTTTACTTCACTTGAGGGTCTTTAAATAACCACCAGATACAAAAAAAGGAATATTTGTTATTCATATGTCTGTAGTTTGAGGCATGAAGAGCTGGAAAAGATATATTAAGGAACAGCAAGGGTCCCCTCAATTAAAACTACAACATGGGTTTCCATTATAAGATAAAATTTGGCTCCTATCCCCAGTTCCAAATTCCAGATTCACAAATCATATTGGCCTCAAGATTTGTAGTCTAGGTCTCAAGCTGAGGCAGGGTTTTTCTACCAAATTTGCAGTAAATCAGACAAGGAGTTCATGAATTATGAGCCTATGAAATAAAGATATTCATTATAGTTCAAAAAGTCTCAACTTTTTTGTCATTTCATAGCCAAAAAAAAAAAAAGTAAATAATAATAACTGCAACCTGGAAAAAAAGAAGGCAGATAAGACTTCATTTAGCAGACTCTTGTAGTTGAGGTCTGTGGCGCAGCACATAAATTGCTTGATAGCAATCATATCAGGAACATTATTAACATTTATATAGGAATGCTGATATAAGTTATTTGTCCCATGGAAGAGACATGTGTAGCAGATACTTGTTCCTTGAATCTGGCTTCATTCAGGCAAGCATAAATACTCATCAATTTTATGTGTCCACAACAAGTGTCCATGCATGCACACATCCGTCCTAAGGTCTTCCTGTAATTGGAAAACTACACTTGCATAGAAATGAATGGAGGTGGGGGAAAAGTATCTAAGCATCACCACAAACCCTAAATCTCAAACAGTGAGTTAATACACATTTCTTCAAGCCAGTTGAATCTATTAACATGGGCTCCTAATCTATTTCATTTAGAGATTAAGACATTAACAAATATATTATGCAGAGTATTAATACAGCAGTGGGGCCATTGTTTTCTTTATTTATCATATCTTAGAGCATAATCCTGCATTTTTTTCCCATATTTTTGTGAGGTAATGATGAGACATAGGCATTTGCAGTGGCGCACCTTTAAAACATGTTTGCAATCATGGTTGTAGTTGAATTAACAGGTGTTTTGAAGCTGATTTTATTTACTGACTTTTATGATATAACAATTGCACAACGATAACAATAAGAAGAGACATTAAGGGTTGGCATGATACTGGGCCTAATACCATACCAGGTTTGTTAATTACACCGCTCTCTGGAGATACAGCCAGTATTACCCAAGGCTGTACAACAGAACAGCAGCCCAAACTCTGTATGTTACAGGCCATCCATTTTGATTCTCCTAATCACTCTACCTACAATTTTTGGCAGGACAGAGACAGCTGGTTAAAAAACAGTGAAGAGAAGCTGCCAGGCGTGACAGAACTGCCATACCTTGGGTCTGGTACAAGCTGAGGAAGAGGAAGGGTCGGCACCGCAGAGCTCTCTGCCCAATGAAGGAACCTTCCCACTGCCACATTTCTATTCAGCTGCAGTCCTTGCCTATAGATTGTGAACTGGCTCCTGGCCAGCCACCACCGAGGTGCCCAGTAATGTGCTTTTGTGTGTTCTCTCAGCCAAGGACTATTTCTGTGCCAAACAGGAGACGGACCAACCGCTGTGTCAGGAACAACAAATGCCCTATTCCTTATCCAGTCTCTCTTCTCTGCCCAAATGAATACTAAATGTTCAAACCAGAACCTTCACATTTTCACACACACACCAAAATGGAGAAGTGCATCTTTTCCAGAGCTGGTTGAAAGAGTAGGGTAAAATGGACTTTAACAAAGGCAGTCTTTTTCCAAAAGTGAAACATTTTTTATTGGAGAAAATATTATTTTGAAATATTCCAGTTCTGAGTGAGCTCTTATTTTTCAGTCTTCACTTTTCTGTTTCTCTCCAATGGAAAATCCATCTTCTGTCCCTCTCTAACCTTTACACATAGAGGTTTCCTCCCCTTCTCCCTCCATTTTGGAAGTACTGACTGTGTTTAATAGTTGTTCTTGATGTACAAGACCATGAAAGAATCAGAGATGCCTTTCTAGGCTTTATTCAGGACTGGACTATCTGCTGTGCTAGGAAGCTCTTGGCTTCAAGAGAAAATAAAAAAAAGATTGCTTTAAACTGTTTAAATAGGAAAATGAAGGGCATATTGAGGAAAAAACACCTGTTTTGACATCACAGTGATATATGAAAAGCAGGTAAAATTAATCCTTTTTTTTTTCCTTCTGAGGCATGTAGGTGACTGAAACCAGCTTTTCTAAAGATTACTGAGAAATTTACTTGAAAGTATATAACCAATGAAACAGCCTTTTATTAACAAAAACCAGGAAAACAACAAAAGACTTTTTACAATTTCTTCAATGCTTGAGCATAGTCCCTACCTGTGACTTTTGCTCCCAAGCCTGTTCTGTAGCATTTCCTTGTACAACCAGCCTGGAGCTTGGAAAAGAACAAGTACAACAGCATTAAGCCTCAACGTGGTGTGTATTAATAAGTCACTGGTGCATACCTTGGATTTGTTGCATTAGGTAAGAGGATGAAAGCACAGTGCCTTTCTGTTTGGCCACCTAAGAAGCATACAGCCAGTATAATAACACACAGAGGAGGCTAATTACCAGTACAGTGGTATTATTTTTACAAAAACTAACAAACTATTAATTTTGTCCTTTTTAAACTTTTTAAGCTCTTTTTAGAAACAGCATTGTATGGCTTTTTTTTTTTTTCTGAGTGCCTTAACACTCTAAAAAATGGATCTCAGCAAAGAGATGTCAAGGAAATAAGAATGGATAGATATAAATACCTCCTTCTGTGTTATCGTAAATAAATATTTGCTAATTTTCTTACTTAAAAATTCCTAAAATTCTTATTCTCTTCTATCTATCCCCATGGAACTTTTACTATTGAGCCACTTCTGGTGTTACACAATAAAAAACCTAGCAAAAATCCTCAAAAAAACTTGATGCAGCTGAAAACTCAGAACCTGCTGCTGAAACAGCAATAGAGCATTTTAAAGGGCTGTCATTTTCCCTGACCCACTCAAAGTTCTGCCTTCTCTTGAGCACCTGTTTAGTATTCTACCACATTAATGTCCTCATCCCACTGATACTTTTTGTGTCTTGAGCTGCGTAAGGGACCGCTGGGGAGCAAGGGTGGGCAGGAGAAGCAGCAGTGCTGCAGGTATCCTGGTGGATTCTTTCAGATGAAATGCCTCTGGCTGCAGAAGTGATTCACTGGCACACATGGTCCCATCGCTTTCTATTTTATCCTCAAAAATAACCAGCAATGGGCATGGCAATTTCTCGGACCATTAGTGAACAGCGAGATATCGGGGCACAGTACTGGGAGTGAAAAGTAAGTTCACCTGCCCACAAAGAAGACCCAGCTAATCAGTCCAACTGCAGCCTTTAAAAGTCAATATTCTCACCTAGACAATAATGATGACTATTTCTATCAGCTCTTTAAGAAGCATATGCCAGTCAAAACTTACTAGTGCTGCAGACGGGAGAGTGAAAAACCAACAACAAAGCTTTGAAGCCTTTACATTGTAACACCCCCAACCTGCAAAGCTATATGCAGACGCTTTTCCCCACACCTTGTGCAAGCACACCTACTGACTTGCACAGGTGCATAAAGTTAAGCTCAGGTTTTAAGAATTCTCCAGATTAAGATTTCAGTTTAGACAGAGCGCGCTCCAGCTAGATTTTTCAGCCTTTTACAGTAGCTTTAACCACAGCCCCTCAGAGCTTGCAACATATTACCACATCTACAGTTCTTCTCATTAGCTCTAACTGATTTGCCACATGCCCAATGACAGCCTTGTCAGGAGATTTCTGACAGCTCCAACATCTAGATTATTTCTGAATCAAGCAGGGGAGGAAATATAATTGCTCTTACCTTACCTTAGCAGGTAGCAGCAATCCTTCTTTGTCTGCTGTGGAGAAGGAAGGTTAAAAAACACAAGCGAGCAATTAAAACAAAACCAAAAACATATGAAAACCCCCAAAGCAAACAAAAAAAGCCCCCGAACAAACAAGAAAAGCAGAGGAGGTTATTGACACACTAGAATCAGGAAAAAAGAAAATCTTTCCCCCCATCCCCCCAAATAGTGCATTGTTCACACTAATACCAAAAAAAAAAGGTACAACCCCAAGATTTTATGACTTTACATAGGAACATCCCTGTGCATATTCCCTATATTATGTGATGCCTGTGCATGGCAACAAAATAAATCATTATCCTTTCTGTGGGGTCTTTATTTTTTTTCCCCCTTAAATAAATAAATAAAAGCCAACAATAGAAAGTTTCACCAGAGGGAATATTCAGAAAAGCTCAGAATTAGAAGAAAGCAGGGTTAACTACCCTTTCACATTTCTATTAGCCTTTCCACCTATATGAGTATACCCACCTTAGCAGGGCTTGGGTAGATTTACTCCAAAGAATTTTTGGCTTTGGTCTGAATAAGTTAAGTTAGTAACAAAGCTAGATCTCAGCCTCACACCAAAAGCTATTACTTCAAAGGCTTCTGTGCTGCAAATGCACATGCATACCCTCTTCCCCCTAGAAAACAAACAAGCAAACAAAAAGCCCATTCATTTGATAAATCTTTACATATGCTACTCTAATAAATGGATGCGTGCATTTCAGGAGGAATTTAAATGCATTTGAAATAAGGCAGAAAGGGAGAGGGGGAAAATAAGTTTCTCACTTCAAAAAACCTACAGTAAGATCTAGTTCATTGCTGTGGTGTGCAGTTTATCAGTTACACTTCTAAAGGTTTTGAAAAATGTGACTGGAAATTTTTAACAGTACAGTGTTCACAGTTAATCATCAACAACTTAAAAAGACATTGACATCTGTTGTCTAGAGAGTAAAAGAAAAATGTAAGGGGGAATAGGCGGGGGGTGTAGGGGGTGTGGTGGTGTTGAAAATTAAATCCGTTTGAATCCTCCTTAGTGTTACAGAGTCAATGGCAGGAAATTTGCTCTCAGAAAAATGTGGGGTTGTGACCTTATGTGTTTCAAGACATCCTAATTTAGCTTGATCCTTCATGCTCTCTGCTCCTCCTCCTGCCTACCCTAGAGGCAGGTTTTCTCCTACTGAGAAAGAGATGAAGGGGGAAAGTGCTGAAAAAGGGAAGGAGAGAAATGAAATAAAACAGGAATAAACTGGAGCTGAAGTCCTAAAAATCGAAGAGATTATTAAAATTCAAGCACTCTGCAACAAGACTTATTTTTATGCAGACACCAATGACTTCTTTGAACTGATGTTGAAAGGTAACATGAAAACTTTTTATTAGTGTTTGAGACCATTTTCTGGGGACACCAAAGAGTTGGTTTTGACATATACAAGTAGTGCTTATACACTATATAATGAGTATACATCTACCAAGACACTCTTCTTAATCTCCGAATGGACCACACAAGTGAACAACTTCCCAATTAAGTGGTAAACTGTGCAGGCTATGAGACAGATGATGAGTGGTAGTTCCCTAGCAATTAGTGAAGGAAAGAAAAAAAAGCCAATGCAGAAGATACTAACAAAATTAATCAGTTTTTAATACAACTCAGCTTCAAACACATTAACTATTGCTGCATTCTTTTCCAAATAGTGTGTTTATGGTTACAAGTACCTGACTTTTCAAGCAGATCACACTATTACGTGGCTGAGGAGGAACTCCCTATCTCACAGAAGGAAGCCTGGGCAGCCCCCTGCAAAATACGGAGCAGAGAAAGATGTAGAGAGGCAGGAGGTTGGAGCAGCCTTGACTCTGCTGTCTTTCACCATTCATTAACTGCTCAGAGCAGCTAGAAAGTCATCTTTCCTACACAGTCCATGGGAACTCAGAGGAAACAGAAGTCCATTGGCATGACAACTGCCTCGTCAAGGCTGGGCTGGAGACAAGGTCCCACTCTTCACTCCCAGCAGCATACCAACAAACAAGGAGTTCCTTGTGGAGCACCCAGCTCCCTCTGCTCTGACCATCCCTGGGTTCCAGGCCTGGCTCAGCATCTGTCCTTGCCTCTGTCCTCCCAGCTCTATCCCAAGGAAAGTGCTGGGTAGGCTAGACAGCTCATGTCCGTCCCAAACACTGTGGCACGTCTTAGTGCAAAGGCAGACTTTTGCTGGCCCAGGGCGCACAGCAGGTCCCATGAGTCCAGCAGGTTTTGTCTGCTGCCAGGTTCAGACTGCACATGCAGCATTGACCACGAGCTACTACTAGCGTTACCATACACTAGAACATTACCAGACAAAATACAAGGGTCTGGAATAAACACACCTCAGCCCAGGTTTCTAAGATCTGATCACAATGTATTTGTGGTATGACATGAAACTTCATAAATTCAGCAGTTGTCTTCCTATACATGTCAAAGATTTTTGCTTCAGGTTCATAAACAGCACCATTGATTGTATTGAGGTTACTTGGCACATGACAATATCTACCTCAGAAAATGTTCCAGAACTGGGCACTTGTAACCAAACGCCAATATCAGTACATGTGGGGAACATCTTCCCAAGCTGATTGCACATCAGGTTGATAAATATAAAATAGGCTCTCCTTGATTGACAGCTTTGCTTTCTGCCCAGGCAAAAAATCAAAAGAGAAGAGGTTAGATCAAAGATTAAATTGTTCCTATTCCTTCCTATTCCTAAATTTGAATGTCGGGGGTGGGAGGGAAAGAAAGAAACCACACACATTCATCTAACCTGACCTCTTACATATCACAGGCAAAAAAATTTTTGGATTCCACCCTAAGTTCTGGGTACCTGTAAGCATATTTTTTCTAGGCACCCCTTCTCAATTAGTATAATTCAGACAGAAATAAACTGTTTCATGCTTAAGTAAATTGTTTTAAAATTAATTACCTTCACTATTAAAAACATGGTTTTGAATTCAAGTCTGGATTTAACTAGCCTAGCCTACTGTCATTAAAAGTGGATCTGATGTATTCAAGGGCTTTTGATGCATCTTGAAGTGCAAAGAAACACAACAGAAAAAGAAACCCCCCTTTTCACACAGAAACAATAGAATCATTCTATGTTACTGATAAAGCCTTATGTAAAACATTATCATTTGGTGAACTCCATTCAGTTCCAGTAATAATTTTTCAGTTTGATAAGCAAACAAAAAATATTAGGAGTATTCATCCTGTATTGTCCAGAAATTAGGTTCCATGTTTGTCTAAAAATAACCTGGGTCAAATATATAATTTTTTAATTACACTTTGGCATATTGGATGTAAAGAACTGATTTGAAAATTAAAAAACAAAACCAAAACAAAACACATTTTTTCTGAAAGTTTTGGAATAAAAGTTTAGTTTTCTCTTGGCCAAAACAGTTTACCAAACTTAGGTATTATTTCAGTCAGCCCATCTGCAAGTGAATAAAAAATCTGAAAGGTTCACTCAGCTGTAACAGTATCTAATAATAGTAGCCACATAATTTACAGGTACTGTATATTTTCATTTTCACAAAAAGACTTTACAATGATTCTTATCTTCCATCTTCAGCAGACACTGATATTTTTCATTAATATTCATCATGCGTGCTCATAAATATTTGATTACTATTAATTGTTTGTTTTATACATAGCTTTTGTTTTAGTTGTCATGACTAGAGAGAAAGATATTTGCATGGGGAAAAAAGTGGAGAGGAAAAGATTTCAAAGATGCAAAGGCAGAAATGAAAGACAAAAGCAGCACATTACTTCCTAGATTTTGACTGAACAAAACCCTTTCTTTGTGGTAACAGGAAGGATCCATATTTCCCCTGTATTGTGTTCTGACATTTGCAACATAGTGAAGATCTTATGGATTTCTTGTGGTAGCTGCATCTAGTCAAATGAGCTCAGGCTGGAGAAGACACATAGGTGAGATTGGATTTTATTGTTCTAAGGATAACTGGTAAATAAAGTAGGCTCCCCTCACTAAGGGAAAGGGAGTTGGACAGGGGAGAGCACAGCTAGGTTAGAGAATAAGAAAATAAAGCTTGCTGCCACTAAAAGTAGTGGATCCCTTAATTTCTTAATGTTGTTAATAAAAGTTATCCTAGGCTTGGTCCTGTTTGTGAGGAGGAACAGGGGAAGAGAAATTGGGTAAATGAGCAGTGTAAAAAAGCGGCCAGTCCACAGAGGTGGGTTTAGATCTGTCTGACTGCATGTACAGAGTGAGTGATTTCCCTGTATAAGCTTGTTTTTCTTTACATGTGAGCTCAAAGACCATCAGTCCAGGAAAAGTTATATGTGAAATTCACTGGACACACTTTTGCAGAGTAGGGTGGGGTTTTTTAACATAGTTTACCATGACAGGGGACATAGCAGGAATTTATGGGCATTCAGGTACAAACTGGAAAAGTGGTTAAAGAATCAGCTTGGTCTGAAAACGCTTATTAGCTCCAGGTTGACCTCATGAAAAGCCCCTCAAATGTCCCCCTGTTATGTTCCCTATTGCTGATATTCAGTGTTTTTTCTGATGTATGTGATTCCCCAGACCTCCATTAACTACAATAATGGGGTTGTCAAGATCAGTGACAGCTACATTATCATAAAAACAATACACAATGCAGCTTCTCCATGTTTCTGGACCTGAGCCAGCTATTAACTGTTGGCAATTAAAAAGAAACTTTCTCTTGTGGCAAAATGATCATGCAGCTGTCTACTGTGAGGTATCCTACACCTTCCATTTCAACACCAGGTAACAGACATTCTCCTGAAATGTGCAGGTAACATATAGTATGGAGGTTGTAATAGAAATGATATTTTAGAAGTAATTCAGCAACTTTCCACAGAGAATTTTCAGGGATGTTTAAAAATTATTTTGTTAGCTTGTTTGTTTGTAATTAAGTCAAAGCAAATCAGCATCTCTGTTCCATGTTTTTCTTCCGTACTCCTGCATACTGCCTACCTACACAAATTGTATAAGATTTGGAAATTACTGGCCACAAAGTAAATATGAATTTCCAATTAAGTTCTGTTCCCAAGGAAAAGTTAAGTTCTAGAGGATAGAAGCTACACAGGAACCTCTTACAAGGCAACTCAGATCACATTTCTACTGTACCCTTGGTTACTACAGCTGCACTTGTAATATTGATTGCAGTTTGGGCCACTCAAACTTAGTATCTACATTGGAAAGACAGAAAAGGCTTAGTTAAAATGATACCTGTGAGGAGAAAATTAATAATTTTGTTTAGTTTTGAAACAGTTGCCATGAGAACTCTTGTGTTTCATACACAGAAAACTATATTAGGATTGCAAAGTCAAATACTCAGGAGTTAGAAAACGGCAGAATTTAGCTCACATTTTCAACCTTCATTATATTCTTTCCTGAATATATCTTTAATTACATGATAACTTATTGTTTTTTTCTAAGCAAACCCCTCCCTCATTTTCAGCCTGTAAAGTGGAAGGTGCTGCCTAAATATGCAGCTATTTAATCTGTGTTTTAATCCCAACCATTCATGCTCCCAGTACACAAACACAAGATAGAATACACAATACTCTAGTTCCAGCTAGAGTTTTCGTAGATGTCTGCACTTTTAAAGAAGCTGAAATTATTCACAATTTTTATTTTGTTTCTATGGCACTGCATTTTAAAGGTGGCAAGTTGAAGTTCAGTGATATTTAGGTGAAATTCCTTACTAATATCCTAATGTTCCAGTCACCTGAACATGAACAATATGTGAAAAGAAAAAATATCATTGCAGTTGTCAATTATTTAAAGGTTTTTGCCCTGAGAGGTTATACATGCAACGTTTATAACATTTTAAGAGAATCAGTATATTTACTTCTAAGACTGCCAGAGACTAACAAACAATTTCTCATTCACTGCCCAATTGATTGCCTTCATGGGGAGCTGATGTAAAGTAAATGTTAGTTTATCCTTACATTCAGTCCCCTAATGTCTTCTGAATTATCAGTGGAGATACAGCAGAATGATATCAATGATCTGCATAACAATAAAAAAGCAAATATTTTGTTCAAATCTAACAGATGAAACATGAGTCATATTGCCTGGAGTGGCATGAGTGGAAAATGCGATTAAAAACATAAAAGTGAAAGGGAACGAGAACAGCAAAAGTAGTTTCTAGTTTACAGCCATTAAAGTGCATGAAAATTACTAGAGTTGCTGCACTTCAGAAGGTCTGGTTTGTGCCTCTGAGATTCCAAAGCCCTCAAACAGCAATAAGCTCAATATTGGATATAAAGACACATGCATAATATTTCCACCTAAAACTGAACAAGCAAGAGAAAATTTTCATAATGCCTGAGAGAACTGATATTTAAAAACTTAGTACTAAATAGTTCAACATATAAATAAAAATGTTGTGCTTGTGTGTGTGGTTTTTTTCTCATTTTTACATATAGAGAAATAAGTTGAGGCCCCTCAAATTTCTGATCTCATCTAGTTTTTAGATACCAGTGAGTTCAGCCTTACAAAGATCAATGGTTCTGGTTTAATACCTTACAAAAGTGCAGTCTTTCTAGGGAACAGTAATGCAGGTTTGAATTTCCAAAGACACAGGAAAAACTCACAATGGATTCACTTAGGTACTTCCTAATTGCAAATATCATCAAGGCTAGCTGATTTCCTTCCATCAATATCGGCATTTCACATAAAATTATGCTACATACATCTCAGCCCTTCCCTCTTCTTTCAGCAACTGAATCTCCCAAAACCTCCTATTTGCCAGTTCTACTCAGAAACAGAGAACAAAATCCTCTTGCTATCTCCTGCTGGTGAAGAGTCAATAACAGCTCATTAACATCTGTCTTAGTTTAAAGCAGAAAACAGGCTGCAGGAATGCAGTAAGTAAACCACCAGTGTGGTGACCCCCAGATGACCACAGAGTCAGACAGAAGTGCAGTATGGGGATATGTATACAAAGCGAGACATTTTGCTTAGATATCTTAATAGGAGGCCAGAATTCCTCACAGACAGCTTGAAAATTGCCTTCTGCATCACAAGTATTACCTTTTCCTGAAAGGAAAATACATCAATTTTATACAGCTGGAAAAGCATTAAGTAAACCCAGAAATCTAGTCACAAAATATTAGCTTTATGTTCTCCTTTTCTATTCCCTTTCTCCTCTCTTTTGCTAAAGCTTCTTTGGTAAAGTCCATAATGATACGTTCTTGACAAATGGTCATTAACTGCAATTAGGCAATTCTAATCCTGTAAAAATTAGTCAGGTTGTTATTGCTACTGATCTGATGACTCCGCTAAAATTAGTGTAACACTCTGTGGTTTGCTCTGAAAACATATAATTGATTGGATGTTTATTTTGCTGCTTGAATACAAAACTCCACCACAGTCAATATCCCAGTCTCGGTGAGGTCAGTCCATAGACTCTTTGTCTTGTCAAGGAGAAGAAATATCAGTTAGATGTAGTCCTCTGTACTTTGGACCACTTAAACAAGAGTATAGAAATGCAATTGAAGAAATGCTAGTAGTAGTGCTAATATGTGTTGTCCCTGGACAACCTTTGGAAGGGACTGTTAAAGGTACCACCGTAGAGTTCTTATGCAAGATAAAGTGACGTGCATTTCAAATATTGTAAGATTTTCTTATGCGTAAGGAAAACATAGGATTTTTACCAAAAAGGTTCCTGAGTATTCTGATAGGTCTTAGTGCTCCACCAGGATGTGAACCACAATTGAGTTGCAGCAACCTAAGAGGCTACTGCTTGTCAGCTGAGAAGTGGTGACTGTCCTTGGGTAGGTTTTCAGTCTGCTGAAACTCTAAGACGAAATTTAGTGTTTTACACATCTGTGAAAGCTGAGTTGATTCGTGGATATCTTGTCTACTTGCTATAACCTAACAGTAAAAGCCATTTGGCTTTGTCTACACATTGTCTGCAAAGTAAAACTATTTTGGTTAGAGGTAGATGGTTTTCTAAAATCAAATATTTTTACTCTTTTATAACCTCAACATTATATATGTGGCTATTGCAAACTACAGATGCTTTATTGCTGTGGTGCATAATTTTCTTTCATAAACAAGATCTAAACTCTGTTTTTATAAGACAACTGTAGTTGCACTAAACTAAGCAGGACCATTCCCTGTTAAATATATTACTAGACATGAAGGTTTCTCAAATTTTGCTTATAGAAAAACAAAACAAAACACCAACACACCAAGAAGCAAGCAAACAAACAAATAAAAAACCCTAGAAAAAGTATTCTTCAGAAGTTTTCCCCTCCCCTTCCCATTAAGTTTCATAAGCAACATTGGACGGGAGATATTGTAAAACGTTCCCCACCCTTGCTGTTTCTCAGGCAAGCAGAGTAAGTCAGAAACTATTATTTGGTTACTAGAATTTTTCATCCTCCATTGAACAACTTACATGACCTTTAGTGTAGGTTTTAAAGCTCAGTTGCCCATTCATTAGGTTGACAAACTTGTCAAAACCCTGCAGGACTATGCCAATTATGTCAAAAATGCTTACAGGTGCTACAATATGTGTCAGCACTCAACTGACTCCTGTCAGCCATTGCTGAAATGACAAGAAACCCTTCTGGGGACAAAAGGCAGCAGAGTAAAAGGATAGAAACCCATTCATTTTGTTGATGCCACCAACTTTTTTACACTAGTGAGAGTGATTGCAATTATTTAATTTGGTGGAATCTGCAACACTGTTCTTTAATTAAATAAGTAATTAGTTCCTCCTTCACATCCCCATTGTTGATCATATTATACTCCAAAACATACCAGTCAGATGATAAGTTAATAGTTGGGTTCTATCTTCAGTACTAGCTTTGGGAAAGTGAGTTCTAGGCCTGGGTAGAACATGATAAAAAATTTAACATTTCATTAATTTTTTAACTGTTTGTTACAGTAGCTTTTGTGATCAACACCTTAAAAAATAAAAAACCAAACACCATAGAAAACAAACAACTGTGGTTAAATTAAACTTTGAATAAAAGCACTAACATATTCAGAAAATTTCTGGAAAACTCTTTTCCCATTTTGCAGCCAGTACTAATCTGCAGTGAACTTTCTGAATATCAGCAAATATACCATATGTAGGTATGAATGTACAAAATGCAAACAGTTTCTCTGTCTTTCATGCAATGATTAGAATTATTTCACTCCCTTTAAACCATCCATACAGAATGCAGGGAAATAAACAGCAGTTGGAGGAGAAAGAGCAGATACAAACAGAACAGTTTGTATTGGCCAGTAGGTAGCAGTTGTCATTCTCTTTACCTATTTAGACGTCCCTGAACTATTACCTAACTAAACAGTCCTGATTTCTTTCTCCATAAAACCTTTCTAGTAAATGACAGAGAGTGCTTTGCAGGCCAATTTAATGACAGCAGAAGGGTTTATAATGTCACTGGCTAATAACAGGGCAGTAGAAAGTAGCTAGGTAAAGTGTTCCAGAAATTTTAGATTAAATATAAACCAGAAGCTACTGTGTAATAAATTTTTTGTCTTCCTATAACCTTTTCTCCAGAAGGTTACTTGTTCTTCTCCATCTCATTTGGCTCACTAGGACACCTAGTAGGCATAAGAGCTCTGCTGGGCTTGATATAAAATGAATATGATACACAACAGTGAGTAGCAAAGTATATCCAGAGACTTAAGGCTTAGAAAGTAATTATATAGCAGGGACAAGCAGAGACCTGGAATGCAGCAGGGAACTAGTGGTTCGCACAAGTTTTCTTGGAACACTGTTCCTTTCTATCTTTTACAGTAAGAAAAAAAAATAGTCAACATACATTCAATATTTTTCACTCACAGGTCTCAAGGAGCTTCACAGATATCATCACCATTCACAGCTTTTGTATATTGGGAAAAGAAAGCACGTGGTTTGCCTGAGAACTCACAGTGGGATGATGGCTGTCAAGAACGTTGCATATATCACCAAGTATCCTTCACATTGTTTTTCCTTTAGGTTGTGGGGTTTTTCTTAGGTGTTTTGTTTTTCATAAATTAGAAAGTTTTAATTTTACCTCCTCTCAGTTGTCCTCTTTACTTTGAGAAGCAGACCAGAGGAACAGTAGATCCAACCCCCTGTTCTTCTTCAGAAAGGGCTCCATAATGAGAATGAGAACACAGAAAGCATGCCTTCCACATAGCAGTGCTATACAGGTACAGAACCCTGGCTGCATTTCTCTCCTTTTGAGAAATGTGGGTAAGACTACGGAAAACAGCTTGCCCATGTCCTAAATTTTCTTGTGAGGCCCAAATACTGTGGTTGCATCAAGCACATAAATCAGACAAGTTATTTGACATGGAAAGGATAAGAAAATTGTGCCTGGAAAGCTAAGTAGCTGTACACACTTCTGGTTCCCACAGGCAACTTGTTTCATGTCAGACCTAAACAGAGCTGCAAGTGAAATACTTCCCTTCCCATTCATCTCAGCATAAGACTTCAAGTAGGAAAATGAAGGGAAAGTGGCTTCAAAGAGAGATGGCTTAAAGCTTGACAGAAAGTGGATTGACTCTGAACATTTGCAAAAAGGAAGTTTAAGAAAGGATCTTGGTCTAGACTCTTCCCAATCTCAGAAGTATTTGTATCAGAGATTTTATTCAGTTCCATCTATGGTAACCTTGTATACACTTGGTGCCCTGAGGTTTTATCTCCCTGATCATACAAAGCGACATGAAGGCAGGGAACAAGCTATTCTTTTCAAGTATCAAAGCTGGGCATTAACAGAAACACTATCATCTGCAACAGGATTGCATGCACAGTGAATGACAAACACTGACAGTTCAATGAATGACATCAAGAACAAAGAGCTAAATGATGCACCCACCAGCTGAAGGGTAGTCATGACAGTCATTAAAAATGAAAAATTACTACCTCAATACTTTGTGTCCTTACAAACAGGTATTTCTCTTTGTCTCTGTTCAGACTTCAAAAAATCTACTGAAACAAACAACTAAGAGTAGAAGCCACCTAACATCGAGGAGTGATATCCTGGCAGGTTCAGTCATAATTGAGCAAAAATGCATGCTCCAATGCATGATTAAAAACCTGCCTGTCTCTTTTACTGGAAAGCCTTCCAGCTCTGGTTCATGCTACTTCTGTACTGTAAGGGACAAAAGAAGGCTGCTAGGATTTCCCCAGCTGTGATCATCACATTATATACCTATGGGTTCCCTTTTCCACCCTTGGGATGAGCTGCCAGGGCAGAAGCTCTGTGCTGCCATGTGTGCACAATGCACGAGGCAGAGCAACAAAATTCACCACTGAGTATGTTAGAAGATGTATTGGAGGCTGTTTGGATCAAAATAATGGAGTGCTGAGGGGTTCACTAAAGAGAAAGAGACATTCCCAGTACTATTTTCAAAAGCAGCAGGTGACTTAAAAGTCTCAGATTTCCTTTTGGAAGTGAATTGGACAGCCAAACTCCTAGACAAAACTCAGGGTAACCCTATTAGCTTGGTATCCCTCCTTCTTTTCTTACCAAGACTTCCATGTTTTGCTCTTTATTAGGGCATATTACAGTCAACAGTGCATCTTTATGGTTTCCAGTAAGTGTGGTAAACCAATCATATCTAGTTTGGCCATTCCCTTACTAATGCTATCTGTGCTGTTCCAAGAACTTCTCTGCAAAATCAACCAAACTAAGGGCCACCACTGCCCAGAGGTTCCCCAGCTGTAAACCAGATGTCTTTCAACACAGTTCTTGGGAGAAATTAAGCACTGAAGAAAAAGAGCAACAGAAGTCAGTGGAGTGATTAGAGAATCACCATTAAGACTATTATCAAAGGTAATCATCTAATGTTACATTGCTTAGAGCTGTCCAAGTCCATATTTGTGATTTGGTCACAATGTGGTTTGTATGGTGACTTACTCCATTCCTACAGCAGCTCCACAACACCCAGTTGTTCAATGATTATAGCAACTGCTTCAAGTAAGAAGCAACAAGTTCCAAAATTCCCTTCTGTCCTTTCTCATAGGTATATATCTTTCAGCTGAGTGGTCTGAATTTTTGGATGTGTTAGTGTGGGTCTTTCTCAATCCTTCTATTGATAGCTTTCTACTTTGCCTAAAAAGGAGGTATGCAGATATTAGATCAGTGAAATACAGCACCACAGATTATAGGGTTTACCTCTGAAGAGTAGTACTGAGGTTTCAGTCCTTGCTTTGTGCAAGTTTAAAGGCTTATGTCAAAGACAACAGTTGATAAGAAAGACTGATTAAGCTGTGGTTAAGGATACTTACAGGGCTGATGACTGGAGCACTTGCTTCTGCTCCAGATATTTTCAGAATATCTTTGAGATCCAGTTTTGTGATGTAAGTAGAGGAACATGTAGTTTATGTAGCTGGGGAAATACAGGAAAGGACAGACCTGTGTGTTCCATATTACCAAGTCTTCTGACCAGTCAGAAGCAAGTCTCTATCTTGCTGTGAAATCAGACTGGGGGAAAATTTTAGACAGATAGTTAAGGAGTAAAATTTTCAGTGTCTCCAAGTTTGTCAGGAAATTAACAAGAATTCTGAGAATCTAAATCTGTGAAATTAGGCCCTAATAAGTACATTTTGGAGGGCCCGTGGTATCAAAGTCCTTTTATATATCTAACCTTATTTCTTCTATAGTGCTATCGATTTACCTAGACCTACCCCTGAGTAAAAGTACTACTCTGGGTAAGATTATTATAATTTGACCTTTAAAGACAATTTCAGAACATCCTAGTTAATTTAATTTTATAAGTGACATTAACACCTATCACATACTACAGATGGTCTTAGAAAATATTAAAATGAACAGTGGATGTGTAAAAAGAGGAAACAGAGCACCTAATGCACTTTAAAATGTAACTACCTCACAAAAATGTCTTCAGTCATATTAACACCCATAAAAGAAAAAAATAGTGCTGTGAAACTCCGTTTCTTCTAATGCACATCTTTTCCAAACTGTTGTGAGGGAAAGCCTGGGAGCAGATCTTTTGAAGGTTCAGCACCTTGACTGTCCTCACAGAACAGAAAGAGAAAATCTTTCCAGAAAACGTCACCTTCCTGTGTCTATCTCTAGGGCAAAGTTCAGATCTGCACAAAGGGTCAGCAGAAGCCTCACTTTCACGTTAGTCTTAATAAAGCTCAATAAAAAAAACCCTTCCCTCTTTACAAAGCAGACTAAAATGAGTAGCCTGAAGGAATTTTACCTGTAATATTTGAGAGGCTCATGTAAAGAAGGCAAGGAACCAGGATTACAGGTAATTCAAGTCTCAATCAATCATGGTTTTGACAAAGTAACAACAAAACTAAATCTTGGAGACTCTATGCAATAATTCCAGTATTATGTAGTTCTTTATAAAGGTAATATTTTCATTTGCAGTTTCCAAGGTTATCTGGGTTATGACAGGGGTTATGTTTAACTTTTGCTATCTGCTTATCAGGTTTCAGAATTTCACAATTTTCATAATTAAACCTGTAGAAATTTAGTGCCAGATTTTCACACTTAGCAGTTACTGCTCTCGCAGAGTTATCAGTTTTCCCTTTTTTACCATATTTGAAAATGTATACAGTGTATGGATACACTGTACACATTTATTTGAAACTACAAATTTTTGGGCTTCTTTTACAACAGAGATAAAATTAGGAAGAAAACAAATGTTTTCAGGGAAAAAAAAAAGTCTGATCTAATTAAAAAGCTATTGAGGCTAAATTGAAAGAAAAATAAAATATTTCTTTACCTGAGCTCATCAAATGCATTTTAAGATCGTGGTCTACTAGAAATGATACACAATTTTAGAAAACGGTTGTCTTTTAGTTCTGTCCTTCCAAGGTACAGTTTTTTTCACTACCACTAAGTATTGTTGCACTACCAATGATTTCTTTTCCAATATTGATGAACAAATGACTCTTCATTTGATGCCTCACCACTTTGTCAGATAATTTCTGTGAGACCAATGAGAAGACAATTCAGAGTAGCTTCATGTTAATTCAGAATTTGGGTCCTTTTTAAAATGTCATCTGTAAATACATTTGTTCAGTACACCATTGGACAGATGTGAGATCATGTTAACGTGTTATTGCATACCTGCAGATGGGCTTTCACTTCTTTTCTTTCTTCCATCTTCTACTCATCATCAGTTCTGAAGGATATAAGATTATGTTCGGCCTGGATATGTGGACATGCAACTCTACTACATTCAAACAAATTGGATGTTGATGGAAAATGATTGATTTTGCCCATGGCTGTTCTGGCTTATCACATCCTTTTATAATAACTTTTACCACCATTAACCTAGTATTCTAACTTGATATTCTATTTTTATTGCAAGTTTCTGATTTTGTCTTCCTCTACACCCAAGGTCATATATCTTATTATTTTCATTCTTGGCAGACTGCACTGTATTCAGAAGAATCTGACAATTTTGCATAAGTTTGGGGATTTCCCCCCTATAAACAATCACCAGCCTTGCAGTTCTACATGCATTTCCTGTGATTCACTTTAATTTGTCTACACAGTTGTTGGAAGACAGTAGGCATCTTTTAAATTGAGTTATTCTCATCAGATTTGCACAAGAGCCATCTACTAACCCTTTGACTACCTTTATATAAACTAGTGGAAACCTGCTACAGATTTAAGAAATGTACTTTTATTTCTTTGACTGGAAGAAGATCCATATGTATTTCGGGAGGTGTGAGGTAAATGCTACCTTACCTGCCCTGTCTCTTGATTCTACCCTGCCAGGGACTGATTATTTCATCCTTACAAAATAAAACTCTGTGGGAGTTAGCACCGCTTAAGCACAGCAGGAAGAGACCTATAAAGACATAACGGCAGAAAAGAATATTTGTCCTTTGCATTATCAATCCTACTGTGTGACAAAGACAGGTAGATCCTTCTGCTTCAAGGATTAGAAGGCAGCATAGGGAAAGATGACCATTTGCTCCTTTTCCCTAGTTATTCTTTCAATCTGTAGGTCTCATACCTATGGAGATTTTTACCTTCCCTCACATTCAAAGTTCCTTCTGTCTAAGTATTTGTGCACTCATCCTTTTCACAGAATCTTTCGTATCTACATTTGGAAAAGCACACATGAAAGGAAAAAGCTTGGAAAATACAAAGCAAGAGTTCCACTCAGCAAACTTCTTTTTCTTAACAAAATTAACTTTCTTAATAAAATGTATGGGTTTTATCTCTAAGGTAAATGCATGCTTCTTATCAGGTCTGTAATAAATGCAGTAGAGAAGCTGAGGAGGAGCATTTTAAACTTGGGAAATAAGGAATATTACAGTAATATAAAACAATTTTAAAAAATAGCATCATGTAACTTTAGGAAAAATAAAATTATAAAAATGGGACAGAAATCACAAAATCTATTGGAAATCTTTGAAAAAAAAAAAAAAGTGGTCAAAAAAGTGAAAAATTAGGAAAATATTTTTCGGGGAGCTTTTGGAAATGCCGTTTTGGACCAATCCAGAGTAAAAGAAAACTCAAAGCAGAAGGGAATGAGGGAATGTCACCCAGAAGAAAAACAACCCGTTGCATTACTTAAAAAAAAAAAAAAATGCAGTGAAATACATTAGAAATCTATCAGCATTTAAAATAGCCCCCCTCTGAAGACCAGATTCTCTGCCACACATCCTTCAGTGGAGCTGACAGAACAATGCTGATGTTCAAAGGCAGAGCTTTTAACCCCAAATGTATTATTAAAGGGATATTTTGACAACAAGTTGTTTTGTTTGTTTGTTTGTTTTTTTTTAAATTGAGAAAGTTTTACGTTTAGTCACAGAAGAGGGTCTCTAAAAGGCTATATACCCTAATTAACAGCCACAGGGAAAGGTAATCCATTCTGCCTCTGCTGGATGTGAAATGTCCTACCAATGCCACAATATCATTTGCATCACTATCATTACTGCTCGCAACCAAGTTCTGTGATCTTGAGATTTAATTAATATAGGTGGAGTTGCATACACATAAAACAGGAATAGCTCTTTTCAAGATGTCTTTGATCCTACTCATAATTAAACGCCACACACACAAATATAGGATAGAACAGGCCTTCAGAAACATTTGCATAAAGGTCTCCAACTCTGTTGTACATTTCCTCCACAGCTTCCAGAGGACTAATAATCTCATTTTTCACATTTTTAAATCAATGTTGTTTGTGACCAAGTTGTCGTGAAATTTTGGGCATTGCTTCACAAAGCCATTTAGAATAGTAAAATAGGATTATGTATCCTTTCTAGGTCACAGATTTCTCACTCATTTCAGCATGTCACACATGTCTGTGGTAGATCTTAATCTATTTTTTGCATATATTTTTGACAGTTTTCTGTAATTGTTCCATTCTGACTCCTTTGCTGTCTACTTTCACCCTTCCTGATTCCCCAGCTGTGACAGAAATGACTACCTATCATGTCTGATATGTACAATATATTGGCTGAAAAGTGTCTCAAGTCATTGCTATGGAAGCCTCTACAAGTACCTGGAACTTATTTTGTTTTACTTGTAGAGCATATGCTTATATAACATTTTTATATTCCTGATGTTATGAAGCTCTTTTTTATTATGCTATAGAATGGACAGAAGCTACTCAGACATATGTACTTCACATATAAATTAATATACACACAACTGTGCATAAACATGCTCCTAATAGAAAATAACCAGGTGATGCTCCTAGGATGACCTGGAGATTTACAAAGATACAGAGTGAAACAAGTGTGACAAGATAGGCAGCCTCTGGAGGGCTACTTTGCCTGTGCATTGGTAGGTTAGGGCAAATGCTCCAAGTCCACTTGACATGGCTTGAAATGTAGCTCTGGAATTGCAGCAAAGGAGAACACAAAGAATAAGCATAGAATTTCTGTCTGGCAGAGTGTCCTGGCATTAGTAACATCCCCCTGTAGGCACAAAGAGCAGTTTGTCATTGTTTTGCTTTTTTGTGGATGAAATGTGGTCCTTTGTGGAGATCCTAAAACTATATCTTGTATCACTTATGTCTTGCGCTGACCCTCAGATCTGGGTTTATGTGGATTTAAACAATATGGTGGCCGTTTACAAGAACTCTATTTGGGAAGAATGTCCCTCTGTTGTGGAATTTTTTTTCTTTCCCCGAAGACACTTACTTTAACTTTTATTATAGATGCTATCAAAGGTACCATATAAAAAAGCCTATGCTACAGCTGTCTCATCAGCCTTAGTCCTGACCAGTGATTTGTCAGGATGGTCTTTACATTATCACCTTTGTTCATTGTCTTAGCGCTTCATACTTACAAAGGGCATAGACTCTTTTGTGCCATACTAAATGGTCCTTATTTCATAACTTGAGTGATCAGAAAACCACCAGAAGCACACTAACACTTGACAGACACATGGGACAAACTGCTGGGTCCCACACACTGTATTTATCCAGCTCGCCGGCAGGAGGTTTTCTTTTGCAAATGTAAAAGGTCCGACTACTGCTCTTGTAGAGGAAGGAATGTTCCTTATTGTGCCACATCCTTTTATCATTTCTGGCACTGATATCTGTGGGAAGAAATGCCACTGAGACAAGAACAGTTACACTAGAGCCAGTTGTTGCTGTTACTTAATTAGATTCTCATTTTGCCCATTAAATTCCAGTAATGTTTCCTGTTTGTTTTCATTAAATTAGATATCTCCTTCTGTACATTATCCACTGAATTACGTTGAAATGCAATGTTTATGTACCCACAGAGAAGGACAAGAACATGTTACTTGCTCTAAAGCAGGCAGCAAGACTGATGAAATAGATTGGTCCCTCCCTTTCCCCCATGTCTATAGACCTACAAAAACCCTGGTGATGTCCCATGTATAACAGGTCAATGCAGCTGCAGCCCTAAATACTCCTAGCACTACAGAAGAGACTAAAATCAATCAGCCACCAATTTATCCCTCTCTCATCCTGGTCATAAACTGCAGCTGAGGTTAATATAATTTCTACAGCCTTCTCTTGGCAAAATTGTGTTATTCTGGCTTTGATGCAAGTTTTAGGGTTGGGTCTGTTTTACCAATATAACAGTGCTTTGAGAATTCCTTTAGTATGGTAGGTGTTGACTAATAAATTGAAAAACCAAAGAACTGAATCCATATTTAAAACCGGCAGCAAAATAGATTCAGGGAATAATATGCAAATAATGTCATGAAGGTTTCTAGTGGTATCATAAAACAGACCTTGTTTTATTCAAACAATTACATTTTCTGGACATTGCAATTAATGTAGGTGATATCAAGCTATGTGGCGTTAATGTAAAGAAAAAAACCCAAACCCTCCACAGCCAACAAATACCAATTAAGGATATATATTAAACCTGCCTGAAAGAAAGAGAGAGTGAAAGTCCTTTGATTTCTTAGGTTTATTCATCTTTAAAGTACCTTATGCTTAAAAGCAACAAAACTATTTCTCTTGTGAAAGCCTGGAAAAGTTACTAGGCGTTTTGGCCCTATTTTTACCTTGTCAGAGGGTACACTGATATTTGTCATGCCCTGAATCTGAGTCAGTTACAGTATTGAGAGTAAAGTCATTACAAGCATAGGACTTATGAACCAAAAACCTTTAAAACACCAACATCCAGGAGGGATGCTCAGACAATTTTGTAATGACAGTTTTATGACTAAGAACAGCTCTGAAGAAGCTTTCTGTGAGAAAATTATTAGGGACAACCTCAGCTTATCTTTTCTATAAAACTCACTGGGAGTTTTGGTTGAATAAGGGTTAAGGATTACACCAGCAGTTTCTAATCTCAGTAAAAGGAATGCAGCAGAATTTGTAACAGCTTTAAACCAATGAGTGCACTTGTGTATATTTGCTTGCATAATGACAAATTGCTTTTCCTGTAGTCAATGGCTGAAAAAACCCTAGCATTTCATTTTATATAATGCCTGTGGAGTCCAACTCTTCTGAAAATGTTTTCCATTCAGTTTGCAGATCATGATACCTGCTAAGAGAGAGGTTTTTAAATACAACATCTTCTAACCCATGCTTTTAAACTCAAATCTTGAAGTAATTCAAGTGACATTTATTTATTTATTTACAATAAAAATGGGCATTCCCCATTTTGAAATATGGACCACTTCTGATCCATGGGTCTACAATGTAGTTTTATTATTATCAAATAACCTATTGTTGTCTGCACAGTCTATTGTTATAATCAGCTCTAGATATTTCCTGGCTTAGCTCTGTTTTCCTGTGTTTCTGCCACCCTTTCCTCCCTGGCTTCATCTTCCAAGTAGGTGACAGGTGGATTTTCATGAACGGAAGACAGGAAGAAGCCATCAGAGGCAGCTTGTCATAAGCAAACAGCATGAAACTCTGCTGCTGTGGACTGAGAGATGTTCAGCTGTTGTGACAGAAGAACCTTCCTGGATCACATGAAAGAGCTCTGAGGATGAATCCTGACTCTCTTCTGTCTGATGCCTTGCACTATTATTAGAAAATTACCACAATTAGTGCAAATGTGATGCAAAGTGCTACCAGCTTTGGAACCCCCCTCAAGGCTGTGGGAGTGGACCACGGACACCTTAGAAATATTGCTTAGCCCCATAACAAACTGCTTTGCATAGATAGGCACTGCACACCTGGGATGAGGTAACATAGGGAAAGGTGCAGTAGCCATTGTGTATGCCAAAGTCCTTCTCACAGCATCTCAGATTGATGGTAGCTTCTGTTTTCCTGAGTGATATTGCTGACTATGTGGCAAGAAGTAATAGTAAAAGGTTTTGCTTTTACTTCATGATTTTATGCTGGAATTGCATCGCTTTGGACAGTATTTCTTTCCCAGATGTCACTAGTTTAATTTTATTAAAAGAATAGTACCTATTGCACTGAAATTTGCTGAGATAAAGCAATTATGTAATGCAGAAGTTCTGCAAACCTGATCCATATATTGCTGATCCATAATTTGTGCTCTACATGTCTGAATTGGTTTTAGCACTCTGAGAGCCAGCTTATTTTATTTAGCTTCTGGTTAACACATTTAGCAGGGATAACTGAAAGCTAGAAGTGCATGCGTTTCAACTTCTTTCAAGTTTCATGAACATAAAAATAGGAAGATGTCCAAAAGAGGTGCATATATCACTTTTATGGCACAACGGTGCTGTTTTCAAAGCCAATTGGGTGTCTAGTAAAATGTGCAAGTGATGACATAGAATTAGGCTGCTGTAAATGCTTCACAAATGTACTGGTTCACCAGGAATAAAGCTGTCCACTTTTTTTACTTTGCTCAGCTGAACACAGCCTGCTCATATTGAGGTTTTTACCCTGTAAAGTGGCTTATTTCCAGGCATTTCACTTGTGAGCCAGATTGAGGCTGGAAGGGAGGAGGTCCAGAAGACCCAAACCTGTGAGAACTGCCTCACCCTTCCCAAAGCAGCTGATCAAATGCACGAATCCTTTGCATTGGGAAAGGCTGGTGTATGTTGGGCTTGGGTGCACAAAAGTCTGATGGCCCAAAGCCTTGTCTAAGGCAACAGCCTGCTGAAGGTTGGTTAGTGAGGTAAGAGTAGGCAACCAGGAATAGATACCAGCTAAAAGCTGAGTCATAATTACCAGCTGAGACAAAATAGCTGCAGAAATAGAATTCCTGGGTAATACTTCAAAACAAAGCACCTGTTTTAATCAGTATGAGATGTCATATAGGAGTCATAGAGGAAGTACTAGGAGCTCTGTGGACTCCAAAATTCTGCTGATGGCAAGCAAACTACTCAGGCTGAAGACACACTGTTACTGCTGCCTCCTATGAAATGAACAGTGCTTTATACTTCCAGTTTAAGAAGTATATCGACAGACGTTATTACAAGAGTACTGAAATAATAACAGTGCAAAACCGAGGGAGAATTTGCAACCACTATTGACGTTTTCAGATATATTTTTTTCTAAATTCACCTAAATTCATTTTTCTAAATATATTTCTAAATTCTAATTAAAGATTTACAGATTTTCACAGCTATCCCAAACACAGTCCTATAGCACTGAGGAGCAATGAAATATTTAGACTGAGTTTTTCAGAAATATTGTATGAAGTTTTACATCTTTACATTCCACCAATAGAAGAAAGCACCTTTTAAAGCAATATATTGTTCATGCACCACAACTGCATTTAATGGTTTTCTGCTGTATTGCTTTTGGTTCATTAACATTCATACTGTTGTCTGCCACCTCATTTGTTTCAGTGTTTGCTTTGAATTTGCTTTGCTGAAATAGTTTCACACGGTGCTTGCTCTGGCTCATCTGCTGTTTCTGACTAATGTTTTTACTGTATGTGTATATTTTATATATTTATGTAGATTCTGTGCTGACATGCATATCCATACATACAGATACATTTTGGGGGAAACCAGGCAGCCCAAGTTCAGGCTTCTCACTGGTCTCTCCTAAGAATAATCGAGTCAGGTATTCTTTTGTCACAAGCACTGCTTATTGATAAAAAAGTTGTAAAAAACTTCCTTCTCCCCAAATAGTTTCAAAACTTCTATGCAGGGCTTGAAGCAAAACTAAAATGAAATTGATCCGCCACCTTAGTTCTTGTCAGAGAAGTCCTAGAGATCCAGTCCCATGAGCCACAAAGCTCTGATTTGCAAGAATTTTTTTTTTTTTTTGAGGCTTACACAAAGCAGCGGACTTGATCTTGTTTATCCCAAATGGAACGGAGTAATCAGGCTGCACAATTTCAATCAGGAGGTGCTGTTTTGCAATCTCCTACAATGCTATAGACAATAACTTATCCTATACACACATGGAATACATGCTAATTTCTCTAGGAAAGGCCTTTTACTTTGCACAGTTTATAGATAGAAGAATGTTCTTCCAGCCTGCAGATATACTCTCTCTTGCTCTTCATGGATCAAAATGTCTTAAGAAAGGAAGAGATAATGCTTTCCTAATTTATACAAACATCTAGATCCCACCATTCACTTACAGATGCTTTGTGTTACTTTGTAGGAAAAAAGAGGAACAGAAAAAAGCTTAGGTGGTGAGAATTCGCCATGCACATGGAAATCTCTCAGTAGCACTGACACAGCATATTGGCTTCTCCATCATCCTTTGACTAGCTATTTGTGCAGTCAATGACAAGAGGTATATCGATGACAAAAGCTATAAATGTCAGATTACATCTCTTTAGCTCAGATTCTTAAATAACATGCAACTAAAGAAGTTATTCAGAACTGAAATTTAAAGTCTTCGTGATAAGATGGAAAGCAATCATCAAATCTTCCAGATATTGAGCCTTGATAAACCAGGTAAACTTAAAATTTAAAAAGTGGTCTACCTATCTACATGCCACTGTTCCGAACTGGTTCATATTAAAAGCACTGGATGAGGGTCTAAGTGTCCAGAAGGACATTTAAGATAGATATCACAGTTAGTATTAGTAGCAAAATTGATCAAATGTTAGTGTAGACTAAGGAGAGAATTAAGGTTAAGAGTCTCTGTGCAAATCAGATGTTTCCACATAAATTGAACTCTATTCTAGAATACTTTGAGAAAAATAATTTCAGGACTCTTGATATTTATTTCTGAGAATCTGTGAAGGGTGGGTAAGGTACCAGAAGACAGAGAAAAAGTTAAATATGTTGGAATTCCTTACAAAAGAGAAAAGTGAAGGTAGGGAAAAGGAACAAGGAAATTACGGGCTAGTCAGATAAACTGCAATTCTTGAAAAAAATCTAAGAACAAATAGTCAAATATGCAATGGGTTGACCTTGGCCATCAGTCCACTTAGCCCCTCTCTCACTCCCCCACTTGAACAGGGCAGTGGGAGAAAACAAGATGATAAGTCTTATGAGTCAAGATAGAGACAAAGTAGAGATAAACTCACCAGTTACCATCACGGTCAAAACTGACTCTGCTTGGGAAAAAATTATTTCATTTATTGCCAATTAAAATAGATTTGGACATTGTGAAACAACAACAAAATAAACGCAACACCATCCTCCCACTTCACCCCTTTTCCCATGCTCAGCTTCAGCCCTTCATTCCTGACCAGAATCTCCCCTGGGGCCGTAGCGGCATCTCTGCGGGGGCACATGGAACCCCTCCTCCTGCTCTCCCCTCAGGGCTGGCAGGGCTGTTTCTCACCCGCTTTCCCTCAGCCCTGGCTGCCGGGCAGCGTTTTGCCCTTTCTGACCCAATCTTTCCCCACAGAACCCGCCCGTGGCTGAGGGGCTCAGCTGTGCCCTGCGCTGGGGCCCTTGGATCCGGCTGGAACCGGCTGTGTCCGGCACGGGGCAGCCCCAGCCCCTTACTACTGGGGCTGCCCAGCAGCACCCCATGACCAACACTGAGGCACTCACACCCAACACACATGCGTGAGATAAGTCCTGGAACTGCTGAAAGTTAACAGGGGAATAGGTGATAGCCAACAAAGATTTGTCAAGAACACGCTGTGTCAAACAATTCTCATCTTGGTATACAATAGGTAATTAGGTTTGTAAATAAAGGAGAAGCAGTGTCATATCTCGATATCACTTAGGCTTTTGACATAGTCTTATGTGACGTCCACAGAGCTAAGCTAGGAAAATATGGGAGACAATAGATAAAGCCTAGTTGAACAACTGTAAGAGAATCTTAATTGCTAGGAAATAGTCAAAATGGAAGGATACATGAGCAGATCTGCCCTTGTTCTAGTTCTGTGAAACATTTTTATCAACGGCCAGGATGAGAGGATAGAGAGCATGCCTGTTTCACTTACAGATGACACGAAGCTAGCAGGAACAGTGAGCGTAACAGAGACCAGGATTATGATTCTAAATGATTCTGCCAAACTGGAGAAGTGGTCTGAAGAAGAAGATAAAAAGAAAGTGAATGGGGGAACCAACACAGAAGTACAAGGTAGGGAAGAGCTAGGTGGGAAGTGTTCCTTCAGATAAGAATTCAGGTGCTGCAGGGGATCAGGACACAGGTCAAAGTCCTTGCAAAACAAGAACTTTTCTTGCAACCAAAGCGGGTGTTGGTATTGTTTTCGAGAATGTGATATTTAGATACCCCAGTAGTCCTTTCATTCAGTTCAGCTAGTAAACTGTGTCCTGTTTGGGGGCTACACATCAAGAAAAAGGCAGGTCCATCAAAATGAATCCAGAAGACTCAAAAAGCAATCATGTAGAAAATGTTACCCAGGAAAGGCTGAAAGACTACACCATTATGCTAAAGAAAACAAACTGAAGGCTGACAAGGTTGAGGAGAAAAGCAGAAGGGGAGACATCAGAACAGACTTCAACTATGCAAAAGCCATTGCTTTTCATGTTCAGTGCTGGCATAAGAACTATGGAGCATGAACAGCAACAAGGATGATGTAGGTAAACCACTAGGAGAACCAGTAGGACAAAGAAAACCCTGCAATAGCATGTCCATGAGAGCTAGGGATCCTTCATCACTGGAAGGCTTTAAAAGTAACTTACACAATCACCTACTATGAAAGACATACTCACGTATGATTTCACTCTAAGGTAAGGGGGTGGACTACATATGACCTTCTGAGTCCTTCCTTTTTTTGTTATTCTTTCATTAACATCAAGTGATAGTAATACAACTCTCTACCTTTTCTACTTTTCTACTGCTGAATATATTTTTCTACTCCTGAATATGCAGTTCCTTTTAGCTGACGTTCACACTACCACCCTGTGAAATATGGTAAGACTGAACAAGTGCTGTCTGAGATGAGCCAGAAGAATGCTGAATTAAAAACAGTCATGTATGGATAAAGTAGAAAACGTAAGGGTAGGAAGGATGACTGCATAGGAGATTCCTGATACTACTTTTGGTCTACTTTCAAGATCACATCTTTTCCTTCAGCTAGGTTTTTCTAAGACCTTAGTTCACCTTCGCATATAAAATAAGATGACAATTAAAATATTCTACACCAATTTTTGTAATTAAATCCTCTCACAGTATGAAAGAAAACAAACATGATATTGATAGTGGTTTACTTAATTTAGGCCAGTTTTCCACTTAGTTGGAAGAAGGCAGCAAATCCTGACAAAACACTCCTTGGAACCCTTAGGGTAAGGAGGACTTTTCTCTGCATAGCACAAGAAATATGAAGAGACATGAAGAATAGTTAATTGGAATGTCTAATTAAACAGCAGAACATAAGAAATAACTTTGTGTCATCTGGAAATGTTCTAAGGAAGTGACATTGTCTCAAATGAAAGTCCAGATGTCAATTAATTGTAATTCAGGCAGTCTTGAAACTAAACAGAAAGTGACATGAAGGTGTGAAGTTTCTGTAAAATGTCCCTGTAGGATTAAAAGGGTAAAACGTTTTGAATGAAGATAAGTAGGACAAGAAGTTTGCCACATCACATGTTTTCCCATTTAGGAACTGACAGGACAAACCACAAGCAGTTGCCTTGAGCACTACTTTAAATTCAGGGTGTGAAGTTAAGTAAGGAAAAGGAAGTGCAAAGAGAGACATGGTTTGATGTTGGAAATAGCAGGGCTATCTGAAGTGAGTCGATTCATCGGATAGAAAACTAGGAATACCAGGGTAGAGGGCTAAGTATCAAACTATATATTAATTTATTTTTTTTTAAAAAAAGAACATTAAGGTAAAAGCTTTAAAGGTTCTTTTAAATTCAGCATAATCTAAAGTTTAGAGATATTTGATACTGTCTGTGAAAACTCATGCTCAGAAACAGTATGTTTAAGCACAATAATTGCCATGTTTAATTATATCGCTGTTCTACCTAACCTGGAACCTTTTCTTCAAGACTTTCTAGTACCTCAAAGTGTGTCACAGCAAAGTATGACAAGTACCATATAAGATCATTCTGCCCTTAGGGAACACGTCTTGCCAACCCCTGTTATTTAGTAGCTGGTTTATGTCCTGAATCATGAGGGTTTATATCCCTCATAAATTTTCTATCTAGCCTAATATAACTGTTCTCCTTATTCACAGAAATGTTTATTTCTGATACTGTATCTTCTCGTAATGACTTAAGTATGCCAATTAGTCATTGTACTAAAGGGAAACTCATTTTATTGGTTTTCGATTTGTTTCCTTTCAAATTCATTGAATCTGCTTTTGTTGCTCTCTGATACAGTGACACAGCATGTGTTAAAATTAGTCACTATTTTATGTAGAACTAATAGTGCCCTCTTTTATCACTAGTCTTTTCAATGTCATTTCACAAGACTATTTTCTAATACTTCCCATGTGAAAACAAAGCATTCTGGATTCCAGTTTTTAAAATACAAGGTTTTAGTTTGTAGCCATGTTTTATCTCATGTGATCATTTGCTTCCAAAACAGCAGAGCCTGTGTTCCCCAAACAAATTGGTATGCCTGCTTCTCTAGCAGTTAAAAAAAAAAAAAAATAAAAAAAATACATGCATTATTTTTTGTGTACATAAAGTTGGGACACATATTTAAAGATCAGGTTGAAAATCTGGATATCTCATTCAATTAAACCATCCTCAAAAAGGCATTGTTTTCATTACATGCATTTTCACTAGATCTTCCTATAATTTGTCTATTAAATTTACTGCATTATATAGACTTAGCAGATGAACATGGCAACGTGTGCTCAATTTACCCAAGTATTTGCACCATTGGTAACATCCATGCCAGACCAACAGTGCAAGAGAATTTACAAGAATGGTCAACGCCTGTTCAAAAAGAAACACAGAGAAAGGGAAATTAAGTCACAAAACTGTTATTTGGGACTAGTGTTGCAAAACTAAAAGCCATGTGGAAAGAGCTATCTGTCTTAAAAACAAAAATGTTAAAAAAGTTAGAAAGGTGTAGGAACTGACGATAGAGCTAACTAAAACAGGAATCCTGGGAGAACAACTGCAATAGAGTTATATTTTCACAGAATCGAAATGATGGCAGCAGGACCAAAAGTCATAGGGAAGACACATTAAAAAACAAAAAGATTGCAAGTTCTTATGAACCTCAAGGGTCCACAGAGGTAGTCCTTTAATCCTGGGATTTAAACATGTGTGATGCAAATTTCATCTCAGAGATATTTTTCTTATGGGATTTTTACCAATCCCCATGCCCCAAGCCAGACTAATAGGAGCAGAGCTGGGCTGCTATTCAAGAGTGCTGACTAGCTGCCTCTAACTTCTGCTTTTTGGAGAGGCAGTAAAGCTAAATGACAGGTATTGCATTTTGTTAGCAGTCTAGTGAATAAATACATTGGATTTTGTTCTATTCACAGACCCAAACACATAAAATATGCAGTGATGGATAACTCCTAGGTGAAATTATTCTCAGATGTTTTTCATTCTTACATTGCTGTCATTAAATAGTAGGAAAACATCCCATGTAGTGATCTGAACAATTAGTGATTAAATGTGTAGCAAACAGTCATTATACCCTGACCCTTCCCTACAAAATCTGATTTAGAAAACTTTCGGGATTGTCCAGCTGTTTGGCATCATCTTCCTTGCATGCTGATACTACAGTAGTTCAAAACTACTCCTTTCAGATGATATTCAGTTGTTTCTAGTATTGTTACTTCAGATGAAAATGTATCACAAGGACCTGAGTTTGCACCTTTTATGGTGTTCTGGAATAGCAAAAGAGCCTGACACTGTACCTTAACTTTATTCACATCAGCTACATGGTCCTGTTACAAAATTTGATTAACATCAATAGGCCATAATGACAATAGAAACCAGACCCAGCAATATAAGCCCTACACTTTGCTTAGTCCTAGTTTTCAAATTCAAAAAAGAATCCAATGTTCTCTGTAAAAACTGAACCAAAATGAAATTATTATTTAAAGAAGTGAAGCGGCTTTGCAAGCAAAGGCAATCGAATAGGTGGAAATCAAGTTTACTTGATCAAATGGCAAGCAGAATAAAATCAAATTATGCACTCTACTAAAACATTCTTTTAATAACAACAGAACAAATCCAACCTTCCAAGTTACCCATGGGTTTTATTAAAATAACATATTCAGAAACTATCTTCCCCGACCCAGGAAGGAGCTACACAAATCTCTTCCCCTGCTTTACTTTCCAGTTTTGATGGATTGCTAATTGAAACAAGAGAAGTGTCTAAAAGGGGATTGGAATTATCAAGATTTTTTGTGATTTGATTATAGACACTTTCACCTCTATCTGACCAGATTATTTCCTGTGAAGGTCAAAGAGACTGCAGCCTCAAATTGCCAATTCACCACGTTTGGCATAAGACTAAGCACATGATTATGTTCTATGGCTTCATTAATATGCAGCTGCTAAAATTCTTTATAAAGTTGAAGGTAGAAGGCTTTCATTCTTTCACAGTGGGTTTAAAATATATCGTGTGTCTCACTCTATTTCCTATTGCATGCAGACCTGCAGCTGAAAATGACCATCAAAATGGATAAGCCATGGCACTGTTATCATATTGGGCAATGATTAGATTACCCAGAACAGTTTGCTAGACCTTTAACACCAAGTTACAGCTCAGCACTGACAGAAGAAGAGATGGTATCAGACATTCAAAAATACATAAACAAAAAGGCGTGTGGATTGAAAATGACACCTCGTTCAGACTCTAGAAAAAAATAGCCCCTACCACTTCAGTTAAATTTAGAGGGAGGTTATGAGCTGAGAACTGATTAGATAATCTAGTTCCCGTTGATTTGTGTCAGTTACAATTTACATTTATAGAATAACTTCAAAATGTGTAATCTTACTCTCTGCCTCACATAAACACTTAAGAAATCAGTAAGGTCTGGTCTTAATGTCTTCTGTAGCATTTTATATATGAAAAAAAAAAGAGAAAGTAAACCCAACACTACCAATTATGATAAATGGACCTGATATAACAATAAAGCACATATTTCTCCTTAGAATAAACCTCATCCTAGGCAATTGAGAGCTAAGAGGGACTTGAATATCATTCTTTGGGGCTATAGCAGTCTCTCTCCTGTGCAAAACCATATGAGTTTAAAACACTTTAAATTTTAATGCATTAGGCAGAAAGCTTTAAATTAAGAGTGGACCAGTTATTTTGTGTAATTCAAGAAAGGCCAAGTATCTTGATAAGTTTTCAAATTTTTCATAAGTCTCATTTTGCCATGCTTAAGACATATTCATAGAGTCACTGAATTGTCAGAGTTGGAAGGGACCTCTAGAGATCATCTAGTCCAACTCCCCTGCCAAAGCAGGATTACCTAAAGCACATTACTCAGGACTGCATCCAGGCGGGTCGTGAATGTCTCCACAATCTCCCTGGGCAGCCTGTTCCATCGCTATGTCACCCTTACCAGAAAGAAGTCATTGCTCGCTTACAGATAGTTTATTATCTACCAGAACCCCCAGATCCTTCTTGTCAGAAGTGCTTTCCAGCAGGTCCGCCCCTAACCTACATCAGTGCTTGGAATTCTTCCTCCCCAGGAATACATGTAATAGTGTACATTATCACTTCATCTATCATAATACAGTTAAAGTTGCACATACCTTCTAAAGAATAAATCATCTGTGCTGCCAACAGTCTTTGAAAAATACTCCACAAGCACATAAAAAGTCAAGGAAATCGGTGAAAAAGGACAAGGATAAAACAGAAGCACGGGAAAGAAGAAGAAATGAGAAGAAAGGGGGCTTCAAACAGTCTGCATCTCCTTAATGAGATTAATCCATATGTTTGTTTTTGTTTTCTGTTTTTTTCTGCCATGTTTTCTGTTGTTAATAGATTGGTGGGGGTTGATTTTGTTGTTTGGTTTCTTTGGTTTTTTAATCATACATAATCCTTCTATTATTTTTTTCTGTTACACTGCAGAAAACATCACTGTGCTATTTCACTAGTAAAATGAATAGGTTATCCCAAGGCTACGTGCCTGGCTGAATGCTACTACATAACCAGAAACTGTAGGCTGCTCCAGTGCCCTTTTTATACAGCAAGCCATTGGTGTCAGATTATCTTGACTGGACATGGCCACTGAGAATCAAATTTTTCCCATCATCAGGTTGCACTTTTATTGTCTTCGGAGGGATGTTGGGGAAGAGGTCTGTCCCAGGAGTTTTTAGTTTCTTCAAATAAAGTTCAAAACATAGATAAACTCAAGAAGGGGAACAACTGTTACTTTATATACTATCTGATTACTGCAAGCTGAAAAGACACACAAAATTGTGTTCACACTATTTGGGGCAGAAATATGGATTCTAAAAATTTCCAAAAGTTATGAGCCCATACTTTATAAGAAAAACAGATACCAGGCTTCTTTTGTGGACTACAAGAATATTTTTTTTTTTTTTTGCATTTAAAACAAATTACTATTTGGTGGTCATACAGAGTCATAATTAACTGGGAACCATTTTAATATAAATGTTAGCTTGTTTAGCAGGAGTAATGTTTCTGCATAAAGTAGTCTTCTGTGCAATTGATATTACTACAGCCTCACTGTTCCCTGAGGAACATAGCTCAAGGAAGCAGCTTGGAGGAAATAAAAAAGTAGAAAGGTGATTATTTCTCTGGCACTGCTAAGATAAGTTGGCATAATGAATGAAGGAAAAAAAAAGTAAGTAGCAAAAAAGTGTTCCATCCAGACTTTCCAAAGAGTGTGTAAGTTATTGATGTGATCAGAACAATAGCTGCTAATGGATAATGTTTCAGAGTTCTTGTGCACCTGCTTATTCTTCTGTTAATTAAAATCTGTGATTGCCAGAGTAATTTTTGCATCGCATATATATGCAGCTTCAGAAACAAGTGACACATTTTGCAAAGAAAAATGCAAACCAGAAGCCTTGTAGTAAATTCATAGAAACATAACTTATTTTAGCATTTCTCAGAGAAGAGAACGCTTATAAGGATGCCACAAGAATTAGGATCAAAATTTCTGAGCTTTATCCAAGTGAGAAGGAACCAGTGAGCTTATTAAACAGCCTAGGCCTAGGATTCTGAACTGGTGAGACTTTTGTACTGAATGCAAGTTGGAAAAATAAACTGAAATCTATACTAGTTCAGACTTTGGCCTCTCCACTGGGGCCTTCACCAAAAGGAACCATTAATGCCAGAGTGAACAAGGACCAGAATTCCATGTGAAGAGAAAACTATTTTAGAATTTGGTCTATAAACACCATAAAGTTTTTTTAGATGCATAAAGATACTTTCAGTTGAATTCAGGGATTCTGCAGACAATTTCTCTTTGTGCTTCTTCAGGTGAATAGCAGCTATAGGATTTGTTCTGAAGAGGATATACACAAATTGTGAGATATCTACACTAGCTAGAGAGAAACTAGAAGTGAATAAATGCAGTTAATTGTAATCTTTTCAAGAATGTGACCAGTGTATACAAAACCAGGGCTGGGATATAAAGAAAACTTGAACTTAGACAATGAAGCAAAATCCAAAGCCTTTCTTACCAGAATATGCCTATTTGGTACACTTGGTCAAAAGCTCATGGCCACCAAGAACAGTACAGTAAGTGGTATCTGATAGCTTTGAGATTTTTCTTTGTAATATGAGTAATAGAATAACACCATATCCAATGTGCTGGCAAGATCTGACACTCACTGCAATGTATCATAGACAACATTGTTTTTACATGACTGTACTGGAAGGGACTTCTTAGATTTCTTATAACTCTTAGATTCAGGCCCCTGTTCCTGAATGCAACTTTGTCAACTAATCCCTTTTATAAACTGAAGACTAAAGTGCTTTGCATACATTCATGAATTAAGCCCCACAGTTACAGCTGTCAGATAATATCACTGAATAATTTATTTGACAAATTTCACTTTTTATGATAAATTATTCAATGTTCTTAATTCTTATTATTTTCTCTACAATTTGTACAGCTGGGCAAGCAATTTGCGAAGCACAGTCATTCAACAGCCTACTGTTGAGTAGTTAAAAAAAAACAAATAAAATACAAAACTTTATTTTTTTCCAGCCTCCCCTATTGGTAGAGGCTATCTTAAATTTCAACAGTTGGAAACCTGTAATATTTGTGGACATCTGTGATATGATAAAACTCAAAGGTTTGAATAACAAGGACAATATCAGGGGCTGGGAGCAGCAACTGGGGTGGCACACAAAGTTTGATTTCTAAAAATTCACAGCAAGAAAAGAAGAATGCAGGTATACTGAAATCCATCTCCTCCATTTCAGCTACATCTCAGTTACTGCAGCAAATTAACATCAGTGAGAAAAATTACAGTAAAACACTACTATACAAAGCTCTGCAGTACTATTCAGGAGCAGTCAGCAAGCTACAAACATTTGATATAATATCATCTGCATAGTGCTTTCATCAGTTATATCAAAGCAATCATACTAGTAAATAAGAGCAAAGATAAGAGCATGCATATGTGCCATGACCGACCCTTCTCAATTTCAAAAACTTCAGGAATGTTATTTGGCATTCTGGAACCTGAGGGAATCACAGAGTTGAAAAATCTGAACCCTAATGAGCCCACATTTCAAAAATTGAATTAATTAATTCATTCATTTTAACCTCAGAGTATGTTCAACCTCAGCCTGGCTGATCTTGTAACAACTTTTCCAAGCAAAACTCCCTTTAGAGTCTAAGGTAATTGAGAAAGAACATAAATAGTCACTTTTACAAGAAGACAACACTGAAAAAGCTAAATCTTGGCTTTGCTGTAGGTCCCCTGTAGGTAGAGCTAAAAAACCAAACCAGAATACAGGCCTT
This sequence comes from Nycticryphes semicollaris, assembly GCA_013400055.1. NCBI lineage: Eukaryota > Metazoa > Chordata > Aves > Charadriiformes > Rostratulidae > Nycticryphes > Nycticryphes semicollaris. Next base: position 1,045,107 of record VXBJ01001916.1, read on the forward strand.
TCCTCAAGAAGCAACAGTTCTACTCCTCAACCTTTATTGCTTTAGGATAAATTTGTCAGATGTCAGGCACTGTGTGTGTACTGCCATCCTAATAGGCTGCACAAGAGGACACAAAGTGACAGGAAGACTCCTCAAGCCAAGCTGCACCCAGACCTTGTCCCATCTCACCTACATTGCCAGAGGGATAAGAGATACACAGGGACTGCTCCTCCAACCAATCCACAGTCACAGTAGGCATAGCTGCAGCAAGGGAGTAATGGAGACATTAGCTAATTGAATTTGTCACAGCTGGATGAGAAAATAAAATGCATAGATACATGTGGTTCTTGTAAAGAGCACTGCATGATATATGTCAGTCAGAGAAAGCAAGGTATGGATTAATTGCCAGGGATTGACTAATCATTTCAGAGATGGAGTCCAAGATTTACAGTGCATCCTTTTATTTTTTTAGGAAAGCCTAAGTAAATTGGTCTAATCAGTCAAATTAAGGAGCTCTTCCCCCCCGCATGCTGAATCTTCTTCAATGCTAGTGAATTTTTCTAAGGAAAAATTAATAAAAATGTCTTATCATAGATCAATAGTTGAAAGTGATGGACTTACAGTAGTGAATTCAAATGAGCCTGTGAGGCTAGGATCAAACATTTCCTTCTAGTCTGGGGAACTGCTTGATTTTTTTTCTGTTATCTCTAGTGATTATTTTAAAGTATTACGTTTAAGTTCATTAACCTCTAAAATTATCTTTAAAATTAAGGAGGAGGAATTGACACGTGCTGGGATGTATCAGAATGTAACAGGCTGTTTTAGTGTTGTGTTTCTGAGATTGTCTTGTGTCTTTGCTTCAGGGGAAAAAAAAAGAAAAAGGAGGGGAGTGAGAAGGAGTGAGAAGAATAATTGGTTTTATATTTATGTGCTCTCCTGGAGTTACGATCTGATAATATGGAAAAGGACATGAGATGTTCTAAATTTCCATAAAAACAAATGTAAGAAAAAGAGGCAAGACAAATATTTCATAGAAGATGCACCACCCTGCCTGCTGCAGTCACTTCAATAGAAAGTGATGCTCCAGCCTCTGACAGTAATGCTTGTGTGAGACGACACACTGCTGAGGTCTGGCCCTTCCACAAGTCCCACTTCTGAAAGCAGTTTAATTAAACAGTTGCTTTGTCTCTTTCTTCTCTTCTAACACATTATTTTTAATGAATAAAATGGTAAGGAAAGAAATTTTGTTTAGAAACAGTACTTAAAATTCTTTTGGAAACTTCCTTGGCCTCTTTTATATGCTCCCACAATCTCCCCCCACTCCCCCAACTGCTGGAATTTCCTTTGAGAGAAAGCTAATCAATTAGGTCTTGAATCCTCAAGTGTGAAAAAGAAATCAGCTTTAGATAGCATGAGAACCTATGATTACCACCATCTCTGAAAATTATTCAGACCTGTCACTGCAAGATTTTGTAAGCGGCTGATTTCATTTAGGTGATTTAGTTTAGTTATATATCCTCCACTGGTCTAAATCAGTACTGCTTTACTGACTCCACCAGCTCTTCATCATTTTGTATCCAGCTGAGCTTGTAGCTCTTTGTTTCTTACTTTGAGCAGCAACCATTTATTCACCAGGATTAATATTAAGAAATAAAGGTAAAGGTACCAAATAGCTATTTTACATCAGAGAAAGGCTACTCTCCACTTAACTCTTGTTGAATACTCCTGGTGACAATCATTTCACCACCAGTCAGCCTGTTTCTAAGGTTTCCATGTGCACGATTTTTTTTTGCAGAGTTACTAGTTGAAGAGAATTTTTATTTTTATGAAAACAAAACCTAAATTGGTCGGGAAGTTAACCCTTCAAACATCTAGCTGATGTTTTAAAAAAGTCTTCTGTTCATCTGACTTAATTATATGAATGAGACAGGCATATATTTTGGAACAAAGACATTCTTAAATGCTTCATGTTTATGTTATGAATATTTATTTAGTGCACAGAGGTAGACAACCAGATGTGCATCTTTTCCTGCTGGAACATTTGAAATATTAACACGTTTAGTACAGCTGGATAATAAAATGATAAGTTGACTTATCTAAACCCTTGCCCACTAACTCTGCACCAGACAGAGTATTTCCTAAAATGTTCTAGAATTCTGCGAAGCTTTTAATAATCGTCAGTCTCTGTACAGCTTTCCAAAGAAATATTTATTCTGTCCTGAACATGCAACTTGCTAGTAAATTAGCAGAGGGCTCAGGAAAGAAAACAGATTAGGTTTCACAGGCTGGTTTCTCATTTTCTAGCCAGGAGAAAGGGGAGTTTTATAGCACTAGAAAGGGGATACTTAAATTTCTCCAAGGGATTGCATTATATGCTTCAAAACATGGTAATTTCAGAAAGTCATACATTGCAGGATAGTAGTTTCAAAACGCAAAATATCAGCCACTAAAAGATGTAAAGGATCTTTTACTGTTCTTATCCCAATTAAAAAAAAAAAAAAAGGAAGAAAAAAATAAACAAAAGGATTGGTAAAAGACTGGGAGAGAGAAAAGAAAGAAGGAAAGCAAGCCATACTGCTACAGTATTAATAGACATACCGGGGCAATGGTACCACTTCTGAATACAAATCATGCACAGGGTTAAATGACAACAATTCCATTTAGAATTAAAATAAAATTTATTGCACTTTGTGCCACTTAAATTAATTTATTCCTTTATTCATAGACTGTTTTCTCTTTCCAAGCGAACAATGGAATGTAATAATCTACTCAGCGGTAACCCTTCTCTACTGGATAAAAATCCTGCAAAAAGTGTTGAGCTTGACTGAAAAAAATTAAAACACATTCCCTGAATTATATTTTCAGCAACTACTCCCTTTTGATTCAAGAGCAAATATGGGCACAGCAGAAACCATTTAAAACATTTTTACCAATAGCAACAGAAAAAAAAAAAAACCCCAACCATGAGAAATAACAAGAAAGTGATGAATGCTCAGGTATACTATCCATGATTAAAACCCCACAGAAACACGGGCACAGTGCAACTAGACATCAAGAACGCGGTTTGCAATGACACAAGCTATCCTTAAATGGAACATATGTAATGTATTCAGGAGCTGTGGGAATGAAAAGTAGCATGGGCATCAGATTTTTTGAACTGGGCATTTGAAGTGTCAGCATTTCCATCCCCCTTTTGGATTTTTCAGATGAGTTTTATTCTGTCCTGACTGGAATAAAAAGGAGATTCTAGCTCAAGAAATATGCTGAAACACTTTCATAGTAAGTGTCCCACTGCCTTGCTGATGTAGCCAGCAGAAAAAATGGTGAAATGACATCTCAGCATCAGCATTACTGAGTGATATTTAAATGATGCTTTTACAAAACCTCGTGAGGCTTACAGTTAGTTCCCCTCCTCCCCACTGGGCCATGTTTATATTATTTGCCTCCTACAAGGCATTTTCCAACACTTTCACTCATATCACAAGGTTTTTCTTAAAAAATGCTACTAATTTCAAACTTTCTATCAGCTCCAGACTGTTCCAATCTTGTGTACCCAGAGAAGTCAACACATTTCAAACAAGCATAGAAGTTCACAGCTCACAAGTTCTGATACCCCAAGCTTCCTTATGGATATTCTTATCATATACTGAAAAGGGATTTTTGTAGCCCAGCCTGCTCCTAAGCTCTGTGTTTGAAATAGAACTGGTCTTTTGTTGTTGTGTAAACATCATGCACAGGGCCTCATGAGCTGCAAGGATTTTCAGAGAAGACTCCCTTAAAGCAAAATTGACCATGCCACATAAAGGTACCATTAGTAAGTACTACACTTTGCACACAGGGAAATAGCATGGAGTTTTGTGATACCATTGAACAAGCCTGTACTGAATGTGATATTTCCTAAATAGACAGCTTGTCAGTAAAAGCAGTCTGTACACTCACTGGACCATCTTTTATACACTAATGTGTTACATTAAGCATTCATTTGTGTCTATTCAAGAACCAGAGCATATGAATTTTTTTGAGAGAGACTTGTAGAATGCAGAGCTAACATGCTCCCCAATGAGAGATGAAAAAGACAGGGATCTCCTTTGGAGTGGTAATAGCAGGAGAACTGAACACATGCTTTGCATAAAGCTAACGCTGAAGGAAAGGATGTGTTCATACCAGTCCTTATTTACAGAGGAAAGTCCTAGAAGTGTCTCTGACTGAAGTATTGGTAAGTAAGCTTTTAGAATATATTAATAAATGAGCAATAACAAATTACAAGGACAGAGTGATATTCACTCAGGAGTTCTAAAGAACACAGTTCAGATCTGAAATTGATGAACTACTAAGAGTGGCGTGTGATCGGCTTTGGTATCATAGGAATGAAAGATGCCAAACATAGTACCATCTGGTTTTGTAAATCTCAGGATGATCCAGTTTTGGCTTTCATTCAGGACAAAGTGATAGAGGAAAAAAACCCAACCAACCAACAAATAACAGAATTAATAGACTAAAAAAAAGGTTATATATTGGAGAACTATAAAATGAGTAAAGATATAGAGAAGAGGAGTTGAAAATCACATTCTGTTTCTCCTAATACCAAAATTAAAGTATAAAACTACATGACAGTGAATGCAAAATAATGAAAAATTAGTTTGTTTTATACATTAATACCTAATGTGTGCTTTCAGGTTTGGTCTTATTAAACAAAAAAGCAATAGCAAATAAGCTGTCAAGAAGTTTGTCCCCGAAAAATTTCTGAAATTTTTTTTTCTCAAATTTGTTAAAGTACAGGCCGGGGAGGAAAGGCATGCCTTATATCCAACTCATAGGAAAAATAAATGTGGTTGACCTATTAAAGTGCCTCCTCCTACTGTCTCCATCTCCCATCTCCTTCTATGACCACAGCATCCCCCACAGCTCCGAGCCTGCCAAGTATCGATGTATGCCACAAAGCCAAAGGTTTACAAAGCCACAACGCTGACAAGGCAGAGAGGTGTAACATGTGTTACTGCTGTGCTTTGATCCAGAAGAGAGATGACTTAAGTCACACCTCACCCCATCACACTCTGGTATTGCTGCAGTGATCGGCCATTTAGCAGAACAGAGAGTTAAATGTGTTGGCATACTCTCTTCTTGGCTTTCACCAGACTTCAGATTTCCTCTGAGAGGGCCTGCTTATTACAGAGAGTGGTTTGTATCATGGGTATTCTCGACCCTGTCAGTCTGACTTAGTTGTGAAACCAGACAAGAATAACAAAACCGTTTGTGAAAACATTGAATGCCTGAAAAGCATATTGTTTGCAATGGTTTCCAGGAAGTGGACTGGAAGCCACACTAATGAATGATTTGTGTTTGAAAGCTAGTTGGTATTAAAGCTAAAACATTGCATAGAAAAAAACTTGCCCAGAACTGAAGAAGGAAGAAGGTATCTGCAGAAATAAATACCTGAACAACAATAAGCACAGAACAAGGTCTTTCTTGTCAAATTAACTTCTGTCCCAAACTAGGATTTCATTCCAAGAACTACTGATAGGATAGCATTACTTGTCTCAACATTACAATTTCTTTGTCATCTGGAGGCATTACCTTTTCCTTGCTTAAATCAGTCCAGAATTAGCTTCTCACCCATGCTGGCTCATTCCTCCATCTAGGTCAGCAGAGTCACAAGACCTCCACCTCTGTGCTCTGACCACACTGCTAACCAGAAATGGCACAGACTTCTGGAGGTCTCTCCTCCTCCCAGGCTATGGTTTGCAGCAGTTTGTGATCCCAACACTTTTTTCACAACACTCCATGTCACACTGTTCCTTAAAGGAAATTAGCAGGTACAGCTTGAAAAACCCAAACTCATTGCACTACTCAGTGTTGGAGAATTGTCTGGATCTCTTAGAGAAAGAGACGCTTTAGCTGAAATACATGTTACAAGGTTCATGAGGCAAATTATACGAATTATTTTGTATCATCTGGTTGGCCAGACTGTCCCTCGTGGAGTTAATGTACATTCAAACATCAATTTCCATGCTGTGTGTATTACATAAAATATCTTAAATGGGTAACAAATATATGCAGGCATACTTGCACGTGTATTTAGATGCATAAGTTTCCAGAGTCACATGTACAAGTATAAAGATATTAATAATAAATAAAGATGACAAAGGGGCATTTTGTTCAGAAAAATGAGCATTTCAAAGTTCTAGATTTTATAAACTATTGATAATATTTCTGAAGAATTATAAGGCTTAGTAGAAAACAATTGCTGAGATCTTTAGCCAAATAATCATTTGTTCTCAGCATCATTAAAAATAAGTCTTCACCTGCTCCTCATTTTCCTTTTGGTTACAAAAGCTAGAGTGTGTTTGAATAAGGATGGAAAAGAAGCTGTTAGAAGTTGTTTACACAGAAAAGAATAAGGTACAAACAGGAGGAAGCATATTTAATACTATTGTGAAATAGTTATATTTTGAGCACAGGCTTACTGCCTAGTTCAGAAGCATGCTGATACAGGCATCTGGTGGCTTCTTGTTTGGAGTAGCTCTGCTATTCCAAAATATTTTAAAATCAGGAGTTCTCTTATTCATGAGGCTTCAAAGAGCATACTTTCAAGATTATCTCTGCAGCTTTAGGACTAGGAACTCACTCTGTTTTCTTAGTAAAAACTGAAGGTCAAGATAAACCTGTGACTTTGAGCTCCAGTACTTTAAGGGCAAAAGATGAGAAGTAGAGCAGGAAGACAGAATAAGACAGAAATTCCAGGAGGCTTCAACAGCAGCCTATAAGAATACTGTGTAAGTGAACCCTACAACTCCCATTTTTCTGTTGTGCAAGTCACTTGAACTTATCCTAATTATAGGTTCACCAGGCTTCATTTTGAGCAGAGGCCAGCACTAAAGTGCCGCATTTCAGAGAAAGAGAGAGAGGTGCCAATTTTCTACCGATGTAAAATGACACTGCTTCATTGGCCCAAACTGTTCTTCTGCAATTCTCCAGCTTTTGCAGAGGAAACATGCTGACTTCTGCACTCCCATAAGAGTATATTCCCTTCATACATGCAACTGCAGCTCACGGCCTTGCAGAGCAGAGATGACCCTTAGGATGGAGGCAGCACTCTGACTTCACTAGTCCCTCATTCCTTTGCAAAAAGAGAGAGGTTTTTCAAGCTATCTCTCCCCACACACACCGACTACATGAGATGACATGCTGTAACAGTGGTTTCTCGGGGTGTCTGTTCTTGGTCACAGGGATCAGCAGCTCCTGGGTTCTCACAAAGCCTGCTAGCTAAAGACATAAGTAAACAAGATCACCACTTTGTGTGTGCATGTGTGCTCATGGTTGCTTAACTTGTCCATTGCTCTATTTTAAGTCAATGGGGATTCCCCTGTTTTTAAGGGAGTTAAATGATATTTGAGAGAGAAAGGAAAAAATAAAAATTCCCCAAACTCTGCTTTTCTCACCTGACAAACTGGCACATGTTCAATTGGACAAGTTCAATTTTAATCTCATATATATCCTATATCCAGCAGGAATTTCACAAAGAACAAAGCAGGATAGAATATGGTCCAGTGATCTGTATCCATTTTGTATTGTGGTAATTGCCAAAGTTACTTAATGTATTATGTGGATTTTGTGATTTCACAAAGTCACCAGATTTACATCATACAATTTTGGCAATATTGATTCTGATACTTGGCATTTTTTAATCCAAGAAATATGCCTCCAGACTTGTCTATGTAATATAAATTAAAATTTTTCCAATAGCCTCTAATTTAATTCCCTGAATCAGGTAGTGGTAGGAATTTCCTTCATTAACCTTATTATTGTCAAAGAACAGCAACTTAGACATATTAAATAGTTCAATGTATAATCATGTCAGAAAAGCTGCTTCTTTTACAAATGACATCAGCCTCCCAAACTTTTTTTTTTTTTTACATACTAGAACTGAACTTAACCTTTGCCTTCCCTGGAGTGGCCTCTTCTCAGCCATGGCTTCCGACCTACTTTTTAGCTGTGTCCCTAAAGAAAATAAAATACCCTCCTGAATTTTGAAAGAGGTGAAAAAACCCAATGTCGATAATGTTTAATAAATAACCTTTGTTAAAACATTCTAAATCTATGTAGAGTAAGCCCCAACAGTCCTTCCACATCCCACAGCTGATTTGCATATTGGGTCATGGAACATGGATATTTGACTGCAGACCTCATTGAAATATTCATAATGCTGTGTTCCAAGTAACTTTCAGTATAAACCATCATTAGACAAAGACTCCTTGTTGTGAATACCCAAACCACCTCTGAATCTGTTTCAAAAAAGTCAAATCTTAAATGTATTTTCTACTTGAAACTAGCTTTTAGTAGCCTTACTTATCTTAAACATAGATGTCCCATATCATAAGAGTTCTTCAGCCCTGAACTTACCCACACACATGCTGCTTAATTGAGAGAGACCATCAGAAACTGACCTGGAACAGCTAACTGTGCTGTCTCTGTGGGAAAAGAGATCTAGAAAGTAGGCAGAATGTATTCTGACATGGTATGAAATGGGTACGTGTTATAAACATGATTTTCAAATGTCTGGGCTGCTTATTGGTGACTAATCCCTTTCGTGTGTGTGTGTTATACAGATGATCTCAACCAAACCGGTAAGACTTTCAGAGATTATCAGTGTAATGAAATGCATTGACAATCCACTTATGCCCTGTGAATTTTATCTCTCGTCTATGTTGTTTCCAACAGAGCAATTCCTCATCTTTTCTCTCTAAAGTAGAGGTCTTACAAAAACATTTTCAATTTCTTTGAGGGAGGAAGGTTATAAATGTCACCTTTTATATAAATCTAAAATGCCCTAATATATTTTTTTCCAGGAAATTATATAATTTAAAGGAAAATGAGATAAGTGAGCACTTTTTTTTTTTTAATGAATGAGTTCTTTCTTATAACCTGTAGTCTCAAAGCTTAATGGGACCAACAGAAGCATGGGATATTTCTGCTTACAAAACAAGCCTCTCTAATTCCAGTGCTTTCACAGATTATTGGACATTACATCTGGTTCAGCCCTAGGCAGCAGATTAACAGGCAATTTTATGAGGAAGCTTCCAACCTAAAAGGGTAAATGCAAAATATTTGTAGGTGATGAATTATTTTTATTAAAGGCATTCACCATCAATGCTTAAAGGCTAATGACATCAGAAATAATCCTAGTAGAAACAGAGAAGTGACAAAGACAGGAGGCAAATATTTCCCTCCCCATGCAAATTCACTTGCAATTTTAAACAAACTTATTCCAACTGTCACCATATTATTATTCTTTGTTTGTTCAGCAAAAAGATTCTATCAGATGCAGTTACTAAACAGTAATACTGGCTGCAAAGCTGGCTTTGTTTTAACTGCCCAGAAAGTTTCTTTCCCAACTCTATCCTATTCAATAATGATCACACAGGAAGCTTCTCCAGCAGAAATCTCCACTGGAAATGGCTGAGTCAGAAAGAACCTCTGCAGAGGTTCCTGCTGTTCAGCCTCCCCACTTCAGAGATGGAAAATAAGTCTTTCACAAACAAGAGTTTAAGATAACTGTATTACCCATGAGTAGCAAAACCACAATCGCATTAGGCAAATTATTTCATACAGTCTAGGTAAAAGCTTTTTGTCATGCCAGAGTATATTTCTGTGCATTGAAAGACCACACGTGTCACAAGCACATTCTTTTAGCGGCACTGAAAGCTGAGAAATGTTATTGGTGTTGCATGTCATATATTGCTCACAAAGAAAAAGAGTTTCCATAATACTCTAAGTCCCATTTTTAAAACCTCAGAAAGAGACATAAAAGCTTATGCATTTTGGAAAGGTCTAAAGACTACCAGAAATAACTTTTCCATATTGAATAATATTCCAGGATTAACACTTGATGTCATAGGACCTATCATGCCTAGAAAGAGAAGCCTCCTCCTACTGGACAGCGGAAAAAGTAGGCTTTGCAGCCTTCTAACAGTATGAAGTGCCTGCCTCTAATACTGATGAGTTATCAGACCTTAATCCTTTTACTAATCCGGAAAAATTGCCAGAATACTGTCACTTTCAACACAAAACCTAGTGAAACTTGGCAACTTCAATGAATGTAACTTTGGAGAATTTAAATAAACTCAAGTCCAAAATTCCAAACAAAACTCAACGAGTGTGAAGCCACGCAAACCAAACCACTCAACCAAAACTATTCCCATGAGTCACTAGGAAACAAAGCTCAGTTAATGCAGGGACCTTGCTCAACATCAGTGACTAGCTGCATGTCTGCAAAATTCCAGGTGGGAATGAGAGAAGCCACAGTTTGCATCACATGCATTGGCTCCATTTTCTCTTTCCTTTATGCCTTAAGTGTAATGCTAAAAGCTCTACAGGGGTCTGAACTTGCTGGAAAGACAACATATATTGCATCTTTACACAGTGCACTCAACAACAGGGTGAGATAAGTCTCTCCCTGTTAATTGATTGGGGTTTCTTTGCCCAGATCAGCCCCATCTTCTTCTGTGTTTAGCAGTTCAGTGACAGGTACAAGTACCAGAGACATCAGGGTCTACACCTTTGCTGGAGGCTGATATACCTTTACTATTTTATGAAATATGTGAGCTTAACTGCAGCACTGCCAAAGTCAGAGAGAGTCAGAGCATCAGATAAATGTGTCATGTATCAGATATATATATATATATCATATGTCATATATCAGCTAAGTGTATCCCTGACAATGGTAACTACCTCTTCACAAATTTGCTTAGTTCCTGGTAATCCATGGCTCTCCTGTTCACCATATTAACACAGTGACTGGTAGGATCCTAAAGGCAAGCTACAGTATCTCTTTATGGAAATTTAAAAATATGCATCATATTTAAAACAAATTGATGCATACAGAAACATGTTTTCATATTTTGAAGGATGAATTTTTAATAACTTAATTACAACTTCACAAAAGAAATAATCATTACTTGTTACACATTCCAAATCCTTCTACATCAAACACGTGTCTCCAGAATTGCTCTCTACATGTATATTAATGATACCATCAGATGCTTAAAAGACATGCCTTCAATAATATATACAATTTAAATTAACTCCCATTCTTAATGTTCCCAAAGAAAAGCGGAAGCAATCAAGTAGTAAGTCAGGTTCACTCACAATTATTATCATTTCATACCATTATTTATTATTAATACAAAATTCAATGATCAGTATGTATTTACAAGCAATCTCAGTGAATCTATTCAGAACTGAGACCTTGCAAATCACATCAACATTGTAGAATAATTCAAGGTTCAATGAGCAGAAAGATATCTCTGGCAGGTTGACAAACAAAAAGCCAATGACCACTCATCATTTAGAGAATTATTATTCTCTCTTGCTGCTGGTACAAAGATCTTTTCAAAAGAAATGAGAAGATATCACAACCTTCAGCTGTCCTCCAGGACAGAGAGGCCAGGGAATGGTTGAGGCCATCATGGTCCTGAGTTGTAGTAACAGCTTAATAGCTGATCAATAGGCAGTCAGACATCTTGCATTCCCCCTTAGTGTCACCCAGCTACACTGGGTCTTTTTCAGATTATATTAAACCTTCAGTGATGTTCCAATCCCACTTGGGAAAAATTACCTGGATGGGGGGCAGTAAGTCTGTTACCTAAAGAATTTCCCCTAGCTAGCTACCTGAAGAAGCAGAAGTAGCTGCTTTTGTATCAATGTATATAAGTAGTAAATGTAGTAGGCAGAAAAGAAACGAGAGAAAAAATGTAGAAGGGACATAAAAATAGATACAATCAAAACATAGAATACAACTTCATGTTCTTTTAAGGAACAGGATTTGAGGAACTAAGAGAACACAAGGGCTGAGAATTTTGTAGAGAATCTTCAGAAAATTATCATCAATTTCTTCTTCTCACCCACACAATCCAAATCTGCAAGATTTTTGAGGGGAAGGTCACATGATTTCATGAGGGAAGAGATGTTCTAGCTATTAACATAATTCATCTATGCTGTAAGCATAAGGCTTTGCTTCTGATTTATGGAATCAATAGCCTGGAGAAACTATATTTTGAAGAAGGGCAGGTTGTCAAATTGTCCAAAGACCTTGAAAGCCCAGTTTTATTTACCAAAGAGATGGCTTAAAGTCTTTTCAGGGATGGCTCGCCCTCTTACACTTAATGTCAGGACACAAGGGATCCTTGATGGAGCAAGTGATTGGAAAAATCTCTCCAGGGCAGTGAACTCCACTCTCTGGTCTCATAGAGTGGGTGAAACACTGTGGAAAAAAAAAAAAAATAGCCTCTCACAGAGGTTCTCCTGCTCATTGCAGGAGATAGAGCCAAGAAAAGCTTCAAGGTTTCCCTTGTGACTGGTAAATGCCAATTATCAACCTAATGAAGTCATGGATGCTAGTGTTTTCTACAGGGAGCTTACTACTGTGCCAGGAAACAACAGTCTGAAAAGTAACAGCTACAAATACTAGACAGCAAGAATACATAAGTTGGCAATAACCTCATTGAGATTCCAGAGGATTAATTTCAGTTTTATATACATCATACATAGTGTCATCTCTGAATATTTGGGAGGGTGATTTTTAACTCTCCAGCTCAATCTTGTCCATGCTGATGGCCATATGAGATTTAAGACCGAATATCCGATCACCAAGACATTGAAGTTGACTTCTACTAAGTTTGACTTCTACTAAACTTTAAGTTGGAAAGTCACCCTCGAGTCGGTAGGGAAATTAGCACTTTTGGTAGGTTATTGTTTTTTGGGTTTGGTTTTGGGGGGTTTTTTTGGTAGGTTTTTTCTTCTCCTCTTCCACATTAGTTTTTTTGCAAACTCTTTACAGAGAGAAATAAGATGCAATTTCTACCAAACACTCCTTCTTACCCATAATCACTGATTTATCTGTGGCCACTATGATTGTATCTTTTATTTTCACTTGCAGTCCTTTAACCAGTGAACTAGAAGTGGTGACCCAGGAGACAAGGGGTTAAACAGATGTCCAACCTTCCCACAGCATTTAAAACAGAAGCACAGTGTCACATAATTCACTGCTGGGAAGAGAGCACACTTAGATCAATGGCCAAATAGTAGCTTTCTCTGTACTATATAAAAAAGTAGAAAAGAGAGGGACTGAAACATTTAAACCCTGGCCTCAGTCTAAAACCCATCGCACATTTCCTACTTCAGGAGCAGTAGGCAGAGAGGCTTTTTGCTTGATATTGTGCTCAGGGGGATCACTCGGCATTTTGCCTTGAAGGACACATCCAGCAAGAACCATCCTCACTGATGGCTTTTTCCATCAGAGCCCTTGGAGGCAAATCACTGCAGTAGCTGCTGGCTGGAAAGTTCTGGCTCTGCAGTAGCAAGCAACAAGGAGCAGAAGAAGATGGAGTGATCTGCATACTGCACAGCATTTACAGTCCAAAAGGAGAGCATGTTGCAAGTGTGAACTGAATTTCAATAAAAAAACCTTGGAATCCAAACTAAAAAAAGAAAGGTTAATGACGTTTACCTCCTAAAAAGGCCAGCGTGCATACACTAAAGGGGTTGTCTGTAAGAAATGACTGATTGGCAACTACTCTCTGTACTGCTTCTGTTGAATCACCAGCTTTGTAATGCAGAGACCTGCATTTTGAGTGACTGCATAGAGGAGAAAAATGCCAGCAACTTGGAAATCCTACCTTTCTAAGAGGGATCACCCACCAAGCATGCATCTCATGTAGATTTTGACAGGTCTAGCCCTAACTGCACAAGTTAAATCTTAAAAATATGAGGTTTCAGTGTTTTAGGATTACTATTTCCCTTGGTCACTGACTCTGTTCAGCACTGATTATTTTTAGGATGCAGAGATTGCCAGCTTCAAAGGAATGTCCCTAAAGGACTGCCTTAACGGCCACAGTCAGCTAAATAAAGTATGACAACAGCTAGCATTACCTTTACCTGGCTGTATAACTTAACCCTCCTACATATATCTTGGCAAAAACAGTCTCTTGGCCTTCCAGGTGTGCTGTAATGTCAGTTTTTTTCCACCATCTTTCCCCTCAAGATCGTGACAGCTGTAAACTGGGGCACTGAGCCAAACTGATGCAACTATCGTTTGGCAATGGGTTCAACTGAATGCTTTTCACTCGGTATTTTTCAAGTGTCTGAAAACAAACCTGCAACTGCCAAATATCATACATCAAATTAAGATCCCAGAGATATGCTCAGCAAAAGCACAGCTTGGCCATGCTGGCAGTTATGCGCTGCCAGCCCTTAAGGGAAGGTGAGGAGATCACTTTGAGCCTAGGGACAGTGTGCCTCTCACTCAACTAATGCAAGCTTTCTCCTTTTCAGGCCATCACCACCAGATACTACAAAACCAAGGTACATCTTACTTTACATTGTCCCCGCTTTGAAACCCAGAATTCTGCTTGTAGCTAGCCTTAAATTAGAATTAGGCAACACATAGCTGTATTGACGTGGGGTTTGGTTACTGAAAAAATTACTTACGACTTACAAAGACTGAAGTAAAACTTTTGCTTTCATGACTATCTTCCCGTGGAAAACCATGTTAGCCACTTGAAATCTTGTTCAGGTGCCCCTACCAGTGATGCAGATCCAGCTGCATTGCAGTACAGACAGCTCAGCTACTAGCCAAATCATCACTGGGGATAGTCAATAATCAGCCTATGCATGAGAATACTAAAAGGTAACATGAAGGGGAATCCTTTGAAAGGCAACGCCATGCTACCTTATGAAGGACAAAAGAAAAAATGATGCAAAAAAAAAAAGCAGCTATCTTCCTGTTCATCCCTTTGGGAATGTAATTCCTTCCTTTCAGCACAGCAAAGCTCAAATATATAGGACACAGTGTGGGACAGAGGGTCAGTGGGTTACACTTATTTATACACTATCTGTATTTGGTTCAAGGACTCTCAGATAGAAAATAGAAAGAAAAAACCCTTTCCCTGATGGAGCTTTCAGCGAGTAGAAAACTGAAGCTAATATTGTACTTTTATGACATGAAGTAGATCACCAAATTCATTTTTACTGGGGTCATAACAAAGGATTTTAGCTCTAATCTTCAGAGTTAAGGAGCTGGTGCACTAATCCCATGGATTGTCATCTGAGGTGCCTGATCGCTATTGTGGTTTTGGGGGCTTGGAAGGCTTGAATTGGTGGGCATTTGTTTTTACATTCAGCTACATATTGTTCTTGAGTTCAAGACTAATTATATTGTTGTATCTGAAAAAAATATATATTAAGGGAAAGTATAGACTTTCACATAAAAGCATTGCTATTGATTTTCTTTTTTTTTTTTTTTTTTTTTTCTTCATTTGGTTTAAGCATCTCTGTACTTCTGCTCTGTTCCCATGCATATGAATGGTTTGTAGGTGTAGGCTGTAGAAAAGCCGTTACAGCTATATCACATACCTTACTGTTGCCAGGTCAACTTTCAGCTCACAGGCCTTGCCAAGGCACCATGTGTGTTGGCTCGGAACTTTTGGGCTCGTCCTTCCATTCTGCCAGGACGAATTAGAAGGTTTGCTGTTACAACACTGGGTCTAATGACCTGGGCACTCTCCTCCATCCCTGGTGAGAAAGAAAAAAAAAAAACTCCTGGTGAAAAATTTGAAAAAAAAAACCAAAACAAAACCCCTAACAAACAACAACAACAAAAAAATAAAAAAACCTCCACCACAAAACCCAAGCAACCAAAATCAAAACAAAACAAGCAAAACCAAAAAAATAACATGAGAAAACCAACTCAAGTTTGATGTTTAGGAGAAGCAATTAATCCACTTGCATAGACAACAACAAACCTCACCACAATCAAGAATGCTGGAATAAATGGAGTTGGTGTATGGACAAAAAACAACAAAAAATTTCTATCCGTCTTTAAAATCATCCCGTTTTAAAACTCTTTCAATGCACCTTGTTAAAAGAACCTTCTCACATACCAATTATATGAA
>VXBJ01001916.1:1061060-1148257 GCA_013400055.1 Nycticryphes semicollaris
CCTTCCTTTGCCCAGAATTTCAAAGTAGAGAACCACAGCACTTTCTTTTCATTTTTTCCTCTCCTCAGCCTTTCCCTGTGGCTGGCAGAATTCAAGTCATATGTATATATGTATATATATATATATATATAAAATACCTGGGGGAAAAGTAGAAAAACAAATCTAAGAATATGTACATCCAAAAGGATCCCTGTTTTTGCTGGGAACATTGGAAAGTAAGGACAATTAAACCTGTAAACCAAGCTAGACATAGAAGTTAAGAGCTATTTAAGAAAAAGGCTATGCCTTCCTTAAAAATAAGACACAATTAATACAAATAGAGTCTACAATTATATAATTTAGCTCCCTTCATAAGAAATGAACCTGAATGCACTCTACAATTTCAAATTAAACTTCATAAAAGCCTTTCATGTAAACAAGTAACATTGCCCCCATTTTTACAAAATAGCTGGAAGTAGCATAAATTATATAGTATATATTATGCTCTGATCAATACTTCTAAAGTATACTGGCCCATGATCAGTGAGAAATAAGGTTAGGATTATGCATCTAATTTTTTAAGGACTTTTAAAGAAATGTAAAGATTGTTTCACACAAACATGTGAGACTCTTCCTCTCGGTTTCCCTATTTTTGCTCAAAAGAAAACATTGGACTGCAACTATATAATCCACGTCACAGATTTTTCACACTGGAGGAGCTGATCCCTGAAGGCAGATCTGTAAAAGGACAGAAGTCAGACGATGAGTTTAGACTTAGGCTCAGTGTGTGTCTCACTAGTAAAACAGGCCTGTTAATTATTTGCAGTCTGGGGCAGAATTTCATGAATATACCTATTTTTACAGTGTCTGTTCCTGAGTTCAGGCACCTTTACTTAAAGAGATGGAGATCCAGACTCTGAATAACAAATCTTTGGACTTCATCAAGTAGTTTTTCAAGGTCCATATTGATAGCCTAAGTACTAAATGTGTGTTAGAGAACCACAGTTTCTGCTATGTTAGTTATCCTCTCTTACTCACTGACAGAAAGTTGACAAGTGCCTTCAATCAATCCATGCATATTTTCGTGATCCAATAATTTTACTTTTAAAATAAATACCAGTATATATCTGCAAAACCATCCTATCATTTTATTTCATGGATGTTTTTAAAATGCTCTTAAAGTATAATGCCAATTTATATATATCTGTATCTTTTATTTTTTTACAAACTTATGCCCATTCATTATTTCCTTGTTTTCAGTCTGCATCTGTCCATTGCCTCCTGTTTTAGCTGCTTTGAGGCAGAGACCACCTTTCTATTGAATATTTGAACAGACTCCTGCAAAGTCTACTTGGCTGTGATTAGAGCTCTTAAAAATACAGCAATACATGCTCTATCAGCAATAAATAAATGCAGCATTGATTCCTTTCACTAAACTGAACAATATGTTCTTAAAATCACAGGTCGTCCGATTTTGCTGATTCACCAGAGGTAATCTAGCCAGCAAGATTCAAAGGAACATTTTCTGACTCTTGCACTGCTGTTCCAAACATCACCTTCAGAGTCCTTAAATATACAAGCTCTTTAGTAGAGGTAGGTTTACTTTAGCTCTTGCATGTATTTATAATGGTCCTCTAATCATCATTGTAAACAACACACCAAGCCTGACAAACAGTTACAGGAGCAATCCCAGTAAAATCAGTGGGTTGTGCACCTAATTTAGGATTTTTCCCAACACTGAGTACTTGCTGACTCCATTCATGCCATATATTGTAAATGTTTATTGCCTCATTACTGAAAGCTGTAATAAAAAAGCTCAGTTCCACCATATCAAAAAAAATAAAATAAAATAAAATGTATCATCAAAACCCGTGAAATTGACTTTAAATCATATATTATCTTTAACATAAAAGAAAAAGTTTATGGGTCTTTTCCTCTTACTTTATGTTATCTTGGTATTTATTATGCATTTTTATGGTTAGAAACTCACTAATTATTTTTCTTTTAAAGGCAACAGTCTTGTGTAAATACATGAGTTGGGGATTTAAGAAAAAAGTGAATATCACAGAAGTGTATAATTCCATGTTTTCATACATTTTATGAAGAAGCAAAAACAAAATTTTTTTTCTTCCATAAATTTCTATTATCATTTGCTGAATTAGACTATTTGGTATGATGCTTGTTTCAATTTAATTTGAAAACGAAAGGCAATTCAGAAGAATAAAAGCTTTACTCACACACAGAAAATTAACACATGCCTTTTTTTTATGGGTTGATTGCATTTCAGTATTTTTCAAGTGATGACTCAGGTTTTCCTCTTGTTTATCCAGCCACAATTCCCTTCAAGCTAGCTTTCTCTTTTTTAATGGAACGTATTAATGAAGTAACATATTTTGTTAGACAAACCNAACCTTCTCACATACCAATTATATGAATATCGGTTTCTCCTTCCTTTGCCCAGAATTTCAAAGTAGAGAACCACAGCACTTTCTTTTCATTTTTTCCTCTCCTCAGCCTTTCCCTGTGGCTGGCAGAATTCAAGTCATATGTATATATGTATATATATATATATATATAAAATACCTGGGGGAAAAGTAGAAAAACAAATCTAAGAATATGTACATCCAAAAGGATCCCTGTTTTTGCTGGGAACATTGGAAAGTAAGGACAATTAAACCTGTAAACCAAGCTAGACATAGAAGTTAAGAGCTATTTAAGAAAAAGGCTATGCCTTCCTTAAAAATAAGACACAATTAATACAAATAGAGTCTACAATTATATAATTTAGCTCCCTTCATAAGAAATGAACCTGAATGCACTCTACAATTTCAAATTAAACTTCATAAAAGCCTTTCATGTAAACAAGTAACATTGCCCCCATTTTTACAAAATAGCTGGAAGTAGCATAAATTATATAGTATATATTATGCTCTGATCAATACTTCTAAAGTATACTGGCCCATGATCAGTGAGAAATAAGGTTAGGATTATGCATCTAATTTTTTAAGGACTTTTAAAGAAATGTAAAGATTGTTTCACACAAACATGTGAGACTCTTCCTCTCGGTTTCCCTATTTTTGCTCAAAAGAAAACATTGGACTGCAACTATATAATCCACGTCACAGATTTTTCACACTGGAGGAGCTGATCCCTGAAGGCAGATCTGTAAAAGGACAGAAGTCAGACGATGAGTTTAGACTTAGGCTCAGTGTGTGTCTCACTAGTAAAACAGGCCTGTTAATTATTTGCAGTCTGGGGCAGAATTTCATGAATATACCTATTTTTACAGTGTCTGTTCCTGAGTTCAGGCACCTTTACTTAAAGAGATGGAGATCCAGACTCTGAATAACAAATCTTTGGACTTCATCAAGTAGTTTTTCAAGGTCCATATTGATAGCCTAAGTACTAAATGTGTGTTAGAGAACCACAGTTTCTGCTATGTTAGTTATCCTCTCTTACTCACTGACAGAAAGTTGACAAGTGCCTTCAATCAATCCATGCATATTTTCGTGATCCAATAATTTTACTTTTAAAATAAATACCAGTATATATCTGCAAAACCATCCTATCATTTTATTTCATGGATGTTTTTAAAATGCTCTTAAAGTATAATGCCAATTTATATATATCTGTATCTTTTATTTTTTTACAAACTTATGCCCATTCATTATTTCCTTGTTTTCAGTCTGCATCTGTCCATTGCCTCCTGTTTTAGCTGCTTTGAGGCAGAGACCACCTTTCTATTGAATATTTGAACAGACTCCTGCAAAGTCTACTTGGCTGTGATTAGAGCTCTTAAAAATACAGCAATACATGCTCTATCAGCAATAAATAAATGCAGCATTGATTCCTTTCACTAAACTGAACAATATGTTCTTAAAATCACAGGTCGTCCGATTTTGCTGATTCACCAGAGGTAATCTAGCCAGCAAGATTCAAAGGAACATTTTCTGACTCTTGCACTGCTGTTCCAAACATCACCTTCAGAGTCCTTAAATATACAAGCTCTTTAGTAGAGGTAGGTTTACTTTAGCTCTTGCATGTATTTATAATGGTCCTCTAATCATCATTGTAAACAACACACCAAGCCTGACAAACAGTTACAGGAGCAATCCCAGTAAAATCAGTGGGTTGTGCACCTAATTTAGGATTTTTCCCAACACTGAGTACTTGCTGACTCCATTCATGCCATATATTGTAAATGTTTATTGCCTCATTACTGAAAGCTGTAATAAAAAAGCTCAGTTCCACCATATCAAAAAAAATAAAATAAAATAAAATGTATCATCAAAACCCGTGAAATTGACTTTAAATCATATATTATCTTTAACATAAAAGAAAAAGTTTATGGGTCTTTTCCTCTTACTTTATGTTATCTTGGTATTTATTATGCATTTTTATGGTTAGAAACTCACTAATTATTTTTCTTTTAAAGGCAACAGTCTTGTGTAAATACATGAGTTGGGGATTTAAGAAAAAAGTGAATATCACAGAAGTGTATAATTCCATGTTTTCATACATTTTATGAAGAAGCAAAAACAAAATTTTTTTTCTTCCATAAATTTCTATTATCATTTGCTGAATTAGACTATTTGGTATGATGCTTGTTTCAATTTAATTTGAAAACGAAAGGCAATTCAGAAGAATAAAAGCTTTACTCACACACAGAAAATTAACACATGCCTTTTTTTTATGGGTTGATTGCATTTCAGTATTTTTCAAGTGATGACTCAGGTTTTCCTCTTGTTTATCCAGCCACAATTCCCTTCAAGCTAGCTTTCTCTTTTTTAATGGAACGTATTAATGAAGTAACATATTTTGTTAGACAAACCTTGATTTCTCCCCTCTCTCTTCCTCTTCCGCAATTAAAAACCAAACACATCCCCAGAGCATCGCTGTCTATTGAAATTGAAAGTCTTTAGGGTATTTTGGAAGCTGGAGACTGCAAAGTTTGAACGAGGTACTCCACTGGCAAGCTTTCAAACTTATTTGCAGATCAGGACCTCTTTGTAAAAGTCTCCCCGGGAGGAAGGCAGTTAGACACCTGCCAGTAGCCTGCAGTGGCACCATCCCACTGTGATGTTAATGAGATGAATGAGAGCACTACGGAGATCTGCAATAATTACAGGGTGAAGAGCTTGTCTTTTCCTGGCCCTACTCTCTGGGCTGCCTGTTCTATAAAGCAGGGTCTTTTGTAATACTAATTACAAATGTTAATTAAACATTTCTTTGGAATTTTGCCCTCCATTAATAGGTCAGGTAAACAGGGAATAGCAATGACAAGCACAAGTCATTATCAGCCACATGAGAAAAATACCATTTATTTGCTCCCTTCCTTTGGTACCTCCAAAGACATAACTTCTCATTTTGTTTTGATTTATTAAACAGACACGAAAACCACTGAAATATAGCTTTTCTGCACAGAAATAAAATAAAAATAATCCCAACAATAATGGAGTTAAACCTTGTTCAGACACCTTTTTCACTACAACTCACTCTGGTCCATGTTGGCTTGACCCCAAATTTTAATCATAATCATGACTCTATTTCTAAGGCTACATGAAACCCCTTCCAAATACAGGTTTAAGGAAACATTCATGACAGCTGTTGATGGCAGCACAAAATCTATCTTGATGGCTTGATGTGGCATGAGCAGCACATGGTATTTCAAATTGTTTCACTAATCCCACTTCTGACCCAGTCCCTAGAATTACCGGAGTGACCCCTGCTCAGATCAGAACTGAGCACAAGTGCTTGGCACACGTTGTGACAAAAAAGCTCTACCCCTTGCCCAACAACCTGTCACAGCCAGATGCTCCCATCCAGGCTCACATGGAGCAGTAATTTAAAACATGAGCAATACTATCTTTTTCAGTGAAATAACTTCTGCTGGGCTAGCTTGTCTTACCTTTCCTTTCACTCCTCATTGATAGGGTACAGGAGGGGAGGACCAGAGCAACTCTGAATTCCTCCTTTTGATATTTTTCTCAAATATGTATATGTGGTTTTAACAAGCATTTGATGACACCAAACAGAAACAATTCCTTTTGGATTAAATTAAGCCAGAAGGTGCACTTCAAGTGCACAGGTAATGCAGTCCCACAAAGTTATGAATGAACCTCCATGCAGGGTGGGCACAGGGTTTTATTGTGCGGGTTCATTTCTACTGATCCAAATCACTTCTGAATGCAGACATAGCCTTTCTCTAATTTAATCCTATTTTTATTACCCTAAGGTAAGAGTTTCCCCCTTTTTTTTTTTCCCCCCACTTTATGAGATAACCCAAAGTCAGTTTTGACAGGAAACAGATTGGCACAAGAATCCACTATTTTCCCATACAGCTCCATTGCTTTGACAGCAGCCCACCATGTGAGAAACATTGGTAGGACAAAGCCTTTAGTATGATATGAGTCAATATCAGAAACTCCTGAAGACTTATGACTTAAACATATCTTTATCTGTACTAGTAGTAATCACAGCATTGTAGGCTGTGCTCACCAGACTTTGTTCATACTCCCTCACACCTTCCTCCATGAAACGGACTTGAAAAAGGGTCTGGTTTATGAATCATCTAAACACCTCAAGACTTGCACCATTACACTGCAGGAAGACACATGCACAAAAACTGATTTAACAATTCATTAATTGTTCAGAATTTTTATTCTCTCTTCAGATTGAGAGGTTTGAAGCAGTTATTACCATTCTAACTCTGACTGCTTTTATTTCCTGAAGCACAAAATGTGACTAGGTAGAGCCTTGAGTACTGTCACCATTTCCAAAATGCCCCAAGATGCACCATGAGCTTAACTCTCTCCTCACCAGCCTTCTATCACCCTCTTATAATGCAAAAAGACAAAACAAAACAAGTCCTTGTCTCACTAAGCCCATGGCTGTTCTGCACCACCACAGTCTCTGTGAAAACACAGTCTCATGTGCTTTGTTGAGTGAAATGACTGTTTTCTCCTACAGTTGCTAATCCAGGTGTACATTGTCAGCTCCAGTGGCAGAAATGCAAGGAAACTACCCAGTCTAACATTGAAAACATGGCCATGATCATCAAGACTCTGGTCAGAGCTCTTCTGCTCTGCTGAATTTCACAAAAGCTAGTAAAGTATCTTTTACATCTCTCTTATGCTTGCTTATAAAACTCACCATTTCAGCTATGCTTGCAGTTATTCTACAGTGATTGTCAGGACACTAAAACAAGCTTGTTGTTAGGGAACAATATGGAAATTAAGCAGAAAAATCACACATAAGAGCATATGCAACACTGATGCACATAAAAGACAATGTTGTACATCAGTCCATAACTTCTAAATTAGAGTACATAGTTTTCAAAATACATTCATTCTTGATTTACAAACTTTAATAGGTACATAATTCAAAGTATTCTTCAATAAGTTGCTATAGTGATTGAATGCCTTAATGATTAAAATTTGGTTTTTTTTAAATCAGAATTTATCTGGTTTCAGCTTCTAGACACTTGATCTTGTTCCTTTTTCTGCTAAGATTACAGAACCATGGTTTTCTCCATGTAGGTATTTTCAGATCATGACCCAGTGACCTCTTAACCTTATCTTTGAAAAGCTAAGCAGATTGATTTTCTTAAAATTTCTCACTGAAAGAGCATGTTTTTCTTCAGAAGAGAGAAGATATTACCTTATAGAACTTTTCTCAATCATTATGATACAGCTAGGCAGAGTTTCACAGAAAAATTATCAGTCTTCCATCTTTGTTTTTAAATCACACTATGAAAATTACTACTTACATAGCAGAAGGTTGGACCTTCAGAGCAGCCCCCTAATCTGTATTATCGCATGATACTGTAATTCCTCTAAGACAGGAAACAAAACAGATAGTGAGTTGAAATGGAAGATAATCAGCATGTTTAAACAGAAGGTGCTCGAATTACTTCAACAGTCCCATCTCACGTTACACCAGCTGAAGTTCTAGTTCCAAGAGCAATATAAAAGTTATAAATCATCATGGTCCAACCATAAATCTGACTAAATAGTGAGATACAAGAGTTAAAAAAAAAATAAAAATAAAAAAAAAGAAAATATTTGTTTCTAGTATAGTAACTAGTCTAGTAGTACATGGATAGTACATAGGATACATACTAATTGCCCTATACAATATGGAAGTTCCCATTTTTCTGTAGAAAAGTTTTCAATCTCTATAAAGAGCTGAATGTTTCAGAAGTAGTCTTACAGACCAGTTATTTAACTTCATTTCCATTACATTTTGCAAGACACCGTAATAACCATGTGCTGAATGTATGGCAATTTCTTCCATTTCATTTTGCAGGACACTGTAATAACTGCGTGCTAAACGTATGGCAGTTCCCTGGGAAATCACTTTTCACTGGACAAGACTTTAACCATGCCAGCGAACATATCAGCACGTTGTAGCAAAGCAATGTTCATGCCACAGTGGATGTTCCATTTATCAGACACAACATCAGCTGCTGTCTTGCAAATCTGTCCTAGAAGGCTGTGTTACATTCACACGAACCTTAATTTACATCAATGTCATTCTAAGGAGTCTTAATTTTTAAAATTAATAAGTTGTTACATTGGATTACTGCTTCAATGCAGGTCTTTGGATGAGGTGCAGTCTACATCAGTGATTCTGTGGATCAGGGTGTATTTTTGAAGTGAACCCCTCTCAATCCTTCCCTGTTTGCCACACTATGGTTTGCATTCCAGGACAGTCTCAGAGATGATATATACATCTTTTTTGGATGAAATTAAGCCAGAAGACACTTCAGAGTTGGGGTAGAGGAACCTCCCTGCAAATGCAGGGGTTTGATCTGCAGATTTATTTGATAACATAGCCATATGTTTCTGTAATTTAATCGTATTGTGATCACTCTATTTGTCAAAATAAGCCGAAAGAGAAACACTTTGGATCCAGTTGTTTGTAACTGCTTTCTATGGTTCTCTCTTTCCAGCATGGCTATGAGGTAATTCAAATGTATTCACATGTGCTTTTTTTTTCATAGACATTTTTAGTGTGCATACTTACTGTGAATGCATGGTTTATTCCGTCAATGGTCTGTGGTTAGCACTCCCTATATACCTATTGGCACAATAAACTGTAATGACTTCATAGTAAAATTAAAGGCCCAATATAAACACAGAAAAGCAAGGAATTTTGGAGGTAAGACTTGAACTTCATCCCTCACCCTTCCTTGTACTGAAACTTTATGAAATAGTTACATCCTCGTTTCTTTAGGCACAAATATAGAAAATAGCATGACAGGAATATAAACAGTGAAAATTGTGTGTGTTCTGACAGGTTGTCATACTTCTTGAGAGTCATTTTGCAATTTCCCAAACATTTTTGTTGGATTTTTGTCTTTTATCTCAATGATAACTGTGCCATTTCACACTGAGCCAGGGCTGAAATAATTTGATACGTTTGGGAAAAAAAAATCTAGTTGACGGTTTACACTATTGAAGAACATGTTAATAAAAGAAAGATGTCAGACCATCTACCACCATTTAATACTAAGTTGTGATGCCTGTCACATAAATGCCATGAAAGAGCTCTGGGGTTTTGGTTGGGTTTTTTTTGGTTGTTTGGGGTTTTTTTGGTTTTGGTTGGTTTTATTGGGGTTTTTTTGAGGGTGGGGGGGTGNTCCCTTCCCTTTTCTTGAAACAGCAGCAAACTTTAAGGCAAGTTTCACTTAAGGTTTGTTCATTTTGCCCCTATTGCCTATAGAGTTAATATTCTGGCATTGTGTCACATTATGCAAAACATAAGCTTAATTATTGATTATTGGTATAAAAAGAGGATTTGGATACCAGGATCTACCAGTGAGTAGTCCTAGAATCATGACCTTACAAATTGATTTTGGGTACCTTGCTTTCTTTTTGTGTGACAGAGCAGACTTCCTGCAGTTTTCAAAAGTAACGAGCAAAATGCCAACTGAAATCCAACAGCTCTGCAGATGCTCAGCATTTTCCAAAATCAGCCCCAAATCACATTACTTATATTGAGTTAGAATCTTGGTATCTGATCTTTTATGTAACTTTCCAGTTCACCTCTGCAGTCTGATTTCTCACCATATAGCTTTCTTGCTGAAAGCAAAAGTCATTAATGTTCTTTCTACCTTTTACTAGATATGATGCTGTTGGACAAGATTCTTCTGACCTATTATGAAAAGCTTCCAAATTGCTGGAAGGGAATTTGGCTGAAATATTCCCTCTAAGTGCTCATGCAATGCTTAGAAATTTCGCCTGTGAATGATTAGACAGTGGTTAGATGAATAACAGAAAATCTGAATAACAAGTTCTGATAGAATCTCATTTACCTACAAGATGCTATTTATAAGTAATTCTGTATTATATTCAAGTCATTCATAGACCATAGTGCAAAACTATTTTTTTTCTGCTGAAATAATAAAAAATATTCTACTTTTACGGCAATAATGTATAATCCAAGAATCAGTGACTTGAAAACATCATTTCTATAACGGACTACAAATCTTTCAACAAGTGTTTTCATAGGAAGAAGATTCACTGAAAATCACAGAATCATAGAATGATATGGGGCTTGAAGAGACCTTTGGAGAACATCTAGTTCAATCCCCTTGCTAAAGCAGGTACACCTACAGAAGGTTGCACAGGAGCAAGTCCAGGTACAGTTTGAATGTCTCCAGAGACAGAGACTCCACTGCCTCTCTGGGCAGTTTATTCCAGTGTTCTGCCACCCTCAAAGCATAGAAGTTCCTTCTCATGTTTAGATGGAACTTCTTATGTTCAAGTTTGTGCCTGTTTCCTCTTGTTCTGTCACTTGGCACCACTGAAAAAAGACTGGCCCCATCTTCTTGACACCCACCCTTGAAGTATTTATAGGTGTTCATCAGACCCCCCTCAGTTTTCTCTTTTCCAGACTCAAAAGACCCAAGTCCCTCAGACTTTCCTCATCAAAGAGATGCTCCAGGCCTCTAATCATCTTTGTAGTCCTCTGCTGTACCCTCTCCAGCAGTTCCCTGTCCTTCTTGAAGTGGGGAGCCCAGAACTGGATACAGTACTCCGATGGGGCCTCACCAGGGCAAAGTAGAGGGGGAGGAGAACCTCCCTTGGTCAGGTCACAGAATAGTGTTTGGAGTGGGGATTTTTCAACTTCAATCTTTAGAAATTTTCAAAATTTAAAAAAGTTTAACTTCTACATTTTGAGATTAAATATTAGCATTCTTTTAGGATAAATGCATTTTTCATACTGCAAAATAAATGAAAGGAAATGAGATTACTGTTACTTCTGTGTAAGAAATTAAAGTACTGAACACACAAAGCTGAATGAGCATGCTTTCCTATGCTTGACACTAATTCAGCTCATAAAATTCTGGCCTAAGTTGGAATAGCAAAGAACTGCTTCAGTTCACCCAGAAATTCAAAGGCAAAACCACATAGAATGGGGCTACAATAAGAAGAGACCTATATCTTCAGGAGCACTGTGCAAGGCTCTTTCCATGGCTAAATAATTCTTCTAGTTGGCGCAGTGATAAAATTTGCCCTAAATTTATCTTTTCACAGAATATTTGGGGAAGAAGCTAAAAGCCTTTGTTCTCAGGGAAACATAAGAGCTGCAATTACACCAAGCTCCTTATGGAGTATCCTGGTGAGAAGAGGGCCCTTGTGCAACGTCTTCTTCCGCAAATCCAAACAAAAGTTGGGCATAATACATTTCAGAATGAGGATGTTGAATTCCCCTGCTACTTCAGCAGAACAAATCAGGACGCATACTTCCATCCTGTGTATCAGGATGAAAGAAATCAGTGCTGGAGACAGAGGAGGAATAAAATAAAATCTCTGCAGTGAGAAAAAAAAATGGGGAAACTTCACAGTCTGCTGAAGAAAATTCAGTGTTCTGGTCATTTTGTCAGAAAATAAATTTTCTTCATGTTAAATATACTTATTATTTATTTTTTTAAGAAAAAAATACAAGTTTGTGTTCACAAAGCCAATATAGTAGCATATGTTAACACTGACAAACAACCTCAAGTCACTGCACGGCAGGTGAAATACAGCAGTGATAAATATCTGATGTCAGAGATACTAGATTCAATGTAGAGAAAAAAAAATCCTAGAAAAAGAAGTTATCTAGGATGAAGTAGCTGATAGACCTGATTATTCACAAATTACAAAGGTTACTCCTACCACAACATGCATACCACTAACAGATACTTAAAGAGCCTGTGTAACAGTACCAAGGTAGACTTCCAAATACTCCTGGGCACGTGGTCTCCATTGGACTTACTTTACATCAGCAAGTGGAATTATGCTCATGTTTAAACAATTGCTAAGCTGTTGAAAGCTTCAAAACTGCACCTACTTTGCAGTGTTCCTCTACATCATTATTTTCCAGTTGTGATATTATTGTAGCTGTTGAAACATTAATACATTTACATTGAGTTGATTTCCAAATAAAAGTCTGATTACAAAAGACAGCAAGAGTTTTCATTTCAAGATGTATGTCAGCAAGGAGAAAAATGAGGCAAAAAAATATTAGTGGTTGCACATAAGGCCAATCATAAAGGCAGACAACAATAGATAAGAAGAAATCATCCAGCTAAACAGGAAACAGTAGCAACTGAAAAGAAATGGGTGATTGAAAGAAAGGAATTAGAGAAATTAATAGCATAAGAAAGTGAGGGTGTTTAAATGGGCATATATATATAATATTATTTCAGTCCTCAGCCATATTTACTGGAGCTTTAAGGATGCTGGAACATTACTCATGTTTATTTCATCTCTGAACATCCATAACTTAAATCCCTGAGTTCCCCCATCTAACTTCTGATTTTCTACAGAGACACAACCTATCAAACAGTAAAGGGTTTCTGTCTCCCCACCACCAGCCTAAGTGACTCCTGGAGGATAATCAGTTGACAAAATAGGCATTTATAATGCAACCTTCAAGGGACTCATAACTTCAGCCTCCACACAGCTGGAGGAGCGAAGTGATGTGGCAGCATTTGATTTCACAACACCAGAGGACATACACCTCCACCTGGCAATGCCAGTGCTGAGTCACACGGTTCCTCTCCTCAGCATCAGCTGAATATGGCTTTCAAGACAAACAGAGCTGCTTGTTTGCTTGTGAACAGCATCGTCTCAGAGAGCACAGAGATCTTTGCTAATCATTTCTAAGCCAGAAAAGGACCCATCATTCTGAAGAATGAACCATCTTGAAATTTTGCATTTTATGACTCAGAGCAATGTTGTGGGTGTGAGACCAAACCAAAAAACTGGTTTGCAGGCCTGCACTAAAAGGCCAATACAGGATAAGTGAGATCAACAGAGGTTTATGACTAGACAATGTTGCTCTACAGATTTTGAAGATGTAAGTAGAAATTAATAAACTCTATTTCCAGAGTGAAAATGCCTTTGACATCATTGCAAGGCAGAAGAGGCTGGCTTTGTGTGAGTCTGGGATGGTGTGAACTCAGTGACCTAACGGTGGTGGCCTTTGGGTAGAGCCCTGCCATTAAGTTTCTGTGAAGGTCCTTCCACGAGAGGGAACAAGATGCAACTACTAACAGGGAAACAGAGGGCATGCCACAGCCTTTCCCCTCCCTGGTGACTGTGGAGCAAGTTCAATCATAGTACAACAGGTACAGTGTGTTCCCAAAAGTTCATCTCTCATCCTGACTCAGAACTTCAGCTGCAGACCAGAACTGAGCCTTAAATTACTATTATCAACATAAAAGCCATTGCCTCAGCCAGCTCTAATTCTCACTTGCTACAGGTCCTGGTCCACAAACACAGACCAAATTTAAAGATGACTAAGCTCTACTTTCACCCTTTAGGAATCAAATCTCAGGATGACCACCAAGCCAAACAGACACAGCAGGGGGAAAATCTGGCCTGCCAGGGTCAGTACTAAGTACATCCTGGGGATAAACAAAGATCTTTCTCTGCTCACCAGAGCCACTGATCCACTAATTTACAACAGCACTGAATTTTCTCTTACTGGAACAGCCCAGGTACTCACAAGCACAGTTAGGAATGCCCTTTCAAACAAGCCTACCAGGCATCCTCCTCAGGAAGCAGGATCAGGGTAAGGGAATCCTTTGTAAGTGTTCCTCTAGAAGTTGTCTTCAGATATAATGCTGCAATTATATCTTTATGAGTATTTTGATTCTCCCTAAAGGGGGAAAAATATTATCCAAAATATGTTTCTGCTGTTTTCTAGTATGTCAGCTGGCTGCTCTGCAATATGTATAAGAAGCAGATGTAGTTCTTAATGGTTTGGGAAGCTTGGGTCATTATCCTGCTGGTCCCATGGCAGACAGACAAATTCAGAATCTGTTCTTTCCCCTCTCCTTTTTTTTTTTTTTCTTTCTCTGAACAGCTTGACTGGCAGACTAAAGAATAATCCTGTTCACAGTTAATGTGCAGTAACAGGATTGAGAATAAAACTGACTTAAGAAGCTTTCATCTGGGTCAGGACATATCGATACCATACTTGAAGATATACGCTCTGCACCCTTGTGCAGAGATAAATGTTTCAACTGTAGGCTTACAAAGAAAAACATCACCAAACCACAAAATACTCCTGTGACACAGCTACTGAGCTATTAAGACTACGCAAAACACTTTCCACCCACAATGTATGATTTCTTCACAGGTTATGGAGTAAATGAGTCTAAGTAAATGCTTCCTTTCTATACAAAGCTAGCTATGTGATAAGAGTTTATTTTCATTGGTCCTGAGTGCCCAAAAAACAAGATAAAGCCACTGCAACAAACTGTGCCTGTCACAATGTCAGAAAAAGGGGACCACCCTTTTAGGGCATAGCCATCTCAGATAGCCACTAGTCCACCCACCTCTTTGGGACAAGACAACTTTTCTGTCGCTCAAAGTATTTTCTATACTGGATCTCTAAATCTGTTTCATTACTGGGCATCAACACCATGGATTTTATCTCTTAACAGTGTGTTCTCTTTCAATAATGATAAAGTGTGTCTTTCTGACAACGACATCAAGGAAATCCAACAAATTCAATTCCCACAGTCTTCAATTTCCTGTACAATGCTGGATATGAAGGATTTTTTCGTTACTTTTTATTACTGTTCCAAATATCATTAATGATAAAAAATAGTACAAAACCAGTGGCTGATTCACTGGCTGTTGTAAAGCAGATAATTTTACCAGCCCAGCTTATTAATGGCCTGAGCCAGCTTTTCAGAAGCCTTAATATCAGTCTTGCATAGCTTGCACTATAATATACCCGTATTATGCATTTACTTTGACTGTAATCCCAAAGTTTTAAGAGTAAATTCAGCTCTTGCTTGTGCATGTGTGTGTATGCACAACTCATCTGGTTCAAGTAATGCTGAGCCTGCTAATATTAGGCTTAAATTCAGTCCATAGACATTTTTCCAGGAGTTAAATTGGGATTTTTTGTAGACTCACAGAATCATAGAAAAGTCCAGGTGTGGAGAGACCTCTGGAGTCCATCTGATCCAACCTTCTCTTGAAATCAGGGCCTTATATCAAATTACGCAGGTACTGTTCAATCACAGTGTCTAATATTTCCAGTAAACAGGATCCTACCACTTCTCTCTGCAACAGATGCCAAATGGTTTTCATGGTTCTGATAATTTTTCCCCCAATATTCAGATGGCAGAAAAACTTGCACAATCCATATGAATGTGCACAATTTACCTTTCCTACAATCTATATTCTGAGCTACAAATTATATCTCTGCAAAAATCAGAACAAAGCAAATGACAACTTTTTTAATAATCATGAACTACTTGGGGGGTGGTGGGGACTGGAGAAGGATTTTCGAGATTTTTCAGAAACTACTGAGAACAATTTTGATTTCACTACAGCCAAAACTAAAACTTATGAACCTTTCTGGAATTTTATCCTTCCCTGCACCTCCCCAACAATATTGCAATGTTCAGAAATTGTGTAAATTCTAAAGGCTACAACCTGTCCCTTGTTTAAATTTTATTATAACTGAAGAAGCACTTTGAATTAATTTAGATTATTTATATACTATGATATATGTGTTTGGTTATATATTTATGATAAACACAGGTGACTTAGAATTTCCCCATTAAAACGTTGTTTCACTTAGGAATGTCCAAATACCAGTCTCTGGATTGCAAAGGTTTTCATCTAGGAAATGTTTTACTTGCCACTATATCTCATTTAGCCAGCTGGGTTTATTTCTAAGAACACCTATTTACTACAAGGGAACTATAATGACACCAAATGAGCTAAAACAGAGAGAGGCCCTCATATATTAAATCAAGATCTTTAGCCAATTTTCTTCCAACTAATTTGCTTTGGCTTTATCAAAAACTCCTGGGAATCTGAAAATTTAAATGCAGGATATTTCATATACTCAGAAATTGCATATTTTTTTTTTGTCATTCACAAAATGGTTTCCAAAGACTGGGGTTTAAAGCAAATCTCAACATTTTTCAATAAGACTTAGAAATTAAACAGTTACTGTGCTTTGCAGAGTACTTTGATCGAGTTCTGCAGGTGGAAATTGAGGGCTGGTGCCAGGTAGATGCTGTTATTTCTAAATGGCAAAAATCAAAATTTCTTTCCAGACTAAATTCATTTTCTGGAGGCTGGTGACAACAGGATTTCTAGTCCTAATCTTTTCTGTTTCTACATTTTACCTTTTAATACTACACAGTACAAAAAATCCTGAGATTTTTCAGGACCTTTTCGTAACTAAAAGCCTTTTGCAATAGTACCTTCCCTCATGCTAGCTTCTGATCCAGCATAAGATTTAAAACCAAAATAAAGGGATAAGAACTTAATTTATTTATCTACAGTCACTGCTGTTTTATTACAGACAACTCTACTAGTTCCCACAAGAATGTTTGTAGTCTTTCTTGGTATCTTTCCTAAAGTCACAGATCTCAGAGTCAAGTGAAAACTTTCAGCAGAAACTAAGTGTTAAGAACAGAACATGTGTGAATTTTTTAAAAAGCTGAGAATACTTCAAGTAGTGTCAGGATTCTATGATGCTTGGCTCACACTTTTTGAAGCTTAAGGTTGGCAATACACACATTCACATTGCCATAACTTGTAGCAATATTGCTGTCCTCATCCTGTTCTCAAAAAACAGAAAGAAACAGTCAGAAAAATACCTTTCCCGATACCAATTTTGTTATGAAAATGGTTTTCATAAACAACCTCATGAAATGCAAACCTAATTCTTTATCTTCAGGCTTGATTCTTAGGGTGGCCTCTTTCAGGACTTGTCTTTCTTAGATCCTAGCTGCACTCCAACTTTCCATTTAGTAATAACGATGCAGATACACCTTTAGACAACAGCATGATCCCTTTAACATAGCAGGGTACTAGAGCACTTCATAGCACACACATTTTTCACTAGACCTGTTTTCTCAAGAGCAAAATAAAAGACATTTTCCTATTTATAATTTCTTCATATTTCATGCAGTTTTTTAGAACAGGCGTACTAGATCCTGTGAAAATTACTCCAAAAATTGCTAAATTGTGAGGTGAAAAAAACACCATTCTCTAGAAAGATCCTGGAAAAAAAAAAAAAAAAAACCTAGTAACTGCTTTGGTATGATGATGTCATCAATATTTGCAAGTTTGATCTCTTCTGGATGTACATAGACATGCAAGAAGACCGTGTTCTGGCTTTAGAGTCTTTGGGATTTGCAGTAAAGGTCTTTAATGAGATTGATATAATTAAATCACACCACTAAAACAAGAAGCTTAACTTTGAAATGCCTTTTAATAAATTTACACAATGATCCAGAAGTAATTGAGGCTCACTTCGCTCCTTTGCTGCTGCGTAACAACAGAGACATCAAATCAGTATTGTTTTGCCCTTAATGTTCAGACAGCAGGTAAAACAATTCAGCTTTCCAAATGCTGCAAAAATTCAAATCCATCTTCAATGAGCTTCGGATCTACACATTCCAGAACAGGAAAAAGATGCTGTTAATTGAAACTCACAAAAATTCAACTTCATATGCCAAAATTTTTTGTCTCATTTTGCATTTCCACACAGCATCATTCATCAGACAATCGTTCTGTAGGGCCTTGCCTCCTGAGATAGCAAGGGACTCAAAACTGAAACAAATTCTCTGACTGACACGAAAACA
Organism: Nycticryphes semicollaris; assembly: GCA_013400055.1. NCBI lineage: Eukaryota > Metazoa > Chordata > Aves > Charadriiformes > Rostratulidae > Nycticryphes > Nycticryphes semicollaris. Next base: position 1,079,164 of record VXBJ01001916.1, read on the forward strand.
TATTTCTGAACTATACATATTGGCAAGATAATGCTTTGTATTGATTCCTTACTGAGCAGATTGTAGCACTAAAGCATTATCATGAAACCATGCACAATGGCAAAAATGCAATCTACCTGGTGATGCAATAGGTAAGTAAAAGTGGAAACCGAGTGGGAGAAAGTATTTCTTCATTTTATGGTGCCAACAAAAAAAAGCTTTCAGCTTATTGGCTCTTGAAAGACAGGTGACTGTAACTGTGCATTTTCCTCTGTAGCGCAGTCTACTAGAGAGAAGCACAGTTTGAGTAGCCTGTTTTCAGGGCTCCTCTGACTTTCATTTTGTCTGGTTTACTGTGAATGCTCCCCAATGCTGGATAGACACGACAAAAAAGAACAAGATGTCAGCAAGAGAAATGGGCAAAGGATGGTGCTTGCATTACTGGGGTAAAATTGGCTTTTTTTGCTTTCACCTTTCATACTGCATTCACATACTGCAGTTGGCATTACTAAGGAGCTCTAAGAAAACCTGGGACAGCTCTGAGATGAAAAGTAGGTGAGGGAATTTGTTTTCCATGCCTAATTCCTATCAAGTCTAATGAGCAGAAATGCTCTACTAGGCTTTTAGAAATGAGAAAGAGGGAAATCACAAAACATTGCCGATGTCTGCTGAGCAGGGTTCATTTTCAACTAGTATGATTATTTGTCATTTAAACATACAGTGTCCCAGAAGCTGCCAAGCTGACAATGTTTTTCAATTATAACAAAAGGCATGTCTGAAATTTCTCTTTTCCTGAAGGGTGACATCTGTTTGAGTGGCAGACTCTGCTCTGAAACTTAAAGCATCTGCACCATCTCTTTTGCAATGTAAGATAGCCATTGTGTCACTTAGAACAAGGTAGGTAGATGCTCCTTACTCCTCCTGTTAACTTCAGCAACAGTCATGTTGCCAGAGATAATTAAGATTCACAGTTTACATACTAGACTTGCGAAGAAATAGACAACATTTTCTCTTCTGTTTTAACTTTGCTTCTTGGGAGCTTCCCTGCAAATATTATTAGTCACTATTGTGAAACACGCTCAGTTTATCACAGCTCTCGTTTGAAGTGTGTAGTTCATAAAAGACACCACTGCAACAGAGAAATCTTTCTTTTTTTCTTTCAGGTCATCCCTTCTCTTGCAAAATGATTACTGTAATTGTACCTCCATGGAGACTCAGAAATCTAGTGGAGGACCATGTCTGAGCCTCAAGACAGCTCCTAAATGTAGATTCCACCATCACATTCCTCAAACTTCAAAAAAAAAATTTTTTTTTTTACAAAAAGGAATTCACAAGTGTCCAAATCCCCATTTCTATCACAGCTGGGGTCCACAGTCCCAGCCATACCCTTCCCCTAGCAGGCAGGTCTCTAGTGAAAATATAACATGATCTTGAGCTACATCATCTCTTCTTAATTTCCTTCCCTCAGGAATTCATCCTTCTCCATCTATCCAATTGTCTCCTCCTCTACATTCCCAGAGTCCTGTGATCAGCCGGTAAAGTAAAAGACAAAAAAAAAGTAAAAGGCAAAGCTGCAGAAATAACTTATCTGCTTTTCCACAAAACAGGGAGAGCTGTGTGGAAGAAATATTTTTCTGCATAAATCGTGAGAGTCCTTACATTTCCTCACTGCATGCTGCCCTTATTAGCACATGACTGACATGAAATTCTTGGTACTTTCAGGACTGGTCCATGATAAGTGGAAAAAAGGACAGTGGGAGTTTAGCATCACTTTAGCGATTTGGCAACAGAAATCCTAAGGGATCAAGCTAATATGGAAACCAAATCGCAGACAGTTCCCCTGCTTATTTTGTAATTTTAGTTCATTTCTCATTAGTAACTTTATGGAACATAAATGACCATGAAAACACAGAATGAGCTATTTTTACTCATTTTCCAGGTGGGCATGTATTTGAATTATTTCTTCCCATTAAGTAAAAAACTTTCCATTTGCTTTGCATGACAGTGACACAGGATCTCTCAACAGCTGTTTCAAAGTCTGCTGGAAACTACAGAGCTTTCTATACGGGAAAAAAAAAAAAAAGGATTCTATACTTCCACGTTATTAGGATTTAAGTGGGTAAATTCCCATTCACTAAGATAAGAGTATACCTCATTCAGCATCAAATTAATAGCCAGCATAGTCCTAATTCACCATAGCAACAATGATATAATGGCAAAGGAGCGAGCACAGCCCGGACATTGTTGCAGACTATGTGCTGGGGACAGTGGATGAAGCAGATAACAGCTTACATTTTACATTTGTTGCATACAGTATTTTGATAGTAGTCAGGGCAAGGTTAGCAAAAGATAAAGGGCAGGAGGGCATGGTGTGTGATAGTGTCCTCCACCTACCTATGATAGGTATGTGGCAGGTTCTTGCAACTCTCATAAGCACTACAGTTGCCCTCCTGGTGAAACATTTAGGGATTTCAACATCCCAACTGGAAATAGGACTGCAGTCTGTTATGAGATCAATGAATTTTGGAGTCCCCTATTTTCTTGAGATGTAAAACAGAGAATCAAGAAAAATATGTAAATACATTTTATTACCTCCAAAGCTCCAAAACCAGCAAGAAACCTGCATATCAGAGCTCACAGTAAGCTCTTGCTGCAGGGCAGAATCCATGAAGATGATAAAAACAACAAGCAAACAAAAATAAGCATTGCCTTACAAATTAAAACAAAGCTACGGAAAAGTAGTTTTCATACTAATACGCAGGATGGCAGCACACAATAGAAGCTGGCCAACGTCTAGCCCTCTATGAAAGATCTCAGAAGATGGCATGCTTCGTTACATTCAGCTGCATGCTCCATTTTGCAGTGTACGTCTGTCGCTGAGGTTTTGTGCTCTCACATGGACATAATTATGGAACCCTTTCGTCGTGTTTATATCACTTGAACAAAGTGAATGTAAAATCTGGAAGAAATCCCAGGTTGCTAGCCCATACACTTGAATGGTACCAGGACATCAACTTAAATATTTAGTACTCGGAATATTCTACCTTCTCTGTCTCACCCTGTGAAATCCCCCTTTTTTTTAACACCGTAACCAAGCGCTATTTTGTAAAATTGTATACCTCAAAATATCCTTTCAGAACCACTAAAACCATTAAAAGATAGTAACATTAAGCACAAATATAAGCAATAAGATTGTACCATAAACAAACACAAAATGTCAGGTCACTGAACAGATCAAATCAGTTCCATCACAGTGGTATGAGATCCTTCATCATGTTCAATTAACTGGGAAGACAGCAGCATGATGACTGAAATAAACCTCTAGCAAATTAGAGTGAAAAAGGAAAAGAAAAGAAAAGAAATTCAACATAAAACATGAGAGATTTTTGCTTCATGGCAGTTGTTTTATACCTAGTACTTCCACCATTCCACATTTAATTTGTACTGAATTCAACTGACCTGGCATAAAATGAAGACAGTGAAAGCCATTTTATCTTAATAAAATAACTTTTTATGGTCAGTGATAACACAGTCAACATTAGGTCCTCACACCTGTTTACCCATAACTATTCTATAACAGTAGAGCATCATGTCTTGAATGGTATGTGGCTTTAAATACTTTTTAAATTTTGTATGAGTACACACACTGAGCTAGCACCCAACATGCACTTATTCTATTGACACAGAAATAAAAGATGTCCTTGGGTATTCTTAATGCATGAATTATGAAGGATTCATAAAAAAAGAAATTCCTAGTTACCCTTTCAGTCAGAGGAACTAGATGAAGGACTTGGAACTTGAACGAAGAAGCCTTTTTTTTTTTTTAAAAAAAAAAAAAGGTATCTATACATTTTACACCTCACATAATTGCAAAGGCAATTACAATTTTTTTCCTTTGTGTTTTCAACTCAAGTATGAGCAAGATGTGATGATGGGTTAAATTCAGGGCTTGGGCTTTTCTTGCTTTATCTCTAATTTCTTATGGGTCTTTTTTGTATTACTCAGAGGCAGCACAACAGCGGATAGAAGATTAGAAATTATGCACTTCATAAATATCGATGACACATTCTGTGTGGTTTTGTTTAAACTATCTTAATCTCATAGAAGCAGGTGGTACGTTCATTCTATTGTCGATCTGACCATACTAACAGCAGGTAAATTTGGCTTTTTAGAAAGGACTAAAAAACTCTACAGCAATAATACATACAAATCTTATCCTTCTTGCAACACTTGCAAAATTTCATCATCCTCCTCAAGAAAGATCCTAAGACTTTCAGGAAAGGAAAATAAAAAAATCAAACCCATACACATTCAGAGGAGCACAGCTGATTTAATAGCTTCCTTTTCCCAGCCTGAGCCTTTCTAAGCAGTCCTTTGAACCTTTGGATTCAAATAGTATGACTAATAATTTCCATATATGTCTCAGAATCTACTATGTCCATTAAGATATACTTTGCATTTGCTCCACCTCTTACTACATCAAACACCACAGTCACCTTTTCTTAATGATCTCATTCTACAGGCAGACTTATTTGCCTTATCTCTCATTCCTTATGTAGCCTTTAACTGAGTTACAGTAAGCAACCCAGTAGTGTTGTGGTTAACACGTAGAACAGCCCTGTTTGTTCCTCTGTTCATTTAAGCCTATTGAGGCTTGTATTAAAGAGCTTTTAAAGATAATTGAGAATCTCACCGTTTTTGTTTACCCAAGCCCTTGAAAATATCATCTTCCTTTGACTTTAATCTGGTAAACCTTTGATGTTAGTTGTTAACCTGCTTGTATTTATCAACAACTCAAAATCCACATTATTACAGAGAAGCAGCAAGCCTCTGCTTAGTCTGTGCACGTGCTGGGGAAGAGGGGGTGGACACAAGGATGGAAAGGGAAGCTTTACTGAACCAATTTCCATGAAGAAATCCTTTTACGCTTGAAGGGTTTTCTCTTACCAGAGGATATTTGACCAAGTTACTGCCTAAAAAGTGTGTTGTAAACATGGCAGCGTTTATAGACCAGGAAATTCTTAATTGCTGGGAGAAACACACATGAAAAGATGCTGTAGCAAGGAAATACTTTGTACTTGCCTCTTTCTTAAGGTTTTTGCATTTATAAGCATTCCCTTGGTGGGGTCATTTTAAGTACCTTTCTTTCCCCCAAATGTTTTCACAAGTTACAGGTCCACTGCAACAGCATGGTACGCCCTCATCCCATTTAGGCTAATTTCAGGCATCTCCACTTACACCGAAAGCAACACCTCATTTGTTCTGCTGTCCCAGTGGTTCAGGGTCTAAGCCTCTGTGACTTGTGAAAACATCTGTGTGACCTCAGTGGTGGTTTCCCCAGCAACACTTGCTGCAGACCCAAGGGCTCTCCTTCCAATGAGGCTGTGCAAGGGCTTCTCCGTGGGCTGAGACCCTGACCACCAAGTACTTCAGATAACTGAAGGTAACACAATGATGAAGTTACCTGCAATGTGTTTTACATGGAGCTGGCATGAGTGAATTTTTAGCACATAAAAAAAAAAAAAAAAGGCTGCTTTTAGAAGTGCTCAGCGGTGTTCCACAAATCAGTTAGAAATGCTGATGCCAGACAGCCACAACGTTTGTACTGATGACCTGGCTATTTATAGGCAGAGGAAAAGTAGCAGCACACTTCCTCTGCTTTCCACTCCAACACGTACATCCTTTAAGGCCTCATTTAGGAACGTATCCAGATTACAGCCATTGATCCCTCACCATCAAATCACCCAGGGCAAAGTGCAAGTATAGAGCAGGAAGCAACTTTGGAGCTCAGCTTTGCTTGAATTCACGTGGTGCCTTGCTGGCATTCAGAGTTCACATTGCTGCAGCCAAGGTGGGCCACCAGGAATAAAAGCCACTGAGGGGGTGGCTGTCTAGCAAGCGAGATCAATGACTTGTGGCTCCTTCCTTTGACATTCATGAAATCTTTTCACTCTGTAGAATAAAGTTACCCCTGGGAGGAAACCAAAGTCAATTCATGCTTGCCCCACACAGTCAGCAGCCCATGCAAAGTTTCATAGATATGACAATATCTCTCTGGAGGTCCAAACTACAGGATCCAAAAAATTCTGGAAAGTGTCAATGAAGGTTCTCTCTCGTGGACCCTAGGGAACAACACATGTGTAAATGTATATTTATTATTATTTGTTTGACTTTTACAAAAGTCAAGAAAGGTGATATGAGTCAAGAGGAAATGTTAATTGCAGCAGTCTCAAAAAATCTTCTCAAGGTTCCAAAAAAAAAAAAAGAGCTATATTCTCTTCTCGGCTTCAAAGCACCCTTGCTGTGCTGGACCAACAGAGCAGCACAGTTTGAAGTTGAAAAGAGGTATAGCATGGCTGCTGCTCTTTGAAGAATGGAATAAGAAAGAGTAGCATTTAAGAAGCTTGGAAAGAACTTTTAGAAATATACATCTTTTTCTGAGGAAGAAAAAAAAAGTATATTTTAAAATAGTAGAAGTTTAATGACAAGTGGGAAAAAGTGTTTTATGAAACTTCATTTCAGTGATCCATTTTCTATGAATAGCACCCTTTTCTCTCTCATTATTCTTCCCACCCAAGAAAGATTCTGTGGCAGGACTGATAAAAAAGTCAAATACTTGTACTGATGGATGCGTTTTTAAGCATTGTGTATACTTATATACACTTATACAGTATAGATATACACACTACACACCTATTTAAGATACTATGCATGTATATATATAAATATATGCATGTATTATCCCTGTATTCATATTAAGTGGAGCAAATTTAAACCTTGCCAGTAGCTTATTAAACCTGGAAAGCAGTAAACATGCATAATTTTCTTCTAGTGGTCAAAGCTTTACCTAAGATTTATATGCAAAATTTTCTTCAAAGCCCATGTTAGCAGCCCCTATGTATTCTCTCACAGGGAGAGGGAGGCATCTCCTACACTCACAAATATAATGTGAAATTGCCTCTGAGATGGCAGGTATCTGTTAACAAAAAATTAATTGTCTAGTGCTGATTATCACAGCTGGGAAAAGTTACTGCTGAACTAAACACTATTTTCCTTTGTAGTTTAGTATTTTTGTACCATTAAGAACACTACTGAAAACAGTCAGAATCATGTCAGACTGAAAAATCCAGCCAGGCCAGCACCTTGTCTCTCCTGGTGGTAAAACAAACAAACAAAGAAGCCACAAAAAACCCCCACCAAAACAACAACAAAAAACCCAAAACAAACAAAATGAAAAATGCCCACAAAGAATCCACAAAAAACCCAACGCTAACAGTAAATCCAGCACATATTTATTTTGTTTTATTCTTTGCCATGACAACATTTGTTTTAGGGTCACTTTTATGCATGACTCCCAAAGTACAGCATGGATTGTCCTGGTCTGATATCACTTCACCCTGCTTTTTACAGATGCAAATGCACAGAGACAACACCAGCCTGTACAGAGTTTAATAAGCAGTGTATAAAATGCCAGGAGCTAAATTTATCTCTGGACAAGTGACTCTGCTTTAGAGTAGGATCATGTCTTCTTCCAAGAAGGGACATTCTAGGAGACAGTGGTGGAGGTTGAGGACCTAAGATACCTTGCCCTGTCACAGAGGAAGCCTCCAAAAGGGAGCAGTTGTAAAGAACACAGGCCAAGGAGAAACAAAAGCACAGGGTAAGGCAACACCCATGTGGTGTTTCCTCTTTGCACGTTTAATAATTAGTCACCAGAACTGAGTAAGCATGGAGGGAAGAACATCCTAACCCCACAGGCTATGATTGGATCAGGAAGCAGACCAAATTTTCCCAATTTTGTCTCTTTTCCACTCCCAGGAGGATGCGTTCAGGCAAATATCCCTTAAACAGGGTCTGTTTTACTCTAGATCCCATACTGGTATGAGAACATACCGTGTTAAGATTTCTGCTGACAGCTTCAAAATTTGAGAAGCTGTAAATCAAAGCCAGTTCTGAATTTCTTCAATGTGCCAAATTTCACCTTCTTTTGCTGTCCTGGGGTGGATGCAGGCACAGAATCACAGAACAGTTGAGGCTGGAAGGGATCTCCAGAAGTCATCTTGTGCAAACTCCCCCTGCTCATGCAGCATCATCCAGAGCTAATTGCCCATGTCCAGACATCTTTTGAATATTTTGTAGGGAGACTCCACCACCTCTCAGGCCAATCTGTTCCAGTGATCAAATTAGTAGGAGTTACATGCACGCATGACTAACTAGGAGAAAAACATGAGCCAAAGCATGTAAGAATCCTGAACCTTCCCTTCCCCTGCTACAAGTTTGTGGCTTGTGCCCTGTGACTCCATACTGAGAAACTGCTGCTTGTTATGGTTATTCACAGCCCTGGCTATTTTTACACCTCAGTCCAATCTTGTATGAATCACTCAAGGTACTTCTCAGCCCCCACAGTCAAAACATATATAAGCTGACATGCTCTGAAAACACAGTGCCATTGTTTTAGCAGATATGACTCCTACACATAAATTGCCAGAGCAGATGAGCTCAACGGTCAGCACAAACTCCTATCACAACTTAGAGAGTAAATCGAACTAACTGCTTCCAAAGGATAGATAAAAGCCCCTCAATGGACAGTTAGGCAAAACTATCCCACTGTGGGCAAATGCTTGCCAGTTTCAGGCAGTCAGTGGATGGCTTATGCCGTTGGAGCATATGAACTCATCTCCCCTATGAATTTTTACCCCAACTAGCGAAAATGCAGGTATTTTTATTTGTCACTTCCAAGGCTGAATCCTCAATTCTGTGGTAGTAAATTCACTGTCTCATCTGCAAAGTCCTTCATATTGGTTTTTTACAGTGCAGAGCCCATACCTTCTTTTAGATATGTAGCCATTCAGACAGTACCGAATGGAAATACATGTTGTATGGAAAAACAATGGCAATTGTGGTAGCACTGTATTTTACCCTGACATTTAAAAACATCAGATTTGTTCAAGACAATTCACTTCCTTGTGTTGTGTTCCACTGTAAAGCTTTCTGGTGAGCTGCCCTCTTGATTTGAAAAAAAAGAGAAAAACAGAATGTGGCTTCACATGGGATCTACTTGGGAGTCCCACAGAAAATCTAAGAGTCTTGAGTAGCAATCTTGCACATTTGATAAGGTATGACCAGGACAATGTGCCAGAATAGGGATATTGCATTTGTATTGCACTGAACTGGATAAAAGTACCACTACATTTACCTTGCCTTATTAAATTTATGTTATCTTCATTATATATAGTTGTGATACTCACTCTACTGTTGAATATATTAATGGATAATATCCCTTGTACACTCATTAGTGTCATTTATGTTTGGAATTTCATAAAGTACTAACAACAAAAGATAATAGCATGAGGTTTCTTCCACAAAGGTAACATGATAAGTACAGTCAAAAAAAAAAAAAGAAGTTTGCAGTTAGAGCACTTTTCTATCCTTCCCCATAAAAAGGACTGAAAATAATGGAAATTCATAGACTTACAGAAGACAGAAATAGTTTGGACTTCAAAAAGTCATCTAGTTCATAACTCCTCACAAGGTAAGAAGCATTATACATAATTTAGGTCACCAAATCTATCTCTCCACTTCTGCAGTACTGTCCCTTATTATAGCTGCATTTTATGTATGTGTCATGCTCTATGTAGCCTATGCCACTAACTATCTACAGTCTATCATACATCACTATTAAAAATAATCATCTAAATACTGGGAGCATCTGTTCACCTAATTTTCCTTCTAGCAGAAACTCCTTTTTAAGCTACACATAATTGTTTACATTGCTTGTGTTTATCCCACCAAGATACAGTTTACAGAACTTATCTTAAATATCTCAGCACAGCTGATGCAAATTTGCACTGTGGTTTTCTGTGCATTTCCCCAGTTCTATATGTTGTTCTTTACTTATACACTGGCATTTCAAAATGGTAGGTCAATCTAGTAGCCCTAACCAAGCAACTGCACTGAGTTACTGGTAAATGGGAATAAATTGTTCAAGAAACAAGCTCAGAGAAAACTATATATATATGTATATGCATATAATAATAAAAAAAACCCAACCAAACAAAACCAACCACAATAAAACAAACTACACTTGCAAAGACTGTATTTTATATCCACTGCATTCCTTTCTAGTTCTGCAATTCCAGCCAAACAAGAGGTCGGGTTAGGCCTTTCTTCACAGAAACATGATTCATTCCTCCTAGGAGCCATAAGGTCAAGAACCATAAAATGTAAAGCCTGTTTCAGGTTTCTGTTGAGACTTCTTTTGTCCCACTCAGGTATGGGTTCTGCCTCTTCCCAACTGAAATCAGTTGTATTAAATTAAACAAAGACATTCCTGAGGAATCCAAGTGAAGTGTGACTAAATTCTTGTCTCCAGTACCTCTTAAGCACTGTTAAAAATTATACTTCCTTTAGTTACCCTACTGACAGAAAAATCTTGTCCCAACATGGGGTGTTAGGTCCCATATTGGTTTTAATGGATTCCTTAATAATATTTCTCTTTTGTACTTCCCAGCATGCAGTTTTGTTTAGTAGAATGTGTAGTGGAGGCTGTTTGCCTTAAGGACAAAAGTCTATTTTCCTTTCTCAAGTAAAAGTTCTGTTGACATGACATCTTGCTGAAAGGATGGGCATGAACTGTGGGGTATTTCTGTTTAAAAAAAAATAAAATTAANTTTACATCCAATGTTAGATATAAACCAATGCCCCTCGGGGCTGAACCTAAATAAATATCAGGATTCTCGACACTGCTACTGACATTATATTACACTGAATAATAGTTTCCTTCCTCCTTAACCCAAGAAAGTCTCAGCACAACATACATGAAATATAACTCTGATTAGGGACCAGGAACATCACCACAAATTCCAGAGATTAGTGTCTGCAGATCAGACACTCAGATGGCTGTGGAAGACATTTTATCAACCACTAGAAAACATATGCAACTTTGATCCCGCTGTTTCATGTTGGGCTTCTGTTTCTTTTGGCATGTGTTTGCAGTATCAAATGCCACAATACTGATGAATGTTCAAAGACCATATGATATCACTAACACAGTGCAAACCAAACAAAACCCAAAATGTCTAGCAATGGAGTTAAGATTCAATGCCCTTGTAAACACATATCCCCTGGTTTCTTGATTCAATCAAATGTCGATGGAGAAAAATACATGTTACCGCACTTTGAAAGTCTGCCCTGGAATTCCTCCCATCCCTCCTTTACTTTATAAAGGCTAGTGCTGAAATGTGGCAAACAGGCATTAACAGAGATCATATTCATCTTTAGAAATGAGCAACCGCTGGCTTTGTAAAGCTGTGTTGACATTTTGCCACCCTGCTCTGCTGCCAGTAAAATTTGGTAATTTAGTGAAGCAGAGATCTAACAAATGTGCAAACCTCAGTGGATTATTCAGCATCAAGGTTTGCATTAGACTGTGTGAGAAAAGGATTAAAGAAGTACATTTTAGTTACAGAAAACCCTGAGCACTGGATTAAAGCACAATGGAGCTGGCAGGAAGGATATAGCGTCTATAGAATTTAATGGTAACCTGGCTCTATCAGGCTCTACAGCATTAATTTCAATATGGCATTTTCTTAATCCCTTGTTTGCCAGCAGTAATGCTGTTGGATTAGAGTGGCCACCAGGCTGTGACTATTTACATAAAAATTAGGCAAATGTCTTTAATAGGGAAAAAATTGCATGGCTGCTGGATATGAGAAAGGTTTCATAACTTTGAACCCTGCTGCTTCTGTGAATCTCTGCTAAGTTTAAAAGATCAGGAGAAGAACTCTCTTTCACTGATAGCAGTCAACAAAACCTTCCAGTCATTATCTGCCACAGCTAGAACTTCACATTGAAAGCTGAGAGGTTTAGCACACGTGTCTGCACCAAGTTAGCATTTTGCTGGTTACAAAACAGAGAGTAGATCCTCAACTGGTTTAAATTGCCAGGCCTACCCAACTTCAAAATACTAATTCTGGTTTATATTTGCTGTGCAACAGCACTAACTGATGGGCAGGAATAGGTTCATATAGCAAAAAGATCATCCATGTACACTAAACATTTTTTTCTGCTTCACTTTAGTATTCCTGCCCTGAACATCTATCCACTCTCTTAAAGTGAATTCCCCTTTTCCTTTACAGTTTTCTGGAGTGAGAGACTGAAAAACCTTCACCTGACATAGTGGGTCTGAGAGATAAAGCACTGTGCTCAGCAGCAGTATCCCACATTTGGGAAATTAAGAGCTAGTACCAGAGCTGTAAATGAAGGTGGCCCCACATTACAGATGGGCAGTCACAGCATATCTGCTCTTCACCAGGAGATCAAAGGCAAGGAAGTACATATCAAATTGGTAAGGGTAGGTAAAGGAGGCTAGGAAAGATAGAGGGGCAGCTCCAGACAATTATGAAATCAGAAGGCGTACAGAGGAAGAAGGATCAATTAAGGAGTGCTAAGAAATTATAACATCTGCCCTTTATGGTTTTGTTTGTACCACCTGGGCAACAAAAAGAAAGGGTGCTCAGTTTGGCCAGCCCAACCTCATCCACAGCATGAGCTGTCATCAGGTTGCTGTGGAAGCAAGAACCATGGCCAAATGGAGAGCTTGAGACTACGAGGTGCAGATCACTACTGCCAGCCAAGAAAAGCAGAGAAAGACCTCAGGGTGCAGTAACCTCACCTGCTTCTCTGAAACATTCTTTAACCTCTGCTTTTGGGAGGCAGGTGGTGCCTCACGCAGCCTGAAGTGTTCAGTCTTGGATGGAAGGCGTAGATGTATTTGCAGGAACATGCTTCACTACTCTCCTTTTCTGTGCAGGGGGTACATGGGACTGGATTAATGCAGAAAGTTGTGTTATGGAGTATGAAGGTGAGAGGTTCTGTCCACATGTCTGCTCACAGGAGTAAAATGCAAGGGGATTGAGTACATGGGTATGCAGAGAGCCTGGGTACTCTCACAGGAGGTAACACTGTCAGGGTTCAGGCAGCAACCCAATGAGGATACAGTACATTATATAAATTGAAATGGTTTTGATAAGAGAGAGTAAGAGTAGCCATATGGGAACATAATAAAGAGAGCACTTTATGGTAGAAATCAGAGTTCAAATTCATTCAGCAGATGACAAAACTAAAATGTCATCTTCCACAGCACTTGAGGGTGAAGCTTTCCTCCTTCATCCTCTCTTCACCTCACAGCGACCATTTGGGAGGTTATTTTACATTGACCAAGTTATTTTGCAAATACAACCAAAGCATGCTCTTTAAAAGGAGATTGAATTTATATTATGGCTCTACCACAAATACGGATGCTACATAAAAAGTCCCACTATAATTTCTTCAAAAATCATCTTTAAGCTAAACAGTATTTTAAAAAAATAACCATGGCTCCTGTCTTGCATCTTCCCATTTATCACATTTCACTCATCAGAAGGCCTAATATATTTACAAAAAAAAAAAAAAAAAAAAAAACCCCCTAAAAAAGGACATTAATAACTCAAACTTTGTTGTTTACTAAACATGGCCTTGTGTGTTGGTTATATTGAATAGTTGTGGTTTGTTTATTTGAAACAGGCCAGGCTATTTCATGCCTTACTGCAAATTATCTGATTATTCCAGCAACTTAAGAAAAAAATTCTCTAAATAAAGCTTATTTCCATTCTTTCATTATGAAAAAGAGATAATAAAACAATTACTGAAAGATCTGCCCTAGCTCCTTCTCTCATCTGCTTAATTTTTCTTGAAACTGCTTTCTCTGACCCTTTCTACACTATGAATATTGGGGGGGAAAGTGGTGGTGAGTTTATTTTTTCTCTCCCTCAAATTAATTGCCTCCAATAAGATGACTGTTCTCTTGTGCCTGAGAATACAACTTCTTTCCTTCGAGAACTTCGAGAAATTCTTTGTATGTTCCTTAAGAAGTAGGATAGTTTATCTGCTGAAAGACGTGGCTTGATTCCTCACTTCAAGCCTGGCTAGTTATTATTGCTAGTGGGTGGTAAAACCAAGACTGTTTCTTATGTCTCTATAATTCACCTCACTCCTCCAACACCTTTACTCTGGACCACTGCAAAAGTCAGAAAAAAGAACAAAGTGTTTTTCATGAAAAAAAATATCCATAGACTACACAGCACAATCCATAATCTTCTGTTACATACCCTCAACGTGTTAAAAGCATCTTCACCTACCCTATTAAGCAGACAAAACATTCCTAGCTCTAAAAGCATGATCTAGAAAGGGGAGTAAGGGAGAAAGCATGCAAAAATAATTATTTGGATAAGTTAAAAAGGAATTTAATTTTATAATGTTTTTTCATGTCTATGTATCACAGTATCCTGCTCCTTACTGCACTGATTACGCTGTAGCTTAAGAAAGTACCTGCTTAATACTTTATGCTAATTTCATACTGACTTTACCCCCATCAGCCTTTAACCTGTGTAGACTTAACCAGGACACATTTTAATTACAGTCTCTCTGAGGAAATCACAGTTATTTTTCAGCTGTACAGATGGAGGTTTCCTTAATCAGAAGAAATTCCTCGGGCACATTTCCTCAATATTAGCCTTTCCTAACCTCAAAAAAAAATGCCACCACCAACCCTCTGTGCTTCTTCCTTAAGCATGCTTCATTCTTCACAGCCTGACACCAGGGTGCTCCACAGATCCTCTCCACCTCATTTGTCATAGTTGGTTCAGTTCCCCAAGGCTGGATCCAAGAGAGCGTGTGACTGTGCAAGCTCACAAACAGCTTAAGGAAGCAGTCCTGCACTATGTACCCTTTCTTAATTTGTGCATAGTTATTATCTTAATCGATATCTCAGTAATTAAAATCCTGCATGATCAATTTTCTGGCCTTCTTACAGGCCTCTCTAATTTAAAAAAGCTTTTCCCAGTCCCCTAACTCTACATTGATGTGGGCTGTTCCAAGAATCAACAAGCTCCCTCCCCTGCTTTCAAGTTCTATAGAGACTGTCCTTGGCCATGTCAGCTAATATATTTTCTAAGACTCCTCGTTACAAATTTAATATCATCCACCAATATTGTCAAGTCCCTGCTTGATTCTGCTTACTCTTCACTAAATACAGTATTAAGTTCCCACTCATTTTCTTTGCTCAGTTTTGCCTCTGTTATTCCAGTAATAATACAACCATTAGCTCTAAAATGGTCCTACCTACAGTCAATAATCTTGAGCTCAAGCTCTATTTCCCCTGAAAACTATAATGCAGCACCCATTTTAAGAACAAAAGATAAGTGAGTAGTGCTTACTCTTGAGGATATATTCACATCTCAATATAGTGCCGCAACTACACTGATGAATATGGAGACATTCATACATATTTTAATTCCACCAAAATCTCTGCATCTAATCATCAGGAACTAAGTAATATCTCTAAAAAATGATGTAGAGGACCACATATGAAACTACTTCAAGCTTTCTAGATGGAGAATGTGGGCAGCCCAAACAGGATATGCACTGCTAATAGGCAGAACATGTGTGGTTTGCCTTTATTTAAATGAATAAACATTTCTATTCTTTGAAGTTAATACGGACTTTGTCCCTTTTCTCCCCTATTTCTCCACTCTTTCCTCACTAAAGACAGTAGAATGAGGTCAGATGTACGGGCCAGTTCACACAGATTGTAAAAGGACTGCAGCTCTTTAATAATCCAAACATTTGAACCAAGTGCTGTTGTGTCACAAATTCACTTTATCCTGTTACAGTAACTGTAAAAACTGAAAACCTCTGAGTATATTTTGGTTTCCATTTTCCTAATCTGGCTGGGTTTTTAATTTCAGCTGAGAACTGTACAGGGCAAGGGAATATTCCATGATGTGTTTGTACAGTGCCCCCTGCAATGGGTTTCTCTGGGTGCTGAAGAAAAAACATATTAATAAGCAAACGAATATTCTAGGCTACTGTTACTGAATTTATCAAAACTACCAACAACGGATCCCATTCAATACTGGGAAACAAAAACATGTATTTCCCTTTTTCACATTTTCTAAGCAAAGGGTTTGAACTTCCTTTCAAATATATCTGATCTCTTTTTCGTTAAATTTTTGGTATCAATATGTAATGCTGCAGAAAAATTCTTCCTGCTTCTCCCAACTATCATGCCAACAGCCTTTGTCCCAGAGCAAAAGTTACTTTTTTCAGAATGCCAACGTTCAGAGCCTCACATTCCAATGAAGGGTTTCTGATCCTGATCTGATTGTAGTCAAATGGCAAAACTGTCCCTGAATTCAGTGATCCAGGACTGAGTCTTAAACATTACCACAGAATACCAGGCAGTATTTTCCTCCTTCTCCTCCAAGTGCTCTTTGGAAGTGCATTTGCTCTCAGCTGGTGAAATTTAACCAGCATAGCTATGGGGACTGTTGTTGACCAATTCACACTATCTGAAGACTGGGCCTGAAGGTGGTGTCATTCCTCTCCTTTTTTAAAAAAAAGAAAAAGTCAGCAATAAAAAAGAATAGACAATTCACTTCTTAATTAATGACCACATTCCAATCAGACTTTCCCATGAAGATGCTTCAATGTACCTCTGCACACTACAGGGGAAACGATAGCAGCTGGAGTACTTGTTGTTGAGATTTCTCAAAGGTCCCTCGGAGAGTTAGGTGCTGACATGGAGCTGCATGAGGATTTCTGTCACTGAATTCAATAGGCCAATAATTTTCAGTGCTATTTGAATGTTAGCTAAGTCTGCATTAAGAAATATGAAATCACCACAAGGCATATTTCCCTGAAGAACTAATGAAACACAATTATCATAAATTTGTGTTTAAAACCACAGGCCATTGTATCCACAGCACTGGGTGTCAATGGTTCCTTGTGAAATGACACAGTTGAGAAGATATTCCCACATCCCCATGTAGCCGTAAGACCCCTGTGCTGTGCACTACACAAGCAGACAAACACAGAGAACACTGGGTTTCTTACCCAGCACACTCCACAGGGGTCCTTCACTCATTTATCTGCACTTTTTTCTGCTTTCTGTTTTTCCTCAAGAACAAGATCATGCAGCAGAGCTTCTTCCTCTTACGAAAGTTTCCCATCTGCATACATAACTCCTCCTGTCCCCTACTCGTACCAGTTATTCTGATCCTGTTCCACCATGCAGCTCAGACAGCAGCTCAGGCACTTCTCGTTTGAGTCTGAACACGTCCCACAAATTAAACTCTTGGCTGATCTTCCTGTCCCACCACACATACTCAGCTTCCAGCTTGCACTTCAGTCATGCAAATAAGGTATAAGCCTTATTCAGGGTACCTCTTGCCTCTTTAGCCTCCAAAAGCAGAACCCCCTGCTGCTGCTATATTGATAAGCAGCGTTATTTAGAAGTGCCCGGAAAAAAATATAAAAAAAGAAAATATACAACCACATGCACTGAATGTAATGCAACCACATGTAATGACCTGTTGGGTCATTCATTTCTAGTTCTGCCAGGGGATAAACTATTCAGTCAATGGAGCACCAAGAGGCTAATTCAGAAATTGTTTGCAGAAGTTATTCTGTAACAGTCAGGAAACCCATGTATGCAGACAACAAAACCAGCCAATTTCAAGCATCAGAAATGGGTTTAGACAGCCAGTGTCCTAAAGATCATTATGTTTAAGTGAGGCTTTTGCTTGAAAAAGACCTAGTAAAATTCCCTGTGTGTCTGTGGCATCCATCACCTATCCGCCTCCCCTCCGTTTCCAGAATAAAAGTCTACAGAGCTGGTTTTGGATCACCTACAAAACTGGCCTCCACTCAGAAGACGGAGGGACCCTTCTCCCATACACCTGGTAGAACACATTGCAGTATGTGGAGTCAGCTAGTGGAGCAGAAATTTGGCCCAGCCACTAAAGGGCTCTTCTGCCTATTTACCCTCTATTAGCATTTCATAAAATGCAAATACTAAGCAGCACCCTCATTCCTGACCTCATTTGTAAGGTTAAAAGCAGACTGTCCAAGAGAACTGATCATTTCCAGTCCCCATCCTTTCCATTTCAGCACTGTTGCCTCATTTCTGTAGTTCAGTGGGGTTCTGCAGTTCACATTTTCAATGTGAAGCCTACAAGAGGCACAGCTACTTTTCATATGGTGAAACATGGCGCAGAACACTCCCACTAATAGAATAGAACATACATGAAGGGTGGAAAGACATCTCAGGACATCTTCCTGTCCAGACCAATACACAAAGATGAGATCAAGACAGTATGTTGCATTAATCTATCAAAAATTCCAGTGGAGTCTATCACATATGTATTGCTGCACATACCTCTATCTTGCCCTCCCCCTCCTTTTTAAGAGGTAGTAGCATGAAAAAGCTCCCTTCTGACCTATATCTCTATAGCGCTATTCAAGGTGTGCTGTACTAATTTAAAAACCAAATTGCTTTATTTCATCCACAGAAGAAAAAACATGCAGCAGCTGTGCATCAGGTTAAGGTAGTATCACATTTCGTCAGCAGCTTCTAGTGTGGAGGGGTGAGCCAATGGGGTACATTGGCTTGAACACATCCCTAAAGTAGAATATTGCTTGGGCCAGCTCATTTCTCTCATGATTAGAGGTGACTGATGCCATGAGTGTTACATTATTAACAGGAGCATTGCTTTGGCATTAAAGGGAAAAGGGGTTTTATAAGAATGTCATAATACTTCAGAAGAGAAAGAACGACCAAGCTTTTAAGGCCCATCAAAAACCACTTGTTTGTCTGATCTCTTTCTTTTTCAGCTGGCAATAAGACTTTGCAGTCAAGTTCAGAGAGACTGTATTTATATCTTGGTTTAAAAATATATTAAAAAACCAGCCAAAATATCAGAGGAATTCAAGGCAGAGAAACACCTTGCAACTATTTGGTTTGGAGGCATTATATCTGCTGACATTGCACTTCCCAACTCCTTAGTCCTCTGCTCCTAAAAGTTGTTCTTGGATTTCAGATGCTCCCATTTAAAGGCAAAAGGTACTTCTACAGAAAAACAAATAGGCACTTACCATTATAAGACAAACCCCTCCCTACAAGGTTGTGATTTCCATTGCAGTGGTGTATTAGCAGACTTGCCTTCAAAGTGATCATTAGGGACTTAAAACCCTACATACCAGCTTGCAAATTGTGTCTAAAGATAAAGTAGACCATATATGTAATTTACATATCCTCAGTAAAAGAAGGATTTTTGTTTTGCTTAACTAGAAATACAATTTGACTAGCGGGGAAAGTCAGAGTTTTACCACATCAATCACAGACTTTAAACTTTTTGGAAGGATCCTGATTCTGCCACATTTAAAGTCTTTCCGAAAGGTGTCAAATGCTCACATTATCACTTGCACAGAGAAATGCTTGGAAGCTGAGGTGCACTCAGTACCACTCAAGAAGTGATTCAAGTCCTTAGGTCTGTGAAAGGATCCGCTTCTACCCTCTCCACAAGCATATTCAAGTTCAAGTCATCTCTTGGACACTGACTAACAGTAAGTTCTCCATCCTTGCTCCAGCACACATACAGAGAACAAAATCCTGCCCTCCTCAAAGTTACATATGCCCTGTTTTTGAAGGAACACCTATTAACAACAGTTCAGCTCCTGGTGGTATGGAAATGGTGACTCCTCTCTCATGGCAGAAACTATGTATTGACCACATGTTTGTACAGCACCTCACACAATAGTCATGGTCTGCTGCTGGAGCTTCTAACTACATGTCATACAATAAATATGTAAGTTTTATACAAATTTCTTCCACGTTTATCACACAGGTCCACGGTCTGTTTCTTGCAAAACATTAAAATGTTCACCTCTACGGGAGTTTAGTTTTATCATAGACATTTCCACAGTTTGAAAAATAAAAGGCAGGGGGTCAGAAGAGGTAGTGTTATTTTGAGACAGGATATGAACAAGTGTGTAGGATGAAAAGTTATTCTATGAGATATTACTAATCTGCATCAGGTCTGGCTGGGATGGACTGGTGCAGCACTGGTTGGGGACTTAACCTCTCAGCTGGTGTCAACCCACAACAGTCCTTTTTGACACCCAACATGAGGCTTGAGATAACTGTAGATTTGATCAGAATGTGCTAGACTGAATTTATAGTTGTTATACCTGTTTAGCTGTTGCTTGGCAAGTTGCTACTTGTTATTGCTGGTGACTGCATTGACATTCTTGCTCTCAACATGGGTTTGTTTGTTCCCTTAGCTGCTCCCCTTCTTGCTGTACACCAAATTTCACGACTTGTTAATGGTTGCTTTTGACTTTTGCAGTGTGACCAATGCTACATGGAGTAAGGGGATAGCACTCATCCTGTGATCACAGAATCATAGAATTGTTGAGGTTGGAAGGGACCTTTAAGATCATCTAGTCCAACCATCAACCTAACTGATAAAAAACAACCCATCATTAAGCCATGTCACTAAGCACTATGCCAACCTGTCTTTTGAATACCTCCAGGAATAGTGCCTTGACCACCTCCCTGGGCAGCCCATTCCAATGCTTGATAACACTTTCAGTGTAAACATTTTTCATTATATCTAAACTAAACCTCACCTGGTGCAACTTGAGGCCATTTCCTCTTGTCCTATTGCCTGTGACTTGGGAGAAGAGACCAACGCCTGCCTCTCTACAACCTCCTTTCAGGTAGTTGTAGAGAGCAATAAGGTCTCCCCTCAGCCTCCTTTTCTCTAGGCTGAACAGCCCCAGCTCCCTCAGCCTCTCCTCATAAGGTTTATTTTCCAGACCCCTCACCAGCTTTCTTGCCCTTCTCTAGACCCACTCTAGCCCCTCAATGTCTTTTTTCTAGTAAGGCCCCCAAAACTGTACACAGTACTTGAGATGGGGCCTCACCAGTGCCAAGTACAGGGCACAATCACCTCCCAAGTCCTACTCACCCAGCTGTCCTTGATACAGGCCAGAATGGTGTTGGCCGCCTTGGCCACCTGGGCACTGCTGGCTCATGTTCAGCTGACAGTCGACCAACACCTCCAGGTCCTTTTCTGCCAGGCAGCTTTCCAGCCACTCTTCCCCAAGCGTGTAGCACCGCATGGAGTTGTTGTGACCCAAGTACGGGACCCAGCACTTGGTCTTATTGAGCCACATCCCACTGGCCTCGGCCCATCAATCCAACCTGTCCAGATCCCTCTGCAAAGCCTTTCTACACTCAAGCAGGTTGACACTCCCACCTAGTTTGGTGTCATCTGCAAACTTACTGAGGGTGCACTCAATCCCCTTGTCCAGATCATTGATAAGTACGTTAAAGAGAACCAGCCCCAATACTGATGGGTAATGGCTTTGACTGGGGAACCAGAAATCCCAGAATAAATCATGGACTGATCAGAAGGCAAGAGATTTTGCAGCACAACCTGCTGTGAGGAGGTCGCTTATGCCAAAAAGGTCCCACTGCATGCTAAATTACCAGAAAATGGGGATACAAATATTCTGTTTACTGATGTGTTACATCATATTTTGGAAAAATGTCACAAGTGGAAAACTCCTCTACAGAGTCCCACATGACATGTTTCAAAAACTGTTGAAGTAAAAGGCAGATTGAATCAGTTTGCAGAACTGAAAGCCACCCAGGTGGCTCCAGATACTGCTGAATAAGAACGTTACCAGTACTCTATTTCTATACTGACTCTTGGATGGTAGCAAATGATTGTGGGGGTGACTACAACAATAGAAACAGATCATCAGACAGAATAGAGATAGACATCTGGGCTGTTGCATTGTGGCAAGACATTCTGCCAGGGTAGAGGATCTTATTGTAAAGGTACGTCATGGACATTTTTACATGTCCAAGATCCATGCCAAAGAAGAATATCAAAACCACAAGCAGGTAGCCCAGGCTGCTAGAAATGAAGGTGACATTTCCACTATTTGAAAAATAAAATACAAGCTGTCAAGAAAGATGATGTTATTTTGGAAAGGATACGATATCTTTAAGATAAATAACAGCTATTCTATAAGTTGCTAATCACATGCCAGTTGTCTAGAGAACACATAACAAGGAGTATCAATAATTTTGCTATATGGAAGAGGAGAGTTAGAAAAACACTTCTTAGAGAGACTGCCTGAACTGTTTCGCTAAGAGAGAAAAAATAAGAAAAATTACATCTCAGCCTTATACAGGAATGCAGAACTGGAGTCTTTTGGGAGTCAGACGTTATATCTACACTGAAATATTAAGAGCGACTGAAGCATTCGAAGAGCCAGCCCAAGGACAAGTGCTTCTCAGGACCAGGCTGTTTTGCTCTCAGCCTCATCTCTGACAGACCTTCCCAGTTTACCTAGAGACCTTGAAGTAAGCACACTTGAGCTCTCCTCCTCAAGAACACTTCAGAAAACCCTATGCTGAACAAACATTTGTACATGATCAATATGAATGTTAGATGAATGGGGACTTGAGAATTCCAGTATGGTCAATGTCAGCAGCATATAACTGGCAAACTGAGTTCCAAGTCTAATACTGAGGCTCCTCCCAGCTTAAAGGCAAGCCTGAAAACCCAAGAAAATCACTTTGTCCAATGAGACAGTGAAGTTCAAATATGATATAATTTAATATTAATGTTTTATATTCCCTCATGCATAGTGTTAATTTGTTTGTTATTCATCACACTACTCACAATGTGGGTTGGTTTTGGTTTTGGGTTTTGGTGGGTTTTTTTCCTATTTCTGTGCATAGCCTGTTACCTAAAAATACCATTTGTGGTTCTTTGCTGGTTAGGCAAATCTGTTTTGTTTTGTTTTTAAACAAAGTATGATTAACAGAACAAACAAACAAACAAACAAACAAAAAAGCCAAGACAGGGTCCTTGTCTCCCCATAAATAATTTTATTTGTCAAGCAAGCACGATCCCTTGAAGCAAGAGCTAATGTAGTGACAGAACGCTTTATCAATTGTGCTTCAGAATTAAATGATGATGATGAATAAAGTTTTAGAGAGAAAACTCAAGTTAAAACCACACTAAATATTTAGAAATAATTCCTGACAGTATTGAAGAGATGCTGCTGTGGACGAGATGCAGTTTTCTTCAGAAACATAGGAACTGGATGGAGGAAATATTCTGAATTCCTGAGTTGGAAGGGACATATTAGCAAATGGCCTTCAGGTGCTGGAACTTCATATGCAAATTAATCTGAAAATAATCTAATAGCAAATAGCTTCAAAAGAAAAAAAAAATGAAGTGACTCTCAGTACACTATATCATATTTTCCAAAATCATTTAAGCATTTAGCTGCTAACAGCCTTTCAGTAGAGGTATTTCTATATTCTGATTTCTGTGTTGTAATGTTCTGCTATTTAATTTTTTTTTTTAATATGCATTAGTGCTGCAGAGACAACCAAGCTAAGACAGTGTAAATAGTCACACATATTACAGAGTTCAATTTCAGTTAGTCACTTATAGCTGCAGATAGTTCTGGATTTGGTATATTTGAGTTGTCTACTAATCTACAGAACCATTACTGCTACTGGTGGTAATAGAGAAAAAATAATCCACCAGTCTGAACCTCAGATGCCAGGATATAGTTACAAGGTTAATCAATATTTTAAATTGTATGTATGCATTGATTTTGCTTGAGCAGTATGTAGAGTCAATATAGAAATTATTGTGATAATGCACAAACCCTCAAAACAAGGATTTTTGCAGCTACTTCTCATACTGAAACTGTGTTTTAAAATTCTTCAGTGTATCACTAGATGTTTAAACAGAAAATAAACAAAACAACTCATTCCCTCTTCTCCTCCCCCCACTTCTACCTTGCTCTTTAGCTACAGTTCTCAAAATATAGCAGTTTTTGCCAGCTCTGCAAATTCAGGTAAGTAGCACCAATATGCAGGAATAAAGGCAAGTCACACTGCATATACAGCTATTGTTAAACAAATAACAAGCATTGTTCATTTCAGCTTTATTCAAAACATAGAACATCTCACTGGCCCTTGCAAATGGAAATGAATAGAAATGAAAGGGCTTTTTTTCCTTTATAATAGTTTTTGGGTTTCTGCCAGCATGCAGATTCCAGAAGTAAATGTTTCATAAAAAAGTTACTTCAGATTTTTTTTTCCTCAGATTATCTGCAGTTATTCTTTCTACAGTAATATGACTCTTATGTTTCATACTCTGTAACTTCTGATCTAGGATGATTATTATTAATGATACATACAAAAAATGCTATCCCTTACTGAAGCTCTGTAAGGGGACTTGCCCTCTTGTAAAAGATATCTGTGTGTTAATTGGTGTTGAAGTACACACTCTGTTTACTCTCCTCTTGTGCGATTTCGCTTTAGCAATTTCTCTATTGCAAAGATCAAAAGCTGATCACATTTAGCTCACTCATACCACAAGTTTGATAGGTTCTCATTTTAGTATTATCAGTCTGATTTAGCTGCAAAAAAAATTAAAAAAAAATCTGTTATTCTTTTTCTGAGAAGATTTTATTATTGTGAAGAAAGATACTTCAGAACAAAGCTGTAACACACATGAAGTCCATCTGCTGTTTAGAGAAACTCTATCTTTGTAAATTAGGTCAACAACTGACAAAAGCAAAAGTGGGTACAGTCAAAGTGGGAGCCCAGAAGTAGCAGTTAAACTGTTAGCCTAGACCTTGGATAACTAGGTTCAAGCTTCTACTTCACCACAAGTTTCTGTATGGTAGGCAAATCACTTAGCCTTATGAAAGACAAATTTAAGTGAAGAGAAACATTCAAAACCTTCAGCTGGTATCCTGAACAGTCCCTTCCTCCCTTTCTATGGACCTCTCTCACAGCCATATAATCCAGTGGCTAAGAATTCTCAGCCAGGAGCTGGGAGATTTGGAGTCCAGCTCTTACTCAGAAAAATTTCTGTATACTGTATTAGCCATAACAAAGAAATTGCAACTCACACCTAATCAATTAGCTGATGTCATACTCCTTTTTTTCCCCTCTCCCCAACAATGAAATATTTTCAATAGGAGAAATTGATAGTTCCCCAAAATCAAACAATTTAGGGGTTTGTAACTAAGCAAGTCTCCTGGGAAATAAGATTTTGAATCCTCTTCAGCAAAGAAGTTAAATCTCTCTCTTGTTGTACTTACACTGAACTTAAGAATGGGGAAGAGGATACTTTCACTACCACCACTTTTTATTTTATTTTTTTTTGTTCTTTTCTAGCAGCAATGTAAGTGAGAAGTGGAAAGCATATGCCTTTGGCTGAAGTAGGACAGAGAACGAGCAGAAGAGAAGCTCCAGGCAGCAAGCATCCCAACTCTGAGAGTTCTTCAACAATTTCAGGTGTAATACTTGCCCATGTGCTTCCTGTTTCTACCTATAAGGTATCTAGTGTAGCAACGCAGAGCACACACAAATTCTTCATAAGGAGTGAGAATGGAAAACGGGGCAAATTCTACACCTTCAAGATTTTATCTAGCACAAAGTTCATTTGTGCAGTCTGACTCATGAGTACTTCGAACAACACTTTAGAGACACTTGTTGAGAAAAATACAGTCAAAACAAAATCGGTACCACTAACCAGCTTGTAGCATGACCTGTTTTTATACACAGCTAGATCATTTGGGGTTTCTCTCATCAAGAAAACACAGGCAACACTGATAAACTTTGGCCTGTACTCCTGGGCTGCATCTGAACTATGCTTGTGGTAACTCAAGGGGAGGCTTCAAAACTATCTGCAGGAATCATGATGGAACAGGCCACCTGGGCCACAGCTTTTCCCTTGTCATGTACCTTATGATAGCCTTATGAAGCCAGAGGAGTCAGTTACACAAAAGCATACTCCACTGGAAATTTAAGCTGGATTTAAGTTGCTCTGCACTGCTGAAGCAGCGCAAAGCCGCCTTTAGAGATTTGTGAAAGTAGCTTCTTATTGTTATACCTCAGCTTTCAATAAATTCTCCTCTAGGGAACATGCTTTCCTTCTATGGTTTCTATTGTTTGGATAATCATTTGCTATCTATGTCACATTATTTCTTAGCATCTTGCTCTTCCTTTCTCATATTAAATTAGAAAACGTATCTCAGAGAATAAGGTGAAGAGAGCAAGTTACTCAGCACAAGTAGCACACAAGAAGCACAAACCTAAGCTTGCACATCTCAGGAGAACCCTTTGTGCTCTCTGGCTCATTAAGGAATGAATCCTCATAAGCACTTGGGCATGAAGGCCAGCTGGTACCACACAGTCCCTACTTAAATCCTCATACATATTTGGGGGAATTTCTAGTAGTACTTGGTTTTGGTACTTTTAACTCATTTCAATGGCAACCTAGCATATATAAGTTAAGGATAAAGTTTTTATTAGCACAAAATATACAAAGTTCCCCTTTATGATTTTACTCTTCTCCCCCTCCAAAAATAAAAAATACTCGTTATGATTCATTTGCAGTATCACAGCTTTAATGATTAATTGGAAAAGACTGTTCCTTCATGTGTTCCTGAGGTTGGTCTGTTTGTTTTTAAACCAGTAACTGTATTAAGATGGCAAGGTAGTTCTTACAGGAGCTCTTTAATGTTGACACAATTTTTATTCTTCCTTTTGTTTGACTCCTACATTCATTTTTATTTTTGCCTTATTAAAGTATTCCTCACTTTTATTTTAAACCAAATGCTAGCTTTTACTTATGACATTGAGGTGTTTTGATTAGATCCTCAGCTAGTACAAATTGACATAATTCCATAGCTCTGCGGGCTTCTCTAAGTTTACCTACACTATTTGTGCTTTGTGTGTTACACTCCAGACAAAAATAAAGTAATGCACAAGGTGAACCTTATCAGACAAATAGATTGTCAATGTCGTGATTTATCCTGAATAGCAGATGTTTTCTAAAAGAAATTTTCTTTAAAATGAGGGGGTTAAAAATGACCTAATATACTGCAGCAAAATACTGAAGGCAATCAGTAAGACTGTTATTATTTCTTGAGATGGATGGAAATCTGCTATTTTCTACCTTCCCTTCCAATATCCTGAAAAATAATGATGTGATTTAAGAACATAGAGCTTGCAGCTCAATTGTGGCAATTTATGTTCCTGTAAACTTGATGTAAGCCTCGGCAGCCAATTTTTTTACTGCATATTGTAAAATATGGTGTCTCAAAGGTCATAGCAATTTCCACAATTTTACTTCCAAATTTTTTTTAAAGTTTTTCACAGCAAAGTGTTGAGATTTACCTCTGACACAACCCACTTCTCTCAGAACTTGAACTGTATATAGAGAATGGAAGGACTACTCAATGAATGGGTTCTTTTCTGGGTAATACGATTGAAAGACAAACCTCACACCATAAGGAGATATAATGTACCCATAAACACATTTCAGTTCCAAAGAGGGAACGATAAGCAACCTCTTGCTCTAACCTTTTCTCTCCCTTCACTGAATGTAACGTTTTCAGATTCTGTTGAGGAGTGTGTCTAATTCATTTTTCCAGCTTAGTGAGATTTGCCCCGAGACATTTCCTATTTGCTGTCTTGCTGTGATTGGAGTCACATTCCCAGTGAGAAGTCAGCTCGGTTCCACTGATTATCTCTGCTGCGTGAGCATGCCTGGACCCGGGCAGTGGCCTGAGAGGATGCCTGTTCATGCTGAGAACATAGTTTAACAGTATGTTAATAAATACAAGGAGAATGTGTTATGCAAACAAAGGCACATGGCCTCAGGGCAAATCCCCAAGCCCCTGGAGATGAAAAAGGAGTAATATATTTTAGGGGAACAAGGGAATAGTACTACATTTAAGAAGCAGCCTCCTTGTAAGTGCATGTAGATTTGCAGTGGGGAGAGTTAACTTCAAGACACACTGCCTATCACTTTCTTTGCCCCTCCTTTGAAGATCATTAGAATTAACATTAAAAGGAGTTATATGGATTAAAGGCAGCTAGGTCTGTTCTCACTTCTCGATGAAACAGTTATCATCACAAAGCAGCATACCTTCAGCTGGCTATTAATTAAATTCCACTAGAGTCCTTAAAAGGTAGTTGATTTTAACCTTAAAACTTCACTGTTTGCCTCTAAGAGGCCTTCCACTTACAGGGTAATATTAAAATGAAGCCTTCCAGTCACTGTGCTTAACTTCTGTACAATCATATTTTTTTCCTAATTTGAACTATAACAAATGATCAGCGCTTTCTTAAACTCTCTGCATCCCCACCCCAGAACCCAACACTAAACTTAGAAACTGGTTCAGGTTCCTCAAACATGCTAAATTGTCACCCTCTCCCCTTTTCTTCACCATCTCTCATCCCTATGCCAAGTTGGTACTTCAGCCACACAGAAATATATATTAGAATGTCTCACATTTTAATGTCACTACAATACAGAGAAATGTTAAACTTAAAGGCACTAGTTAAAAAAAAGAAAAGATACAGGAGTGATAAGAGATATTCATTCACTAATTGAAGGCTGTCTCAAAATTAGAAAGAAAAAGCCTAGGAAGTATCAGTACTTACAGATACTCTCCTCATTCTTCTGTTTTCATTAACATTTGTGTGATTAATTAGAGTCCTCAGGGAAAAAACAACCAACATTTTATACACTCCTTTCGTTCTGAAAAGCAATCATGATCTATAATAGCCTCTCAGTTTAATGTAAGCTTGTATGGGTAAAGGAACCAATTGTTCTCTTTTTGCATTTTACAAAAAAAAAAAAATTGGAAGTTAGAAAAATAATAATATGTGGCTTTTGGGACTAATGAGATTTTACAAATAATAATTCTATGTTCCAGTATAGATTTAGGAGCCTAGGATCTGTAAAACAACTTGTATTTTTCAGTCTAGAACTGTATCGTTTACAAGCTAGTCAAATTGTATTAAATACAACAAAAAAAACCCATAGTATTCTAACATAATTTATAGCTTCATGAGTTAAAAAGGAGGAGGGTTTTTTGTCGCCTTCCGATTGCTACTTTAATCATATTCTGGGGACACAATTCTGCATGGAAATGACTGTAAATATGCTCATACCTTTCCAGCTCATAGAGGCAGTTGCAATGCACATATTAAGGACAAGTTTTACAGTCAAATGTGAGATGCAGAGCGATACTGATACTGATGAAATTGCACATGTCTAAGGGTGGGATTTGGCTGTTCAGAAAACTAACTTCTTTAGTGTCCCTCTACAGTCAATGGAGACAGAAAATCCAGTGGGGGATTCTTCCTAACTGCTCTGGACATTGATGTTTGCCTACTAATGATCTGTCTGACACACTCCACTGACTTGCAGAGCATGTCCAAAAGGTATCCTTAGATTAGGCACCTAATTTTTAGACAACTGAAGTTAGCAAACCTAACTCCATGCTGCAGGCCATCTGCACTGCAGTTAAAAGTCGACCACAAGGTGGTTTTCTGATGAAAGCCTGAGCTGGTGTACTACGAGGAGTTGGACTCACTGCAGCAGGGGCTGCACTATGAGTTTCTTGCCTGGGTACCTCCTTGGGGTGCCTGTCCACTGGCTTGGGGACTGCAGCCGCAGTCCCTGTGCTGATCTAACAGCTCAGGAGATTCAGGTTCCTTCCTCACCCTCTGCTCCCAGCTGATTCAGCACGATCCTTCTCACTGCTCCGTGTGCTGAAACAGCATGCTAAACACTAACCCAGGGAAAAAAAAAAGAAAAAGAAAAAAAAAAAGAAAGAAAAAATGTGTAAGGAAGGAAGCAAGAATAGGAGGGAGGAATAATTTTCAACTCCGATTACTAGGAAATTGAGGCAGGAGAAGACCAAACACAAGGATGGCATGGGACTCTGTGGGCAGGAATAAAGGAGAGAAAAACAGGAAGGGGTGAAGAAGGAGCTCCTTGGCAGCACAGAGCCATTCAGCTGGTTTGGCTACATGGTCTGAGCAAACCTGAGTTCTCTGCTACCCTTCAAGATCTGCTACTGCTATCAAGACAAGCTGGTTCAAAGGTGAACTGAAGTGAGCCTAAACGCAGTGCAATTAGTCCTATGCAGTATAAATAGATACCAAGATGACAGGTTTGATCTAGAGCTTACTGCTCTAACCTCACATTTTCTCTTAGCAGTGCTACTGAGTAGCCAATTCACAGTTCTGTCTTAGGAAAGGGCTGGGGAGGGTAGGTCAAGGAAGATAAAGCTGTATTGAGCCTCATCTCTTGCATTGTACACAGTATAGCTCTGAGGATGGAAATCAAAAGTTTCCATCACTTGATGATGGGAAGGAAAATAGCTGGGCACTGTAGCATTGAGTCAGCTAATTATCACATCCCAGTTTATTCAGCCTCCTTGGTCGATCAGTAGCTAGAGACTATGAAAAAAAAAATGCCCTTCATGAACTGTGTGTACAAGAAAGCAATGTGACAGATAGATAAATCCAGATACTTGAGCAAAGTATATTTGCTGCCTGCAGGGCACAGTGACAAGAAGAAAATTATAGTCTGTATTGGTTTTGCTGGAATATACAATGCACAGATTTTATGCCCTCGTGCTCCAGATTGCTCTGCTTGACTGACAGGGTGTCTGGACCCACTGGTACCAATTTACACATCTTTTTGTACAGTGGGATCCAATGCTGCATGGCACGTGTTTACTATCAAGACACTTCCCAACCACACCTGCAGTGCTGTAGCCCAGCTAGCAATCACTGACTGACTGATGCTAAAAGGCTGGTCTGTGATCATTGACACGCTGACATCTGCAGCAGTAACCATTACCTAGCATTGTACAAAACCACAGTGGAAAAGGTTAGGTATGCTGCACTGCTGGTACAATTTACATCCAGTATTTGAAACCTCACCTCCTTCCTCTGGTTTGAGACAGGAAACAGAGCATTACAGTGCTGGATGGACAAAAGCTGAGAGTCCCTTATGCACCTCACAAAAGTCAAATTTACTGCCCTGGCAAAGCACTAGTTAGCAAAGTATTTATGATAATAATAATAAACAGAGGAAAAAAAAATCCTGATCCCAGGAGCTTGTATTTCACCCAGCATAAGCCAACTCAGAGACTGGGAAGCTATGGCCTCACTACAGGTTGTATCACATGACTTCTCTCAGCATTACTGCTCTGAACCCACAACCAGAACTTGAAAGGACAGCATGGGACAGCAATTCAAAACCAGCCAAGTGCAAATTCTTCAGTGACTGGTACTGGGGTTCTTACAGCCCCTTAAAGCTCCTGGCCATAGACCTCTCCAAGTCTTGGACAACCTGAGGCAAGGAACATTGTGCCCCATTATAAGTACTTGGCCTACCTTACTACTGTGTGACATTTTTGGCCATACTGTCTGGGGCAATCCGCAGGAGAACCAGTGCGTGGGTTATTCTCTGGAACCGCTGCCAAGTTCTGTGTAGCTCAAATGACATTTTTCAAGGATGCTAGAGAGTGAGCTGAACAAGTGCTTTTTTGGTTTGACCTGTCTCCTTGTATAGTAATAATATATTAGTGATTATACATGACACTTACATAACATCCTCCATCTGAACGGCTTCACTACCCTGCGGGGAAAAAAAAAAAAAAAAAAAAAAGGAATAGCCTCTGTCCTCTCATTATTAAGGGAAAAAGTAAGGCAATGTAAGGAAAGACGTGCCGACTGCGGTGACAGAGCATAGCTCATGAGTATGCAAGGCCACAGGACACACAGCCAGACCTGAGTCTTAACTCTTTGCTTTTCCCCACCTCACCTTGCATTCACAATCACCATTTCTCTCTTGTTTTCCTAGTAAAATTTTTCCCATGTTTACATGGTTATTAACTGTTTGGTTTTTTTTTTTCCTCAAGAAGAGCAAGGCCTGGATACTTCTTCCCACCTGGCAGCTCTTGAAAGCACAAAGCACAGACAGAACAAATGAGTTGGGAAGCAGAAAAAAAAGAAAAAAGAAAAAANAAAAAAAAAAAAAAAAAGAAAAAAAAAAAAGAAAAGAAAAGAAAAAGAGGAAAATTAGGAATCATTAGCAGTGCCCCAAACTGTCTCACTTAGCTGACAGACCTACCAGGGAAACCTTGCAGTCATGCATCTGATGAATCTGTTTGGTAGAATGACAAGATGAGAGAAGGCCCAATCACAGAATTATATGGGATTGGAAGGGACCTCTGGAGATCATCCAGTCCAATCCCCCTGTAAAGCAGGTCCACCTACAGAAGGTTGCGCAGGAACGTGTCCAGGTGGGTTTTGAATGTCTCCAGAGACAGAGACTCCACCACTTCTCTAGGCAGCCTGTTCCAGTGCACTGCCACCCTCAAAGTAACAAAGTTCCTCCTCATGTTTAGATGGATCTTCTTATATTCAAGTTTGTGCCCATTTCCTCTTGTCTTCTCACTAGGCAATACTGAAAAAAAGACTGGCCCCATCCTCCTGACACCCAGCATTTAAGTATTTGTAGGTGTTGATCAGATCTGCTCTCAGTCTTCTCCAGACTGAAAAGACCCCCTCAGCCTTTCCTCATAAGAGAGATGTTCTAGGCACCTAATCATCTTTGTAGCCCTTTGCTGTACCCTCTCCAGCAGTTCCCTATACTTCTTGAAGTGGGGAGCCCTGAACTGGACACAGTACTCCAGATGGGGCCTCACCTGCTGGCCGCACTCAATGCACTCCAGCCATTGGCTTTCTTGGCTGCAGTGTGCAAGTTCACAGGGCAGTGAAGAAAGCATTAGTTTCCCCACTAACACAGATCAGTATGAGATATGTTCACACAGAGTAAGACCCACATCCAGTTTACAATGGTCCTTCTAAGACTATAGTCCATGAGCCAAAGCACAAGAACATCTTAGTAGAGGTCCCACTAGAACGGCAGCATCAACATGCATTAACATTAACCTGGGTGCCTGAAGTCTGAATATTACTGTAGGCAGCCAAATAACTGGGCTTATTACCA
The DNA here is from genome assembly GCA_013400055.1 of Nycticryphes semicollaris. Taxonomy (NCBI): domain Eukaryota; kingdom Metazoa; phylum Chordata; class Aves; order Charadriiformes; family Rostratulidae; genus Nycticryphes; species Nycticryphes semicollaris. The sequence goes on from VXBJ01001916.1 coordinate 1,111,905, forward strand.
GACATAGTGAAAGCTCTCAGAATTCCAGCCTTCATTTTCTTATAGTGGAAAAAAAAAATATCAGGATTTATGTTCTGCAGGGCTTAGAGTACAAATAATTTAAGATGCTAAAAACTTCTATAAATTGAAATCACCTGCTTTACTTTTCCTATAATTTCAGTCAGAAAAAAAAAAGAGAAATTATTGTTTTGAACAAAGAATGATACCCACTTTTGCAAAAAAATGCTTTAAGTACAGCCTCAGATGTTGTTTGAGTATAGACAAAACGACACATTGGAAAATCAGTCCAGAAAATACTTTCTCAAGCCTTTTTCTTCTCTCAGTATAGTCCACACAATAACATTTCCACTTGTCAAAGAGGCACAATAGAGTTCAAGTTCTCTTGCACTCAGAGCAGATCAGCCAGCGTGTTCAGCTAACTTGTTATTTGTTTTTTATTTGCAAAGGACAGCATCTGGTACTTAATCTCCAGAGTAGAAGGAACCATTTACACAGATCTGAGATCGCTTTGCGACAGGTGCCAAAGAGTCATTTCCAGAGCCTTGTGAGCTGACCATATGCTACATCTTTCCCCAGCTGGAATAAAGGCATTCAGCCATCATATAATTCAGCAGCAGCATAGGATAAATAGATAAATAAGCATTAAAATTACACTATATACATATATATATGTCTGTATATTTATATCTCAAACTGCAAAAAACTGTATGCAATATAAATACTATGTGAAAACTATGGTTCCAGCATTTAACTCCAGAAATATGTAAAGATCAATTTGAATTTGTAGTTTCGCAATGCAACACATCAAATAAAATAGGTGCACCCCAATACCACTTCTTTCACATAGTTTTTGTTCAATGTGTTACAACTCATACAAGTCTTTACCAAGATGCAATTAAAACATGGGAGGACAATGGGAATAAATTACTGACTATTCAGTGGAAGTAATAATAATAAATCCAGTAAATCATTCAATAATGAAAGTGTTTTTTCGGTCTGATCTTAATTAAGTTCATGTCCAAATAGTCTGAATGTTAAAGTTTTACTTGTGGGAAGTGATGAGAAAGACTGTAGAAAAAACAGTCATGAGATTTCCCTCGTCATCGGTTTTGCCAAAAAATTCTGAACTGAGCTGAGGCGCAGAAGTTGTACGCAGGCCTCAATTTTTCTTAAGTAACAAATGGTCCTGGGGTCTGACCCTCAATAGATCAAGAAGTTATATCTGGGCAGATATAACGGAGTTATATCTGTTGCTTTTTCAGAGGCATTGCCTGGGATAGGAATCTTTTCTACATGTTTTAGAAGATCCAGAGAAAGAAAGGAAAGGATTTAGGGGTCTCAAGGGCAAGAAAGAAAAATCTTGCCTCTCATGATTAATGCTACACAAATGGTATCTCATACACTTTGTAATGTCTAGCTCTAATTCCGAAGACTGAGGTAGACTGGAAGAATCCTTTGAAGCATGGGTGGCCAGTGACAATGGGAGGGAGAGGATATGGAGCAGTTCATATTCTCCAGGCAAGCCTGCAGGAGTTTATCCAGAGCCATTCCTGGCAAAAAGCTTTTTCAGGATCTGAACTGCGTAACTAGCATAAGCCGAGCACTGATGTGTTCAGCCATCATTGATTTCCAGCCATTTGGGAATGGGTGATTATTTGACAGTAAGATGTGATCTGAGAGAGGTGCTATTATAATGTGGAGAGAGCTGCTATTCTTGCACTGCAGCAGAGCTAATACAATGGCAGAGCAGTGTGACTGTGGTGAAATTCATGGGGGAACAGACTTTTTCCCTGGGCTCAAATTATCAGCACATTTTCATTGCTGCCTCCAGAAAGACATGTAATGCTGTCAGATGCTGTTGAGTTGGGAGTTTTTAAACAGAGATGGAAGTGTATGCATAAAAGAAACCAATATTTACACAAGGACAATCCCCTCATGAAATATAAATGCCGCAATTCTGCTGGTTACAGCCCTTATTTTGAGATTTTACATGGGGGCAGTAAACTGAAGAGGATGCAATGCACCCTACCCACTCACCATTTTGATTATCATATATGAATTTTAAAGAGGATAGGTAAAATCCAATCAAAGCCATACTTAGATGCTTATATGTTATACTGCTGTCCTTGGTACATTCATGCTAAGTCCGAGAAAAACAACTCCAATTCAGGCTACAGTTCCTGAAAAGGAATGTGACTTTAATGAAATAAAAGGTTCATCGTGCCAAGCCCAGGTTGAGAATAACACCCTATCCTGTTGCCATTACAGACAAAGGCAGAAATATATCAAAGGCACCTAGACACTTAAAAGAGAATGGGAAATAAAAGGGACATGTCCAAGCAGTGCTGGTGGCAGGTGTCAGAAAGTGAACATCAGCAGGATCAAATAGAGAGCTTTTCTCTGCTGCTTCTTGAAAGGAAAAAAAAAAAAAAACCAACTCCAAGACCCATAGATTTTTATTAAATACAAAGGAAAATTAGATTAAGATAACACTAAAGGAAGAGCCTGGGGGTCCTACAGCATAAGCTTGCAAAGCTTAACTTACTTGCCTCCTAGGACATAGTACAGAGTATTTGGCATCAATTCTTCTCCAGCATTTCCCTATGGACTACCTGAAAGAGCTTCTGGGTGGGCTGTGAGTCATATCAAAGCAGTTCAAGGTGCATGAGATACCTTTTATTCCCTCTACCTTGGTACAATCCTTTTGTGACGTCCCGCTGAAGACGAGCGGATATATATGCCAAGGAGGTTAAGAGTTCACACCAGCTGGACCAGATTTGATTTAAGAAGAAAGCTAATCTGCTACAGCGTTGAATACATCATTCTAGTCCCAGCTCTGGAGGAAGTTGATTTAGCTTCCATAGTTAATGAACTAAACTAGGACTCAGGAGAATTGGGTTCATTTCTCAGCTCTGCTGCATGAGTCCCATCTGACTTTGGTGGAATCACTTAGGACACATGTTTATAACACGATAACTGGGCTAGTACTGCTCAACGTGCACCATCAGTGTGCATGCAGCACGGAGCCCAATGTACTGTGCTTGACCAAGACCCCAGTACTTGCACAGTACTGTGGAAGCAGATAGCCAGCTTTCAGGACTAGAAGTGATTCACCCACATAGCACTAGGTGAAATTACCAGCTTGGTCCAGATCCAGCTTGGAAATGCCTGCATTATGGTCCACCGATCCACAGAGACAAGTCTGCACTTCTCTAACAAGTGAGCAAGCTGGTACCATTTATTATACTCATTCATATTGCCCAGTTGCATGTCCTCCTATGAGCCCCCCTGTTGCTTTCTAACTTTACACAATTTAACTTGTTTGGCAGAAATTTTACTTGCCCATTATCTGTGCAGTTATTTATATCTTTTCCTGGAAAATTTCACCCAATGTCATTTCCAAGAAAAAGTCTAATGAGAAAATACATTATCCTGCTCACGACAATCCTTTCTTTGGAATACTCTCCTACAACTGAGCATTAGGCAAAGATCAGAATTTTGTCTGGGGAAGGGAAGGAATTAATCAGGGTTGTGCCTTTTGCCCTATATGAAAATTAGTCCAAATGTAGCCAAGTTAAAAGCCTTTGAATAATTACCGTTTGTGCGTATCTACCATAGGTTGCTTTGATTTTAGCAGCTGAATTCCCCAAAGAGCCTTCACAGGGTATGCTGGAGATTTTCACAGCTCCTGTGCTTGAGGAAGCTGTGCCTGTACTACTAAGCAGAGAACAAGGGAGTGTGTTCAAGCCAAGGGTTATAGGTATGGTTTTCCACTGTAATGACTGCTTTGATTCAGACATGAGCGCGAAAAACACAGGATTGTCTTTCCCGTGCTGTTGGTGCCCCTTCTGCTGGCATCCAGGCAGCTGTCCCATTGGAAGATGGGAGAGAAGGGAGAGAAAGGAGAAAAATCTGACATGGAGTTGGTGCAGGATGCAAGGGGATATAGAAGTGAAAGAAGGAACAGGAAGAGATTAAATAGGTGCAGGACTTTATGGTGAGTGGTGCAAAGGAAGCCTAAACTTACATGATATTACCATGTTCCTTTTATAAGCATAGTACTGATGCAAATACTTACCCCCCATATAAAAGTTTTAAATGCTGGAATTTCCTAATGTTTGAGTACTATTGTCCATGGGCTCAATTAAAAAAAAAAAAAAACCAAACACAAAACCATTCACTATCATTTTGGGTATACATTCTCCCAAATTTAACTGAAAATAAATAAACAAAAGACCACAAAACATACAGAGAGAAACAAAAATTTCATTATTTGGCACCTTTCTAAAACACATGCAGGTCATCAGCCCAGTTCAAAGCTTTACTGCCAACAGACAGATTTTGCCACTGAGCTAATGGAGCGGCTGTTTACATTAATAGATTGCTGTCCTCCTTGCAGACAGATGCTGAAGGGGGATGCAACACACCATTCTGGCAGATGGTTCCAGAGCAGAGCACTGATATTCAGGGATCTTGGGCTCAAGTTGTCTGCTCAGATCTGTTCATCAGCTGTCTGGTTCAGGAAGGGCGTGTACCAGCGCAGTTAGACACAACTACTACTGCTCATAATCTTAGTTTCTTTTCTTGTTAAATTAATCAACAGAAGTCTGATTTTGCCTCTTCCTTGCCTTTATCTCCTCAGCAAGTCGTGTACTCAACAGGGTTCTCAATCCCCTCTCAGTTGTCTTCTCCACCAAATCTTCATCTCACAAGATGTGCAGCCTCATCTCCCCTCTGATTTCCTGACCCAGCACATTGTTGCTCTTCCTGTGCCATACACAACCTCCCCAGTCCCAGCCTATTCTCTGGCCTCCACAAGGCTCCCATTTGCATCCTCCTTGCCTTGGTCTCATGAGTCACCCATTTCCTTCACTAAGTCAGATCCATTTTCCCTTCTGTCTTACCTTCTCTCAGCTCCACCAGGTCTGCATGCTACCCCTCCAAACCCATGCAGTTTCATCTTCCTCCCCCATGCCCAGGGTCTTCTTCACCAGCCCCAGTTTTACAGCCCCAGAGCAGCCTCAATTTTTCTTCTTTCCCGCCCTCCACAGTCCCAGTTCTGAGACTATTTTACACAAACCACAGTTTTTGCAGCTTTGTAACAAGGACAGGTTTCAATGTTCTGCCAAAATGCTGGTAGATGTCATGCCTGACCCAAAAGCTATATCCCAAGTGCATTTCAAAGCTTGAAGTCTTTGAGCCTTCTGACAGTGCTTTAGCAAGGCCTAAAAAAAATGTTTCTAGCAAGTTCCTTTCTCCAAACCAGATGAGCTGTCGCAGCGCTACAAAAATTTGGCCTTTTGCTAAAAGACAATAATCAGAAATCATTGCAATGCTCAGTGACTGCTGCTAAATGACAGACTAGGGAAAGGGTTGGTCAACCCTAAAATCAAGTAATGCCATCAAACACATATACACTAAAAGCTGCTGCAGATAGAGCAGTAGAGCGTAAGATAGACTACACTAAAGTCAGTATGAAAAACAAGCAACTAGCCTTTCAGCTTAAATGCACTTTGAATGTAAGTCCAGGAGAAGAGGCTACATCAAAGTGGCCTGAATTTCACCTATAACTCTGATTTTGTCATTCCTACTGACCGACCCAAAGTCCAGAGATTTATGTATCCATTCAGTGAACTGCAATAGTTATTTAGTTGATATGATTCATGCAGTTCATGTAATTTGCTTGACCAGTCATCATTTACTACTATCATAAAACTGCAAATACTTGTGTATATATATGTATATATAAAAAAAAAAAAAAAAAAAAGAAAAAATTTCCATTCAAGGGCAGGATATGAAAGTGCAGCTGAAAAATAATAATCTTGCAATAAAAATATCTTTTCACAAAACAAAAAGAATCACTAAATGTGCAATTTATTTCAAATTAGTCACTCAAATCCATTATTAATTCCACTAAGTTCGGCTGCTTAGTGGTTTTGATTGCTTTTGATATTGCTTATTTTATGATGTTTTAATTATTGTTGTTTATTTATTACAGTAATTGCATTTTAATTGTCTTTGGAGCAGCACCCTGACTGTCTTGGCAGGGAGGCACTAAATAAATAAAATCATTATTAATATAAACATAACTGATGGTAATAGTTTTTCACTGTGTATTGTTAGCAATGCAGGAAAAAAAAAAGTATATATACATATATTGTCTGTAAGACAAAAACAGTAATCAGAACCCCAAGGTTATATATCCAACTCTGCCACTGATTATATCTGTGACTTTAAAAAGTCACTTAGCCTCACTCTTATCTCCATTTATTCATCTGTGGAAGGATTATCATAACACTGTTCAGTCTCCCAGGATTAGTACGAGAATTAGCTAATGTCTTTAAAGCATTTTGATCTCCTTAAATGAAAAGTGAAAAAAAAGCTTTAATCTTTAGATTATTAATGGTATAACAGAAAAACTGGCATAATCTACTAAGCCAGAAAGAGTTACGCTAGTATTAATATTTTTATCTATAATTGATGCATTTATATTGTCCATACACTTATATATTGAATCTTTCATAGACTCCTAAATAGCTACTACTACTAAAGGCAAAAATACATTCCAGAAAAAAAAAAAAAAAAGAAAAAAGAAAAGAACCCCAAAAATGCTTTCCAAAGTTTCCAAGATGAAACAAATGGGGAAAGCAGTGTTTTAGATACACAAGTTGTTTTGTCCTCCCTATTCCTACATCTGTATCCCTTTCTTTAAAAAAGAAAAAATGGAAAAAAACCCACTTTTTTTCCTTAGAATGCCCAAAGACAAAAGTTATTTCTGTGGATTCACAGCATAAAAATGCAAAAAGAGGGGGAAAATGCTGCACAGTACAATTCAGATAAGAAATCTAGGCTTTTAATCAAAGCCACTTTGAAAGTTACAGAAAAAGAAAACTTTGAAACTGACAAGTTGGGTTGGAAAGGGAGGTTTAAAAGTGTTATTGAAACTTTTATAAGTTTAAAATGTTCTGGTTTCATTTAAACCAAATAATATTGTTCCAGGCTCTGATTCAGTGTTCCAGGCTCTGACCTAACCAACCGGACTGTGTATTTTTTTAAGCAGCTTGTCAGAAACTCCAAAGATTCAGTGAAAGGAGCAGAAAGAGGTACAACCCTAGACCGCAGATCCCATCTGCTTTGACTTTTATTAAGTCCACTAGTCATCTCTGCCTGAGGTAACCAATCTACTATTCTTTCTCCATATTCCCATCCAACTTCTGAAATGTCTTTTGCTCTTCAGCTAAATACAGGAAAAGCCCAATTCAATGAATTCATTAAAAGGTTCTCTTTCCCTCACGGAGATTCTTTTTTCTTCTTGTTAGAGAGCTACTCCCCAAGTCGTGATGCTCAGAAGTTTGTTCAGAAAATGCTAACATGTCATTCACAGCTGCGTGGTTTCAGTTATCCTCCTTTCTTGATCTTTGTCTTGCCATGCTTCACTCAAACACATCAATACTGATGCCTGTTGACAGTCAAATTGCTGTTCATACTCCTATTAATTAAAAATTTATACAGCTGATAATTTGTTAACACTAAGAATATTACAGCTATTATTAATGACATTTGCCTTCTCAACATTTTCTCCTCCAATGCCATTTGCAATGTTATTAATAACTGTAACAGGACATCATCAAGACATTTCACCAAATGAAATTCTGTTTTTAAGTAGACTGTCCTGCTTGTGGAAAAAATTACTTAAAGACTGTAAACAAGAAATTAATGCTTTAGACTCATAGCATAGTTGTTTATCTTTCAAATTGGGACACCTGTGTTTGGTAGATATCATCATCACAACTGATTTTGTGTTTTGAATTTAGGCACTGCAAGATTGTGACAAAATTTTTAGAGAGGACTCAGGTGAGTCAGCTAAGGCTTATACGCCAGATGTGCCAAGCCCTAGGCATCAGTCATGGTCAATAAAAACTGCAGTATCTAGGCACCTCTAAAAGTCAGACCCTAGATGATTTGAGCTAGGCATCCAAAGACCCAGGGACCCAAAACTGATGACAGTTTTCAGTAACTTGCCTGAGGTAATGGAGCAAAGCCTTGGCAGAGCCAGGAGTATAGTCCAGTCTCCTGCTGCTCAAATTGCTGCTGTAGCTACTGTGACATCTTCTCTCCTAACAAGAGCCATGCTTAATGTGTCATGCTGCTCCCACAAATCCAGTGTCCGAGCACTCTGCACACACAGGCCGAGGGATCTGATCTCACCTGATCCCTGCACTTGACTCCTGCTAATTTTCAACAATAGATTAATTGTATCGGTATTCAGGGCCAGCCAAAGGGACATGCCACATGCTGCAGCCCAAGGTCCCATGCTCACCAAGGTTTCTATCATGCAGCATCCATGGCCCTCTTGACTCACCTCTCTTGGAAAGATGAACTGAAAAGAAATTGAAAGTTCTCCAAGACCCTATAATCACAGTTACCTTCACGCTGCCAGCACACTGATTCTCCAGTCACTAGTTAGTCTGAAACAAGTGTTTTAATATCTATGAGCTGCTGAAACTTCACACCACCCAAAAATGGGCCTCCTCATCACCTAATCAACCTCCACACCAAGACCCTCCTTACATCTCAGTTATCTCCTTTCAATCCACGGACAACCAGAGAATTTTTGCAGAATATGATAAAGTATAAATTTTCAGTACATCACCCTCCCTTTACCACATTGTTAAACCTATGATTAATGCATTGTGTCTTATACTTTCCCTTCTTTCACAGAAGGATGAAATACTTCAGATTACTGTACAATTACCATGGGGTAAGAGTATGCATGCAAAAATGTTACCATGGAGCTGCTGAAACACAGCAAATTCACAGCTTCACTTCCTCTGTAGAAACTTATTTGGGTGTCCATACCCACAGCTTATTTGTACAAACTCTCAGAGAGACCTGAGGTTGGCACCCAGAGAATCAAACCTCCCTGCCTATTATGGTGAATGGGAGTTGCATATGTTGGAGTCTTTGGGCCTCTTCTTGCCTGTGAATAGCTCCCATTAACATTTATGGGGGGTATGCATATTGAGGGAAAAAAGAGAATAGGCCCCCACTGAGAAGAGAGCAGACTCCAGCAATTCTATTCTTATCACATTGTGTGCTTTAGTCTTCACTAATCTCAGCAAAGTATCCTCATGCAAGACTTCTGAAGTGGTTTTTTTTTCTTTTTATCTCCATGGAAATTGTATTTTTTTGAATAAGAAAGGTGACAAATAGTTAGCTTATGCTCCAGTAAATCCACAGGGCCACATTATCTCATTTAAATATCTATTCAACTCTCAGAATAAATATCAAAGTTGAGACTTCGCAAATACATTCTCTGCTGGAATAACTAGGAAACTCTCCTTTGTCCCTGTTTAGGCTACTTCAGGGTCTGCTTATTCCCTCATGTATACCTGTGTTCTCTTGTAAGCATTTTTTACCTGTCAAATGAAGGTGTCGCCCTTTGTCATAGGGCCAAGAGGCTTTCACAACATGAGCAGTTTCCTAAAACTTTCCAGTGCTACCATCAACAGCACAGCTTCACCACAGGGAGGATAAGCACAGAGCAGGCAGTGACAGGATTTTCCCTCTTGCCTGCTCTGAGCAAGATTAAAATGCCAGCAGCTAGTCTCCGTTAGCCCCTCTGACTGTTGTTATCACCCAGAGAGGTGAATCGGTGCTGTGCAAATGCTGGGAAATCTAAAGAAAAATGTTAGTGCCAGCAGAAGCACAGAGGCTTAACTGAAGTGCTGATAGAGAATACTTTGGATAGCAAGAACTGATAGTTGTGCTACAGAGAGAAAAAGCCTTCAGAGCTTGCCTTTTATTCTTCAAAAGCACGCATGAAAATTTTCATTTAGCTAAGACCTAAATTAAAGTTTTGATTTTTAAAAGGTTTATGGTTCTCTCTAGTCTGCAAGTAAGTAACACTGGTGTGACTACATCAATATCAAATGTAAAAGCTGACAGGTTCTTCTCTCTACTTCACACTCACAGTGATGAAAAAAAGCATACATGAACTAGAACATATTTTTTTCCTTTAATTCAGAAGTCCCACATTCCTTTCATATAATACCAACTATCAAATGGAAAAACATTTAGAGTTTCCTCAGATTTACCTGACATTTGAATTCTTACAAACTTGGGAAGCGCGTCTGTGAGAATGATTACTGTTTGCTAGACACTGGTGAGCTTCCTATGAGGTTTACACCAGAAAGTTTCAGCGCCACAAAGCAAGTAGTGCTTGCTGTAGGGCAAACAACAAGTTTGGACTTCAGACACTATTCTTGTATATCCTTCCCCCAAAATAAGAATCATAGAATGGTTCGGGTTAGAAAGGACCTTAAAGATTATCAAGTTCCAAGCCCCCTGCCTTGGGCAGGGATGCCTCCCACTAGACCAGGTTGCTCAAAGCTCCATCCAGCCTGGCCTTGAACACTTCCAGGGATGGGGCATCCACTGTGTCTCTGGGCAACCCGTTCCAGAGCCTCATCACCCTCACAGTAAATAATTTCTTCCCAATATCTAATCTAAATCTCCCCTCTTTCAGTTTAAAACCATCCCCCATGTCCTATCTCTCCACTCCCTGATAAACAGTCCCTCCCCATCTCTCCTGTAGGCCCTTACTGAAAATAAGGTCCATGAGCTCACTGAAAGCAACAGAGATGCGGGACAGTATCAGCTTTTCACTTGCCTGGTCCCTTGAAACAAGCTTTCAGTAGAAGGTGTAAGCAAGCATTGTGTCCCAAAACCCAGCCTTGTGGAGCTCATTTTGAGGAGTGAATTACAACCCAAGTGCTCAGAGTTTGGTTAGGTGGCTTCTTTACTGGGAGGATATCCAAGAACGCAGAAGTGTTTGTGATGATGCAGGGGTTACAAGGTATTTTGGACGAAGTTATCTACACTTGTGCTATTGGGTCATTAAATCTTTTTCATTCTTCAGAGATCCTTTCTGCCTATCAGTCACTGTTACGGAAATGAAAATACTATACTACATTGCTCAGCAGAGCGGGTGGTGATGTCTAAAGCTATGACTGAGCTAAACAGAACTGAGTAAGTTTTGGAAGCAACATTTGGTACACAGTCTCCCCACCAGCAATATTTAGTTTCCTGACAGAGTTGAGTGATAAATAATGTTAAAAGTATTTTTTAGAATGTTAAGTTTATCACAAACTGCAGAACTTCAGTGAGACTGGTGAAAGCCTGTAACTGCTGTGTTTTCCTGCCATGATGCACTGTCCCCTCTAGAGGAGGAAAAGCCCAAACGGAGCTTTGTATCACAGAACCATAGAATGGTTTGGCTTGAAAGGGACCTCAAAAATCATCTAGTTCCAACCCCCCTGTCATGGGCAGGGACACCAGTATCCAGTTACTAGGGATACTGCAACAGTTAAGCACATACACATCCTAAGCAACTTGCTTCAGCCTGTGATAAGCAATGATTTTGTGTCACCCTAAGTGTTCTCCGTTGTCTTGGTGCTTTGCTCATTTCTTTTTTTATGAGTGCTGTCAATGGCTACTGTAGACTTGGAAAGCAAACAGATGCTCACACCAAGTGACAACATCATTCTTCAAAGTGTCTCCTGTTTCCCTTCAAGATACAGGCTTTTTTTCTGACATATCACAATCCTGATACCCATTTTTCTTGATGAAGTTCCCACAAGCATCACAGGTTACCGCATCTTCCTGTTTCTGTATTATGCAGTTTAGCATGCAGAGCAGAGCAAAAATGTCCTGTCAGTGAAACTGAGCAGAAATACAGAACTTTTGTTTTCAACAACTGAGTCCTTAACCAGCAAGCAGCAAACAGAAGTTGCCTCGTGGAAGGAACTGTAATTAGACCCAAACCAGATCGGTAGCACTGACAGTGACAGATGTTCCTAAGATAGATAGGTGATCAATAGGCAGATAGTCTACTTCTTTTGTTTTTAAATCATTATTGATAGTACATTTTAAATTAATCCATCATTCTGTAAATCTTCAGCTCTTTTAGAACAAAAGCATTCCAGAAGTTTAATTTTTTATTATTTTTTTAAACATTTTTATTATTATTTTTTAAGCAGAAACTAAAAGGCAGGAAAAATCAAGTTTGGAAAAATCAAGTTCAGAATAAACTAGTTGTACTCAGACATTTGTAATTAAGCATGATAACCAATTACAGAAATACCTGGAATAGCTCATGATTCACTCACATCAGAGGTTTCCTAATCAATTTGAAATAACTACTCACTGCTATAGAAAATAAGCAAGATCACAGCATTTGCTAATGAGTCTCAAAAATGGATTTCACTGCATGAAAATGTTCATTGTCAAGAGAAAGTCTGTGTTCCCAGAATCTTTAGGGTCATTTCCATTTGCATTTGATTGGAGAAAAGTCCTCTTTGTTCTTTTCTTCCTTCTCACATCAACTACAACTCTGCACTTTTTTTTTTGTCTTCTCTCCCTTCAGTGAGTTGATGTTACTGTATCAATGCAATACACCAACTGCTAAAAATATATCCATATAAGACCCTTTTTGTTGAAACAGCTTGTATTATCTTCAATTTTATTATTTAATTTCTCCATGTTATATATAAATTATATGGCAGAAGATGCAGTGGCAGAGCTCTGAAGCACACACTAGGGTAGTGTTTTATGCCATAAATAATACCACTTAAACATTTGTAAAACGTAAAGCTTTTCTGAGCTCTTATCCTTCCTCGGGGTCTTGAACTCTTGTTGAACAAGCTGTTCAAAGCTCACCACTCTGATAAAAACCTACCCCAACAAAAGAGCGACAGTGACTTTTTTTTTCCCCATTATTATTATTATCAAATCACTGTTTCACGTTGCCAGTTGCTTGCTCTTCCTGCAACAAAAAAAAAATCAGCTATCCATTTGACCTACTTGTCCCTCATCCAGCAATGTTCATAGCAAGATGAGATCTGATGATAATGAACTTATCTTGAAAAAGGAATTGCAAGCTATGTCCTAGACCCTGCAATCAATTATTCATGTGAGTAACTTTGAACTCAGCAGGAGTACCCACAGGCATAAACTTTCTCACAGGGGGAACAGTTGGCAGGATCAAGACCCACCTCAGGAGGAAGACACACAACACAACATATGAAACCTCTGTGACTCTTATTTTATTTTTTCCCCTTTTTGTCCTTGTTATTTTTCAATTTCATTTGCTAGTGCATTTCCCACTTCCAGCTGGGAGTAGAAGTGAAGATGCCAAAATACGAAGACAAAAGCTGCAAAAGCTGCTGTTATGCTCAGCTGGAAGAGAAAGTACTAGAAATCTCTCCCCCCAAAAAAAAGAAAATCAAACCAAAAAAAGGCATAAGATTTCCAGACCAATTTTATACTTCCCAAGGGCACCATGATAGTTCAAAGAAACTTTTCAAAGCTCATAATGAAAAGAGAAGAAAGGCAAGTTACTGGTACATTGAAATGGCCATTGAAATGTCTAACTTCCCTTGGCCTAATGTATATAATCTCTCTTCTTCATCAAGACGTTAACAGTCCCTACCCAGATAATGCTGCAGAGCGCTCTAGATGCAGAAAGACCCAGGTCCACATACCATGTAGTCCTCAGGCTTACCACAGCAAGAGAAAAGAATTCCCTTATGGTTTTCCACCCAAAGTAAAGGGACTCAAACATCCCTGGAGATAACAGATGTCATCCCTAGAAAACCTCATTGCTTTAAAAGAAGTACTAGCTGTCTTGGAGCTCATCTAACTCAGAGAATTGATGAGATGACTGGCTGTTGATAAGACAAAGCTTAATGCCTAAGAGCCATCTTTCTGCATCTGCATCTCTGATTTCAAAACACACAAACTTGGACTTAAAAACTAAATTACTGAGTCAGAGGAATTAATGTCTTGCTTTCAGGTTAATGTTGATAAGACAGAAGCAAAGCAGCGGAAAATTCCAAAGAAATTAAGACCTTTTAGGGCAAGTTTATATAACAAATAAGGAAAAGATAATGTCAAGATTGTTGGTGTTCCTGAAGAGCAGAAAGGGGAAGACATCTTGAGCTTGATGCCCTTGAAATAGACCTTGAGGAGGAAGCAGGAAGAGCACCTGTGAGCTTCTGCAAGGTGATTGACCTAGGATAACTATTACTAATGTACTTATATGTACAACTGTACAAGAATTGCTCAGGAGAGCTGGAACTTGTGGCAAGCTAGGATGGGAAGACATAAAACATATTCCTGTACAGAATTATTCCAAGAGTGTTGAAAACCAAATACCTACTAATCACAGCACTGGCCACAGGAAAATACAAACCATGAAATATCTAACTACTACGTGCAAGTTGCATGACAGATATTAACAATTTTGCACATCCAATGCTGACAAAAGCCTCTGTTAAACAAATTCAGTTATTCATGCTGTTGTTGGGTAAATAAGCCGAGGAATCCCAACTGAGATTAAGGTATAGTATACCAGTATTTTGCATGGTTTGAGATTACAGCCAGAATACTGCCCTGTTCAGATGTCCATGCTACAGGGGGAATGATAATACACTGACACAGGTTATGAGAAGAGCCACCTGGATGATTAAATGCACTGAAATACATGCCCTGCAGTGACATTTCTTAGCCTAATGACAAGAAGATGGAGGTATGATTTGATCTAAGGCAGGGTAGTACTACCTGAGGACTCTTCATATATCTCTCTTCATTATCTCAACTTAGCAAACAAAAGCATAAGAGAAGTCAAAGTCTGAAAGTTGAAACTAGACAAAAGTCAAGTGAGCCATAAGGCAGACATTTTTAACAGTAAGGATAATTAATCACCAGGGTGTTAGAAGTATTACAGGGTAGAATCCCCACCACTGGAAATCTTTCAGTAAGTATAGGATGTCTTCAGTTTGGGGGTTTTTTGGTTGAGATTTTTTTTTTGCAAGCTTAGGTGATAATTAAGTCAATTAGGAAAGTCCTATGGCCTGCATGATTAATGAGGTCAGAAGAAATGGCTCACAGAAGTGTTTCTTCGGGCTGCACATTTTGCATCCTGAATACAAGAAAAAAAACCCTTCAGCAAAACTCCGCAGTGTATAGCTGAATGCCATCTATAATATTGGGTTTGCCTCCCTTTCTTTCATTGTTTTCCTTTCATCTGTTGAGCATGTCCCTAAAGACTGCCAGTGGTTAGACATTACATGGTGCTTACTGGCACAATCCCACCACCCTGTAATTACTGAAGCTATACAAAATATGAAGACCAGTCCTTGCAACCAGCATATAGAAGCCTTGCATAGAAAAGTACTCACAACTACACACTATTCTCATTTTAACTCTTACGCTGGGTTGAAGTAAAAAGGAACACTCCAAATCACTCTGCACCTTTGGAGCTATAGTACCATTGGGCATCTTTGGGATTGGAAAACCTTGCTTGGTCAGGGAGAAATCAACAGTTCAAATCATTTATTAGACTAGATGAGCCAAATAAAGCCATAGGCAGTCCTGGCAAGCAACTAGGTAGATGCAAGGAGACTAATACATTCTACTGACGAATGAGGCCTACTGATGAATGAGGTGGGTGCCTTAGAGGTGGAAGACACAGAGAAGGTGGAGTTACTGAATGCCTTCTTTGCTTCAGTCTTCACTGATAAAACTGTTCCTCATGATTCCCAGACCCTGGAGATAATGGGGAAGGTCTGGAGAGGAAGATTTTGCCTCTGTAGAGGACTGGGTTAGAGATCACTTGGCCAAACTAGACATACATAAGTACCCGCAAGTGCTGAGGAAACTAGCAGATGTTATTGCTGGGCCACTCTCTATCATCTCTGAAAGGTCACGGAGAACAGGAGAGATGCCTGAGGACTGGAGGAAAGCAAAATACCACTCCAGTCTACAAAAGGGAAGAAAGACAACCCAGAGAACTACAGGCTGATTAGTCTCACCTCCATCCCTGGGAAGGTAATGGAGCAACTTGTTCTGGATCTCATCTCCAAGCATCTCAAAGAACAGGAAATGACTGAAAGCAGTCAACATGGATTTACCTGCTTGTCCAATCTGGTAGCCTACTATGATGTTATAACTGGATAGCTGGACGATGGGAGAGCAGCAGATGTCTTCTACCTTGACTTCACCAAGGCTTTTGTTACTGTCTGCCATTATATCCTCATTAGGAAATTAAGGAAGGGTGGACTAGATGAAGGGGCAGTGAGGTGGATTGAGAAGTGGCTGCATGACAGGACTCAGAGGGCTGTAATTCATGGAGCAGAGTCAAGTTGGAGGCCTGTAACGAGTGGTGTCCCCCAACGGTCAATACTCAGTCCAGTCTTGCTCAACATATTCATCAATGACATGGACGAGGTTGCTCGCTGATGATACCAAACAGGGAGGGCTGGCTGACACTCCAGNTAGGGCAACAAAGATGATTAAGGGACTGGAGCATCTCCCTTATGAAGAAAGGCTGAGAGAGCTGGGGCTCTTTAGCCTGGAGAAGAGAAGGCTGAGGGAGACCTTAGTAATGCTTACAAGTATCTGAAGGATGGGTTGAAGGAGGATGGAGCCAGAATCTTTTCAGTGGTTCCTAGTGACAGGATGAGGGGCAACGGGCACAAGCTGGAACACAGGAAGTTCCATTCAAAAGTGAGGAAAAACTTCTTTCTGGTGACAGTGACAGAGCACTGGAACAGGCTGCCCAGGGAGGTTGTGGAGTCCCCTTCTCTGGAGACCCACCTGGATGCAGTCCTGAGTAATGTGCTCTAGGCAATCCTGCTTTAGCAGGGAGTTGGACTAGATGATCTCTAGAGGTCCCTTCCAACTCTGACAATTCCGTGATACTATCAGAAAGAAAACCTTTTCCTTTTGGAGGCTTATTTAAGCCTCTGAGAAGAGATTATCTTATCTAACATATCACTAGTTAACTTGAATTTGTAAATAATGCAGCAATTAAGATAATTTCAAGACCAGACTGCAAGAACAGCAATTTGAACATCTTATTTGGGAGGTGAGTTTCCCAGACAGGCAGGGAAGCTAAGCTCCTTCTTATAGTCGTGGCCTTTGTGAGTTTCTGCATTGCTGAATGATTGAACTACATAGTTTTGCATCCCTGACAACTGCAGTATTCTAATATATGGCAAATGCTTATACACCAGAATTACAGCATACTCTCCAGTAACAGAAAAAAAAAATCTTTATTAAGGCTAACAAAAAATATGCTTCTGTACTTGAAATGTTTAAATTTATACCAAGATCATATCAAAACACTACAAAATAAAAATTCTAAAACAAATGAGGTAATAGAAAACGTGGTAGAAAATGAATAGAGTACGTTTTATTTTGCATTAACCAAAAATAATAGAGAGCACAGATAAGCAGGTAACCTGATAGTACATAGACTAAAACAAAAATGTGTGGTCACATTTGGTTAATTCCTTCATGGTTTTTCATATTAAAACGTCTGGAAAGAACACCTGGGAATCTGACTGCATTTCACAGAAACACACCTAACTGTGAGAAAAACACGAAGTCCCAAAGCAGCGATGAATTTCCAGTTTAGTTTTATTTAAGCTCTAACTAAATAACCCACAGGCTCTCTGATAAGCTTCATGAGGCCAAAAGAGCCATGTCTCACCTCTGGCCAAGTAAGAGGTAACAATATCTGTTACCCAGGCTAAGGAAAAGATCCTGCTGATTCTGCATATTGGAAGCCCATTCGATTGATAAATTATGACATGATCATTCTTGCCAGAGCCTTAGTCGTCAGTTGGAAGAAGTTATTACTCAATTTATTCACGTAAATCAGGTCAGATTCATCACATGTCCACTTTGGACAGACCACCCCAGGCCATTCATTGATACAAGCAGAATTTCACAGTATTCATAAGAGCCTTTGGGAGCCTTTGTGCCAGATTCTTTCCTTAGATTTGGCTGGCAGGTTTCTATCACTTCTTAATAGTGTACAGTTTGGTGGCCACTGTTGATTAGAGTGGATTAAGCTGCTCTACACCCACTCCTCCTGCCTGCGTGCTTACTTGCCTTGTTGCAAAGGCAGGACTGCTTCATTCCCACTGTTGTTGAGTCAGCATTACTACCACTAAAACGAGCAGCTGTGGGGCTTGGAGAGTGCAACACAGAGTTAAAGCTGACCATATAAAATCACAGTAGCAACTGACTGCTTATTTGGACCGAGTATAGATTCAATTCTTGAGTGCAGAAAGCTTAGTGTCCAAACTGTTGAACAGTTTGGGTTCTTGCCTGGATATTGGAGTAAAAGGAACAAGCCTTTGGTGAGATTTCCAATAGCTATTCTGACTGCCAGGTGAATTTCTATACCTAGGAATTACAGTTTCTGGAAATTTAAAACAAATGCCTCAGTTATTATACCAATCACAGATAAATGAGCTCTGTCTCCATAAAATCCTACTTCACTGGAACTGTTGCCCAGACAGATCTCACATTCAGGCAACTGCATTACTGTGCTCCAAAACCCAAAGCAGCCTTTTCCATTGTAGTGTACTATTGTTTTCAAATCTGCTTTCCAAAGTGATTTTGCTGTTTGTGTGGATATTCATCTCTCTAAGACCATGTCCTCACCACGACTTTTGAACTTATTAGCAAAACTTAGACACAAAGCACAAAAGGACAGAGCCTGGAAAAGTCTTACATTCCTGTGAGCTTGATGAAAAGATTATGACAGGGTAAGGAGATCCTGTTACTGAAAGGATCACTGAAAGGCTGTGACCTAACCATAAGATACACTTCTCTAACCTGAAATCACCCACTCCTAGGAAAGAAGGCTTACTTCCAGTGCTTATGGACCACCTTCCTTCCCAGAACAGGGAAATGTCCGTACGTCCTTTTTAAGGAGACTATTAACTACCATCCGAGAAACAGCAGATAACATTCCTGGATCTGAGGTAGCATTATGATGCCTTTGTAATTACTTCAAAACATAGTTCTCTAAACTAGCCTTTAAAAAAAAATATCCTGTGAGATGTATATAAAGCTTTGAGATTTTGTAGATACCAAACATTATGGCCAGTGTTGGGCCCTTACACTGCTTACACTGCTCACTGCATAACAAGAACTTGGTCCACTGAAGTCCCTCCCCGTGGCATTTAGGGGAGCTTCAGATATGACTTGACAATGCAATTTCAGACATGTCTTCAGCACAGTATGGAGATACCTAATCTAGCTTCCACCAAACTAGTACAAAGACCAGACATAATAAACTTGACATAACAACATGGAGGTCACTCTTGGTTATGCCTCCACACTGAATTGACTCCAACCCAAACTAGTCCTTTTGTGATAACATATCTTATGTAGTCAGTGCGATTACTAGTGGACTAGAAGTCCTCAATAAAATCTGAATATAAATCCACATACTTTCATCCCCTCTCTCATCCATTCTCTCTAGTCCCTGTCCTCCTTGCAGAACTTGGCAATACTGAGATGTGGGAGCACAGCACATGTGCACCACCCTGCATATGATGAGCTAGGAAAACACAACCAAGAGGCTTCAACAGACTATGCGTCCCCCTGCTCTGAGTTCTGAATACTTAGTACCGTTCAGGTGGCAATACTTTATTTTAAATACACCTGCAAACACTAAAAAACTACACACCTGCAGCAGTGTTGCAGAAACACCAGTGGTGCTTTCTAACCTCTAATGGCACTGCTTGGCCACTGCATCCTCTTACCTCCACCACCAGTGCTTTTTCCCTCTTCTTTTCAACTGCTTGCTGTTTCTGCATTTGAAAGACCTGGGAGCTGTGAGAACCCAAGCACTGTATAAACACTTTTCACCTTTTCTCACTTCTGATACATAATATTTTGGTGCCTGGAATTTGATTGGTTCAAAGTACTTAAACATATAATGTAGAAGAAAAGCACACAAACAGAAAAGAAATTGCTTCCTGACTGAAAGTCCAGCAGTTTGTGAATCACTGCAAACTGAGAGATATGTACAGAAGTAACACAGTTTGCACAGAACCTTTTACCTGGAAGCAGTTGTTCTCATTATAGAAATGCTCACAAACTTGTATCACACCTGTGCAATTTCCTTATTTTTTTTTTTCTTTTCTCTTGTTTTTATCCACACTATTATAGTTTGTTTTAAATATCTGCAGTGTGGAAAGAAAGAACCCATATCAGCAAGAATTTTGTGAGTGCTGTACTTTTAACTTGAGGTGAACTCCCCCCAAAATCAAAATGCCATGTAAGCTTAAAACCTAATTTGGATAAGAGTATAAACTAAGACAAACAACAACCTTTAAAATACAGGAAACTTGGTATAAATTTGAATGTGTCAGGTGTAGTTAACAAGAGAATTGGTGAGGTAGAAGAGAAATAAAAGGGATCTTAGACAAATTTCTATCATACTTACTGTGTCCTTAAACAGAGCTCCATGACTCCAGGCGTGTTTACAGTCCACGCGTTCAGAAATGCAGAAAATATTATACCATGTTCTCTGTTTCCCGGAAAAAGTCTTTTTCTTTATGCCACCTCTGAAGTGTGGCACTATGTTTGCCCCTGCACCTTCAGGAGACTCCCAGTCTGGAGACTCTGGGTACTTGCCCCACCCTCCAGAGTCTCATCTCCCTCAGGTGTTCACAAAAAAGAAGTAATCTCCTGCTCCCCCTGCCAAGGGTTTCCTCTAGCCCTGTAAATCTCTTCATACAGGACCATGACCTAACACAAAGCAAATGCTCTACATCCCTGCTTTTGTAGTCCAGGTGCTGATCCTATGGGGCAAAAAGGCTCTAAGGCAGTTTCAGTGACTCCATTGAGAAGAGGAATGAAAAATATTAGAAATGCTGATGGATTATTTTCATACTCTTCATTCCATCAACCCTACTCATATGTGGCTGTCAGCTAATACTCTCATAATGTTGGAGGGCAATGGCCAGCTCCCACAGATGACAAAATTCATACAGTAGCAGAAATGTTGTACACCTTTAGTGAGCTTGAGACTGCTCCCACTTTGGAACAGAACATGAACTTTTTTTCTGAAAAAAAGATATTATTATGATACTACCTAAGCAAATAATTAAATAGATTAATTTTCTTTTTCACAATTGAGATCCCTGCTTAGCTCATGATTCCTTTTACTTCAGTCGATAACATTCAAACGACTTCACTTTTAGCAGTCTCCTATCTTTAACCTCTCCACTTAAATTTATGGTTGGAAATGATAGAGCTGTATTAAAAAAAAAAAGATGTTATTCTTCAGCTCACTCTACAGTATAATCCAACTGGCAGCTGGCAGCCTGATTCCTCAAAGAGCCTGGAAAACAAAAATATAGGAAGCATTTCTCTGTTTCCCATGAATAGGAAACTGCAAAAAGGTAATGGCAACTGCTGGAATACTTTGCATTACACTCACTGGGCAGATGCCAGTCCTGCCACAGAGGCATTGCTATTCCTACCATGGAGCAATCCTTCCTCCAGCACCACGAGTGGGAAAGTGACCTGGGTAACCTTGTCTCCACTCCATTGCCCTGCAGGGGTATATGGAATTGGGTCTTCTTGACATCGCAGTTTGCTGTTTTAATGTGCAACTTCACCCTTTCTTCATACTCCTTGACTACTAGTAATGGCTTAAACTGTAACTTGTAATGGCCCATGGAAATGGAAAATTCTTCACATTCATTAAAACTTTATCGCAGAATTGAAATGGCCTTGATTTGCACGCAGTGGCAGGGCAGAAGTGAAGATACAGGATTGTCCTGAAAAATGAAAAGAAGTTTCTTAGGTGAGGGTCTGTATGAGCAATGTTTTGGAAGAGGCTAATTTGCGTAACTACAGATTGTTCATGTCTGGTTAAATAGTAGATATGTAGACCTTCTAGGAGAATAACCAATCCAATGAAGCACAGAACGGTTGAAGGTGGAAGGGACTTCTAGAGGTCATCTGGTACAATCCCCCTAATCAAGCAGGGCTACCTAGAACCAGTTACCCAGGACCATGTCCAGATGGCTTTTGAGTATCTCCAAGTTAGAAAATTCCACCACCTCTTTGCACTCTGTGTCAGTGCTTGGTCACCTTCAGATTGAAAAAGTGTTTCCTGATTTTCAGACAGAAACTCCTGTGTTTCATTTTGTACCCATTGGCTCTGGTTCTGTTACTGGGCACCACTGAAAAGAGCTGGCTAAATCTCCTGTGTACCCTCCCTTCAGGTATTTACACACATTGATAATATCCCCCCTGAACTTGCTCTTCTCCAGGCTAAACAGTCCCAGCTCTCTCAGCCTTTTCTCATAGAAGAGATGCTCCATCATCTTTGTGGCCCTTCATTGGACTCCCTCCAGTATGTCTATTCTTCTCTCGTACAGAGGATCCCAGAACTGGACACTGCACTCCAGGTGTGGTCTCACAAGGCTGAATAAAGAGATAGGAATACATCCCTCCACCTGCTGTCAATACTTTGCTGAATGCAGTCCAGGATACCATTAGCTTTCTTTGCCACAAGGTCATATTGATCCATCATGGTCAACTTGATGTTCACAAGGACCCTTAGGTCTTTTTCTGCAAAGCTGCTTTCCAGCTGGGTGGCCCCCAGCATATACTGGTGCATGTGCAGGACTTTGCACTTCCCCTTGTTGAACTTCATGAGATTCTGACCAGCCCACTTGTCCAGCACATCAAGGTGCCTCTGAGTGGCAGCACAACCCTCTGACCTATCAGTCACTCTTTTCAACTTTGTGTTATCAGCAAACTTGCTGAGGGTACACCCTGCCCCATCATACAGATCATTAATGAAGATATTGAACAGGACTGGACCCAGCCTTGACCCCTGGGGTACACCTCTAGTTACCAGCCTCCAACTACGCTCTTTTCCTTTGATCATCACCTGCTGGACTTGTCCATTCAGCTTGTTTTCAACCCACCCCACTGCTAATCAAGCCTGTACACTGACAGCTTCTCTATGAGGATCTTATGGAATATATTGTCCAAGCGCTTAGTGAAGTAGAAAATATCTGCTGCTCTCCCCTCATCTGCCAGGCCAGTCATTAATTGCACACATACATACTGATGTCAGAAAAATACATTGGTACACTTGAATTTTGTTTCAATTCATAGGTGTAGATGAAAAAAAGCAAATCAAAATGGTACATGAGTAGTCTCCCATGAGCACATGAGCATATTAAGGGGGCACAGCTCTCATCTGCAAAAATAGGACTGGGGATAACTGGCACAAGTAGTAGTTTCAAACTACAATAAAAATTATAAATAAAGGAAGTATGACTATATCTACAAAGCAAGCCTGTGTTTGGTTTGGGTTTTTTGTTTAGATTTGAGGTCATCTATACAATATTAGTAGTAATTGCGGGATGAAAAGTCGTGACATGAATTTGCTTCTCATCAGCGAGTATGTTCCACATTTCTGAAAACAGTTTGTGGAAAGACAATATGGAAAGATAGAAAAAAAAAAAGATTTTGTTCTCCACTACAAAGTAGGCATGACAATTTTGCTTTCTGTGATTAGAAAGGCAATAAAGCAAGAGTGTCTTGCAACCCAAGAACACCTTCTGGTTGACCACAAAGATACATCATGGGCATGAATGGCTAGCAATGTATCTACCATCTACACAGTAGCAGGGGACAAAGCACTGAGGAGGAAAGGAAAAGGATGTTTGTCTACTAGTTTCTAGTTGTCCAAACATCCCATTTAGAAACAGCACATTCGTGGTTTTCAGCTTTTGCCTGCTCTGTACCATGTCTTTGATCCCACATCTTGGATAACTCAGTGCTTGAAGGTGAAGTCTAGAAAGTCAATCAGCTTCTCCTGATTAAAAGACAATGAGGATCTGACTTGAAAGCTCCATACAAACAAAATAAACAGTCACTGTGTGAGGCGACTGCCACCATGCTGGGCTTATAATTTTGGCAGCTACTTTCAATATTTAGGAGGAGGAAACAGGATGACAGAGGCCTTTCTGTACATACCCCTCAGACACTTCAAGTCTTTTGTTAATGTTCAGAAGAGTTTCTCTATGCTCTCAGAGGAGAGAACAAACAAGAATAGTATTATTTCTGTTGCAACTACATCAGTTGCTAGTGATGATAGTGATATAGGAAAGGAAGAGTGACCTTACCTCCTCTGCCTTCTGTTCATCAGCAGTATAAAGGCCTAGAGAAACAGAGAAAAATATAACATGAGAAATCACATCACTATAGTCCAACTAAAGGAAAAAAAAACAGTATCATTTTAGTATATGTCTCATTAAGCAAACTTTTATTAAATACTATTCATATGTGTTGTATCTGAATTGTAGTATGCTAAAATACATCAGCAAATATGAATACATTTATTATTCCAATTAGTTTCTCTGCCTCCGCTGGAAGATACTAAATTGAGATCTAATAACAAAAATGGGATAAACAATTCTTTTGTTGAAAGCATGGTGAACCAAACTGGTACAAAGTTGATTAAAATAAGCAGAAATCACTGCTCTTTAGTCTGACATTTTGGGTAATTCTGTGGGACACTTAACACCCAGCTTACAATCTTTTTAGCCCCAAGCAGGAGACATGAGAGAGAAAATCTCCAGCAGGGGGTAATGTAATGTGACCTCATTGAGCCTTTCCTACAGAGACAATAACACAAAGTTTTGATCATGACATGGCACCCTGCAAATATGTTAGTTAGCTAGAATCTGCTAAAAATTTTACATGTATGAGTGTGGCTTTTTTGTTATAAATGTGCCAGTATTACAGAGTTGTTATTGCAATACTAGAGGAAGAAATGTGTAATATTTATTTGATCCCTGTAACATAAAAACTAGGCACAAAAAAAAAAAAAGGAGAAAAAACCCCAGCCCCCACCTTGAATCTCGAGATTGCTTTTAAAGAAAGAAAGAAATAACGGTTTAGCACCCAAGATGCCACTGAAAAGCAAGAGAAGCTTCGCACCCAATTCTGACTAGGCTAAATGTTTACCTGCCATTACATGCTCTTTTAAATGCAGAAAAACAAGAGGAGTCATAGATGAGTCTGAATCACAAATTAAATGCCATGAGACTAATTTGCTCCATCTAAAGCTTTTGTTTTACTGTAAACAAACATCTTTTAGCCTGCTCTGTCTTTTTTAAGATGAAGACTGTACAGTGAGAACTGCTAGTTTAATAGTGCTGTTCCTAAGATACTCATGCTTCTGGGAGCAATGCTGCAGAATATACACCATATTCTTCAACTCTGCCATGGAGGGATCGGCAGAGAGCTCAAAACAGCATGGTTGGGTCAACATAGTTACCCACTCTGCCTCTCACCTCACACTGCAGTCTTCCCCTCCCTGGTGTGCCACAGCAACTGTTTGTCTGACTGCTCTGTAAATCAGATCACTCAAATGCTGGGGCTTAAAAGTAACCCAGAAAAAGTAGCAGCAGAATAACTTTAGTGACCTAACTCACTGGTTCAGCTCTCATCGGGCTGTGTCAGCACAGCTGGGGGAGTTGGGACAGTGAACTGCAATGCAGTCTTCAGCACTTAAGCATCTTGCCCAAATGTAACAGGCAATTACAGCCTCCTCAGCCTCCACAGCCCTGGAAGCTGTGTGCCTTTTACCAAGAATCCCACAAGCAGTAAGGCTGTGTTTTGGCAGTGTAGTACACTTGGCTTCAGAGTCCATTATAGCTCTTGGATGTAGCGAGTTTATCAGGTATTAACTCACTTTGTCAGTTGTGACAGGTGAATTTTTACCGGTTAGCTGCGTCAGCAGTTGTCTGTTGCCCTATAGCCAAATATACAGCCGCTGTACCAATGCACCATCATCCATTACTTACTAATCTATGCTCTAGGTCAACAACAAAAAAAAAATGACACTATGAGCCTGTTCTTCATCCAGGGCAGTGCAGTGCAGTTGTGCAGTGATCCAGCTGCACAGGTACGCTGCTCGGGAGTGCAGAACTACAGGCTGGGCAGTGCTGGTGCAAAGGCAGCCCCACTCCTTCCCTCCCCGTGCCTCGTGCCAGGCTCTCACAAGCCCCATGGCTGCTATCACCATGGTGGCAGGATGGGCACACACAGGGAACCAGCAGCATGCACTCTGCATCACCTCAGCTCCACCGCCGCTGGAGCTCTTGGCACAGAGGCAGTAACAGATAAATTGTTGTGCAAGTTTGGGAAATTATTTTCACCCAGCTCTAAAGGCGTTTCTCTTCAGAAGTCTGCCCGCTGCATAGCAGAGTGAAAGCAGGGACAGATTGCTTTCTGACAGACAGTTGACGCAACTGGCGAAGGCCACCTGGAAAGGCCGTCCTGAGGAGGGAGAGCCTATGTGCTCGGCCGGTCCAAAAGCCATACTGGGAGAAGGACTTTTCCATAAAAGGTAATGCCGCAGCTAGGAGATTTTGCAGGCAGATGTTTTAGCATGCCTGGAACAGCTTCTGCAACAATCGGCTCCCAGTTTCAAACCAATCCCGGTTGCTAACAGCATGGTCCAAATTCAGAAGTAACAGGACAACCCCCTTCTGTAGCTGTTAGGTCATTTCATGACATAACCTGCACTTGGAGGAGATCACTTTGCACTTTCAGAAGCAACCACAGAATACAGTAGCAGTGTTCACCCTTAATTCATGTGGAGACTTTGCACGTGTCATTTTTCATTTCATGATTTTGGATCCCTGAATAAAGCTCATTTGTCTTTTCACTATAATATTCCTGATTCTTTCCTTCTCTGTTGATTGTGCCTCTGCTCCTTGAAGATTTCCAAGAGGAGAAATGTATAATCAGGTTTCCTCTTGCAAAGTACCCAAGAAAAGAAATGGAAGTATCTTGTAAATCCCAAACCAAGCCAGGATAAGCTACTAAGTGCAAAGGGAGAAAAAAAGCTGAAATATGCGGGAGATAAAATGCAAAGGTAAGAAAGGACTCTGCGTGTATTCTCACCTTCTTACCCACATAAGAGATTCACTGCAGCCTTTAATTGTTGGTGGGGGTGGAGAAAATAGAAGGGCTGAAGAGAAGTGCCAGGGAAAAAAATAAAGGGAATCTGACCAGTGACAGGGGCTGATTACTGTTGGCAGACTGTATTGGCTTGAAATTCATGCTGTGACTTAGGAAATAAGTCCTGGCTGGGATGCATTTTTCTGGAATATCCCTAAGGAATATCTATCGGTGATTCATCTAAGCAGCCACTGGATATCATTACCGCTCTACCAAAAATGAAGATAAAATAACAATCTGGAAGAAATAAAAGAAACAAGTGCCCCAGATTTTCTTTCAAACTGCAGCAAAGAGATCACAAGGGTGGGTAAGGAAAGGAGGGGGGAAAGAAGAGAGGGCTGAACTTTTCATCTGCATGTCCTCAGTTTGCCTTTAAGCTGTACACATCTAGTTTACTCTTGTCAGAAGCTACCACCACTGTACTTTGTAGCTCTTAAAGAAAGAGATAATTGCCTTTTTTTTTTTCCCAGTCACATGCTTATTAACACAGAACTTTATTTTTTTCCCCCAGTCCTACACAGTAGGACCTCCATCACACAAAATAGCGTAAGCTTTGCTAGAGATGTTAATGCACTATCCAAAGCAAATACAATGCAGAAGCTCTGACAGGTTCACATTTTGAAGTCCCTTTTGAACTCAGAATTTCTCTTTTTTGTCAGATGAACAGTGGCCAGTTATAAATTATGGTTCTTTCCTAATGCCCCACCTCAATAGCTCCTATGGCTTATGTTCCTATTGGATGTGTTATTTTATATCTCCAAATAGTTGTTGGGTATTTTCCCTACTATAGAGTTTAGCTAATACATAGCTAATCATATGGGAAAAAACAGAGGAGGGAATTAATTCTAGCAAGAAAGAGCCTTATAAACTTACTTTTTTTTTTTTTTTTGAGTCAAAGTCATGCCAAGAAACCTATTTTTATCCATAGCATCAGATACTCAGCTGGACCTCTAACAACAGTTCACTAATTTACATCAGATGCCCCATAGGGTCTATTTGGTTTGCAAGTTTAAGTAGAAGATTGTTACTGAAATCACTGCTCTTACATATAAATATATAGCTGAACCAAAGAGAATGTAAATATCTACCACAAACCAAATCCAGTCTAGATTCTCTGAACCTTGTAGGAATTAATTGCAAGAATTACACTTTGGAGCTTTTAAAGTAAGAGATAATTGCCTCTTTTTCTGTCATGGGCTTACAAATACAGAACTCTAGTTTTTCCCAATCCTCCACAGTGGGACCTCCATAAGTCAAAGTAATGTAAACTGTGTGAGAGATGCTAATGTTAAGCACTACAAAAATATTCAAATGGGCTATACAGTATTTCAAGTGTGAAACAAAGCCTGTGGGTTCAGGAAATATCTTTTCACTCGATTCAAGGAGAACATATAAACAGGATTTTTTTAACTCTTCATAGTCTTCAGGGGGCTTACTGTAGTGCTAATCCCCATTGGTCCTCAAGCCCTGGTTCATCAAAGACATAGGACAGTCATTTCGGCCTTGGGGGAACTGCCCAGGCACTCAAAGTTCAGTCTGTTTCTAATTAACTTGCCGAGAGACAACCTGGGTCAATAAACTAACATTTCCAACAGCAATCCCAGAGCAGCTACTGTCTTCCCCTTTTTTATCATGGGTGTTTACTAGTCTATTTATTTTCATTCAACTAGAAGATGGTCTTCTCTTAAAAAAGCCCTCTTGCACTGCTCTAATTCCTGCTAAAATGTGTCCCAGCTTGCTAGAAGGCCCACTGAATGAGAGATTAGAAAGAGGATCAAGTAGAGTATGTTTAGCTCTCTCCTTTTCAGTAACATACCTATTAACGGGAACTAGGTATATCCCACAGCGTTGCAGTTCTTAAAATAGCTACAGGAAGAGGAGACAGTGAAATGCAGAAGTCAGTGGGCTAATTCTCTTGTGAATTACTATCAGTTTGCTACTAATTGAGAAAATAAATAAAAAAAGGTCCTGACAATATGCTCTTTTCTAGTGGGGGCTATTCTCATTAAATACAAAATAAAAGGTTGCTGCTGCTCCTTTTGTCTGGAAATCCTTTACAGCAGAGAGAATGTTCCTCTTCATTTAAGGAAGAAAGACTCAAAAATTATATTAATACCATGCTGAGTCATCATCTTCATTATGAAGTTTCAATATTCCCTTTGCACCTCATTGCAAACTGCGGTAAGCTACCACTTTCTTAGGGACTGTACTCCTAATATCATCCTTAAGTGTAGTTCTGCAACTCCACATGAAGGGAGTCACAAAAATTCTGCCAAGGGTATGGCTTCTGATTTCTACAAGTTCCCTGAAAGGGACAGAGCTTGGGGGACAGAGAATGCAGGATGACTGGGCAACCATGCAAGTAACCCTGAAGGATTGACATGAGGAGCTACAAGCAACCAGCATGAAGCATGGAAATCTTAAAGATGCCGTAGCCTCCTAGGAGAAGTATATGTGTTTAGAAACACTGCACAGAGATTCTTACCCTTTCAGCTGAAATCACACCCTCATTTGAAACTTAGGCATGCACTTAAACTCAAAATATCTCTGCCTGCTTCAGATGTCGTCGCTCTTCTACAGTAACATGACTTCTACGTCCACAAGAGGTAAGGACAAAAAAGTTATTAAAATGTTCTGGTCACTAGACTCCAAAAACTGAGATCACAGAGAGGTCTCTAATGACTAGCCTATGGCAGCTTTAAAGGAGCACAAGGAACACAAGGATCTGCAATTTCCATGATTCAGATGAAGGCTTTTGTGAGGAAGCAGGTGAAAAGAATTTCAAAAATAAGAAGGAAAGTAAAAAAATAAGACATGCTGTGGGGAAGAATAAAATAGCCCATGTGAAATTTCATCAAGAACTTTGTTAGCCCCTTTGCCTTCGGCCAAACATCAGGAACATCGAGTTATATTGCTTAGATAAAGTGAGTGGCACACAGAGAATCCATGAAGCTGTGGTGGAAAGGGTGGTTGTTTTCTCCGGGATGACAATATCCGTTGGCAGGTAGAAAGGCAGAGCAGATTTACTGATTAGCTCAAGTAAATGCTAATACAAAACTCTAGCTCACATTGCAAATTCTGTGTATAGCTAGAGAAGTATCTTTCACAAATGTCTTGGGGATTTTTAATCATTTTTATTACTATGCCATTATGTAATTTCTCCTGAAAAGGGAATGTATCTTTTAATGTGTAATGTGATACTACATTTTTCCCAATGACATAGTCATTTAAGAAGTTTCCCCCACCCACCGCTCTCCTGTACATACAAAGCAAACTACTCAGAGAAAACTATTCAAAAATTATTTACTACCCTTTGTGTACGTGATCTAACCTTACACGCAGACAGGTAAATGCACCAATAGTGTTATCAGGGAAGGTGAAGATTTGGACTAAATCATAATTCTGAGAAAGAGGAACTGATCAGCTGAGGGTAAGGACCTGTGGTTTTCAGCAATACTTATCTGAGAAATGAGAAAGATATGCCTGGATTGAAACCTTTGGTAGGAACCAGATGTGACAGGCACTGTGAATAAGAGGATAAGACACTGGTGTGAGCTAGAGTAGAATAGGAATCAGGTCTAGATTTTATCCCCAGATCTAAACGAACCTGCTGCGTGAAGCTTAACTTGCTTCATCTCTTCATTTTCCTTTTCAGCATTTGCCTTTCAGCTCTACTTAGGTGACAAACCCTCTGGGCCAGGAAGTCTGTGATTAGATGTGTGCGTGTGTGTACTACTGAAAAATACACTGTGATTTTGATGTATTAATTATTTGCATGACTTTTTTAGTGCTTTTTCTCCCATTGTGCTAGGTGCTGTGCAAGCAGAGGCAGAAAAGACAGTCAATTCTCCAGAGGTTATTAAAATATAAAGTATGTTCATGTCAGACTCACAAGCAAGTTATTACTGCACAGCGAGTAGCCTACATCAGCTGAAGCATAGTAACTGTTCATATAGGTGCTCTTAGCCAGGAACAAATGGAAGATAATTCTTTTCAGCCCAGTCCACGGCGAAAAGGGATTGACAAAGTCAAATTACATGGTGTTCTCTACCATCTAAGAGTACACTCAGACAGCTACTGTGGCTCAGGCAGTGAGGAGGCATTGGTTACACTGTGGGGACTTGCACAGAAAGTTTGAGCCCTAAGAGCAGAGAGAATTGATGGGTAGAAATAGACAGGAGACTGGTAAGAATGCTAGCTTCGCACAAATAAACTATAGGTTTCATGACCAAAGTGGGGCATTTTGATAGCAAATGCAGCCCTGCAGAAGAGTTCTGTGGGTTGGTTCTGCAATAAATTAAAGGGAATTCTTTCAGAAAATTAAGTGTTTCTTGTAAAGTATTTATGTGGTTTTGGTACAATATTCCCAAAGCCCCCAAAACCTTGACAAAGCTAGAATAATGGCATTGCCTTCTAATTCTACTGCAATAAGGAGTGAAAAGGAGTAACATCTACAGATTCTGACTAGTGCTTGTGACTAACAACTCCTACAACAGTAGCATCAGAGGATCACTGATAACATTTCTTATCTGTTACAGGGAAGCTATCAGGATTCTGACTGTAGCCAAATGACTTACAGTGAAATTTGGTCACAAACTGATTTTATTGCACAATGATTATTCAGCTAGAGGGATAGGATCTAGTTTTCCATTTGCTGCTACCCCATGCATGCAGATGTATGTTGGCTCCCCACTTATCCTAATGATGCAAGCTTTTGGTTTTCTAAGACCATACCGGTTGTGATGCGTGTGACCTCTATGATATTTTGAATGGAAGAGATTTCTGCCCTTTCAGGCCTCTTCTATGGCAAGTAGAAGTCTTAACTGCTTGGGGGAGTGCTGATTAGAGCAATTATAACTTTATGTACCTATTGAGGCAATGAAACTCCCAAGGCATTAGTTGCTATTTACATGTCTTATTTGTTATGCTCACATTTTTATGCTTCTGTCAGGAATGATCAATCAGACATATTTGTAATGCAGAGGTGAAGGACTCCCTTACTGTCATTCTTAACAGCAGTTTCCTTGGAGGTTGCATTGAGTTAGTGAGGGATGAACCCTGAAGTGCAAAGGTTCCATTCAGCTGAACATATCTAAACCAAATGCGTGTGATGTATGTGCTAGATGTATGTGAAACTTATCTGCCACCAAACTTATCAGCTTGTTATTTTCACAACACAATTCTGTAATTACTGACTCCAGAAGCAACATAACAACAGCTGTTCTTCTGATATTTCAATACCACTGGAATTTGGAGAGGTAAGAAATTCAGAGGTGTGTGACAGCTTTGAAAATATCTGTTTCAGCATGACTTTAACTCAACATGAGATTGGTTTTGCCATCCCTAGGCAAAAAAAAAAAAAAGACATGAATTAGACACCAGAGGAAAAACTGGGGAAGGGTCATGGTGGTCAAGATTATTCAATTCAGAATTAATAGCTATCTCTAAAATAAAAATGGTGCTGTTTGGAATAGTTCAGATGGACACAGAGTAAAAGAGGAATAGCTAGCATGTTAGTTGACTGAATTGAATTTCCAGAACACTTGAATTGACTTAATTGAATTTCCAGAACACTTTTAAAATAAATCCTCCCCTTCAACTGGGGCAAGAAGAAAGAAGTTCCAGATTGTTAAGAGAAGCTACGTTATTAATGAACAACTACAACTATTTCAATGATAAACCAAAAATGTTATTATTATTTTCTAATTACTTTCATTTCCCAATTTTCAACACTGAAATGGGGATAGACAGGCATTCAAAAATCCATGAAATTGCAAGAATTTGCAGTTCCAGGTTCCCTACTTGGGAGGCAGATGAGAGGTTCAGACAGCTGAGAAGAGAAACCAGGCAGGTTTCATAATGCTTCCACAAAATCAGCAAGCTCTGATGTAAATTTTGCTTCTTTGTTCTTTTATACAACACAATGGGAATCTCTTTCACCTTAAAATATCTATGAAATATCTATGAAACAGGCATCAATGGAGTAGTTTCTCATGTGGCTTATGAAGCAGCCAATCAAGCCCCCACCTTCTTTTCTTCATCACTTCTAGAAGGGGCTAAAACACCTAAAAAAATTCAAATTAGAATTAGGCATTCACATTTGCTGGAATAACCTCTTTCTCTAATTTTGGGTGCCTCATTGGAAGAAAGAAATCAACAAAATGCAAAACTATTTAGAGAAGGGGAACAAATATGCAAGGCAGGGTTGCATGCAGTTGCTGGGATCCATCTGGTGAATCATCACTCCTCCAGTGGTCCCACAGACCAGGGATATGAACAGGAGAAGATGGAAAAGTGTTTGGATGTAAGACGTTTCTTTTATATTTGCACCAGGTTAGGACTAGGAAACCAGAAGGAGTCAGTTTCAGTGCTATGAGAAGCATGTCTAGCTTGAGGAATGGTAAATTGGAACACAGTATCTCAGCTCCTTACAATTGCTTGGCTAATCCATGATCACTGCATGTAGATCTACAGGGCTGGGTTTAGAGACTTAGAAGACATGGCCTTCAAGTTTGGGAAAGCAAAAATCAATTCTATTAGCAAAAATAAATGAAAAATATGGTTAAAACTACCCAGGAGCTCATAATTTTTTGACACTTGATACAAAACTGACACTGAATTTAAAAGGCTATGAATATAAAGCAAACAAAGAAACAAAGACACATTTATGGTGTATGCAGTTCACCTGTGGAATTTATTATCACAGAAGATCTGAAGTGTTAAACTGTGGATTTGTAAAGATTTGGATAGTGACCATGCATAGCATCTGTAATGATGTGACACCAAGTTGATAATTTATTTTACCTCAAAAATTTTGGCATCATCTGCCTACCACGCTCAATGTAAATTTTTTCCCTTCTGCCTCAGTGATGTGAAACTCTAGTCATGCTCTTGGAATGTTTTCTGTCTTCCTATACCTCCCACCTCTCCTCCTCTCACTAAA
The DNA here is from genome assembly GCA_013400055.1 of Nycticryphes semicollaris. Lineage (NCBI taxonomy): Eukaryota > Metazoa > Chordata > Aves > Charadriiformes > Rostratulidae > Nycticryphes > Nycticryphes semicollaris. The sequence goes on from VXBJ01001916.1 coordinate 1,145,722, forward strand.
AATCAGAAAAAAAGTGAACGTCTCTTAGACTGAGGTTTCCCCTTTATAAATTCAGAATAAGGTCCCTTCGTATTTTCGGAAAATAAGCATGGCTGGAAAAACTCTGGAGTGCCTGATTCATGCGAGGACTTACAAAGTGAGACCTTCAGACTGTTCCATAGATAACGCAGCTTGTAGTGAACTGTAGGTGGCTTTTCACCAGCTTTAGGACTTTTCTTCTTAGCCCTTAAATCCCACATAGACATCTTCCATTGTTTGGAAATGGGATTTCTCCTGAATAGCTTAGAGAAAACCGTCACATATTCCTAGCTCATGCTGGATTGTACTTTTCTCTGGTGGCTGATGTTCACAGACATTTTGATCACAGGCTGCAAGGTTTGGGAATTCTACAAAGACCACAGAAGTTACCACTTTGGATCTTCATTTTGGCTAATTCAGTGCTGTGTCTGCTGTCCATGGGCAAGAATCCTTGCTTCAGAGAAGAGCCACAGACAAGATAGATGTGAGACAGTATGTTTTACATGGAGTACTCATCCTGATTTCTAAATATTAGATTGGTTCTAGAGCTGAAAAAAAAAAAGTATTATCTCCTTTCCAGTCTTGGCTAGACTCGTAAACATGCAATCCTCCTTCAAATCTTCTTAAATTCTCTACCTCATGACAGGGAAGTTGATTTCAACCAAAGCTGATATTGATTAATTTTCACAATCCTAGCTGAGCCTTTCACTCAGCTAATATGTCAGGTACAGGACACTTCATGGGCTAATGACTTCTTCTAGTCTGGGAATTCTAATATCATTATAGCTGTCAACAGAAGAGAGCTGAGGAGGGAGAGCATCTTTTTGACAATGTCCCTCAAAAATTAAATAAAAGTTTTCTTCACACAGCTATGGACTTAAAATTGTCAACCACAAATTCATATAATTAATGAGAAGATAAAAATCTCATGCATATGCTCTGGAGACACAACACTTCCTGTACTAACTCCTTCTTTTTGACAAAAATACAGAAGTCCATCTTGGACATAAATAACCCTGTCCTGTCGTCTGAGGAAATAAGGCAAAAAAAAAAAAAAAAAAAAAAAAAAAAACAGGCCTCGTTAAAGCTAACGCGAATGAGACACATCCAGGAATGAATAATGCCCAAGGAGACCTCAGGGTCAGAGTGGGCAGTGAATCAGACATTGACAATGCAATATGGCAGGGCAAAAGAAAGCCTGCAAATGTGGTGTGTCATAAAGGAGAGATAGACTGTGTCCAGAAGGCTCTCATGGGAATACTCTGCAAATACTCACTGAGCTCCTGACCTGTCATTGCCAAAAAAAAAATATAAAATAATGAGGGAGCTAGAAGTAGTTCAAAGAAGAGCAATCAGAATGATCTGCAGGCTGGAAAAACTTGTCTGTGTGGAGAGACTAAAATGGCTAGATAGTGGCAGTGGTACCTAAGTGGCTTTTCCAGGTGATTTGCTTAAGTAGAGTTCACAAACATATAGAAAGCATAATCCAGCCTCTTTACATTGCTTTGGCTCTTGTAGGTATCACACAGAGTCCTTAAAAGCCCGATTTTGCACTGAAGAAGGACTCTGCCAACACAGTGGCAGTAGGGAATAGCCTGAAGCATTCCTTAAGGAGCCCAGTACCAGTTTCAGGGATAACAGCTGTGCTGAGTAACAGTTTCAGGGATAACAGCTATACTGTGGAGATGGTGCTGCAGCACTGTAGGAGTTACAGCACAAGCAGCAAGTTTGTTACCTGAACTTCTGGTGCTTAGAGTATTTAAATTATACTAAGAGCCTTGAAATGGTCCAGAAACAGGAGGACACAAAGGTGGCTTAGAGCCAGCACACACCCATCCTTCAGACATACAGCAAGCAGAAATTATGAGAGGTGGGCAAGAGGATGGAAAGGGGGGAAAAAAAAAGAATAAAAAACAATGTCTTACGACTGACTAGCAGGGGGAAAAAAAATACATCATAAAGGTCAAACCTAAGGCTGTGGAGATGTGAGAGGCAAATGGCAGAAAGCTTCACTTCTTGCAACATTTGCCATGAATCTTAAGGGGACACCGTGCAGCTGAACTTATCCAGGTAAATAAAAAACTGGCAGGCAATTTCCATCTTGTCATTTAATATTTAGATTAAAACACCTAAAGTTTTATTTAAGGTTAGATTGGGGGGGAGGGGGAGCAGGAGAGGGAAGGAGGACGTGCAGCATGCGTGTGTGCAGAGGGGCTCCACGAGGACCACGGCAAAAGCTGAGATTTCAGTTCTTTCTGCATTAAAATTAGTCATAACCTCGTGAGTGGGGAGCGATCTGGGAAGAGGGGGCCCGAGCAAAGGCAGACACCTGGAAAATCCTCCTCCTCTGCTTCCCATTCACATAGAAACCGCCACATGTGATCACCCCTGCAAAGTATCATCTCCATTAATAATTCACCGAAATCCTTGATTCATCAAGTCCAGGAAGTTCCCGGGAAGTGTGGGAAAAGACCAGTCGGGCATCTCTGGTGTCAAGAAAAGGACTTCAGAAACGGCT
>VXBJ01001916.1:1149727-1234620 GCA_013400055.1 Nycticryphes semicollaris
GGGGGCAGATCTGGGGACGTTGCAGGAATTGACAAATGTGCAATCTTTTATTTGATAAAAGAATGGGTTGGAGAGTGATGGAGGTGGTGGAAGAAAGCGGGTAGGCATGCAGGCATTTTACAGGAGAGAAGTTGGGTAATTGCAGACAGAAAGCACTGAATTTGGTTATGTTGTGAATGTTTCTAAGGAACTGGTAACATACTTTGTATGTCAGAGAGATTGAACTATTTATATATTAACATGTATATAACATACATGCATGCACAGGGAAAACAATATACAGTATGTACACTATATATGTGTATTCTCATGCAAAAGGTTGTGTCAAGAGAAAAGCAATAGCAGTAGAGGTCAGTGGCTGTGGAAACAAGTCTTGTCACTGCTGCAATAAAATCCATATTTTATGAAGAGTTAAATGCAGTACTTTGTAAGTGCAAGTGGATGGTCACCTAAGTAACTCCTGATGACATTCAAGGATCAAGAAGTTTAATGACCAAAATTACTCCCTACACGATAGCACAGCTGCTACTTTTATACAAATTGAGAAGATGGGGCACCTTTTTCCTTGTACTTGTGTATTGTGTGGGATTTTAAAGTTGTGTTAGCATTGTATGGGGGACTGTGTAGCAAAAATTACTTGCAGAGTCTAAGGGCAGACCTTTCTCCAGATTTACTGTTCTTCTAGCACTGCTGGAATAGAGTATAGTTGTTTCTGTCCATTCAGGGATCTGTGAGGACAGTACATATATCCTGCATTTGTACTTCATGAGGTATGTGTGTGAACATATACTCAAGGAGAACACTACAGGCAAGAGCATAGGTTATTTCCATTCCCTTTTATCATGGGACCATATATAATAGAACCCTGTAAATAACTTAATTCCAAGGGAATAAAATTGCTTGAACGTGCAGACCTCTTTGGTTTTAATCAAAATAGACATAAGTCTCCCAGTCAAGATAAAGGCTTATCTCATGTAACTGCTGTGCTGAAATCTCTATTATGCAGTCAGTTGTGTGCAAAAGTGTTTGCATATTACTTAAAGCATTCCATAAAATTGATTAACATCTGTTCCTGAGCAATATAATGTTATGGGTAATGGTGCATCCCCATTCAATTCTTTTTTTTTTTCTAATTTCTGTTTAAAGACAATAAGTTTGATTGTCGCAGGAGAACTGGATAGGGCTTGGAGGCTTGTGATCAAGATCAAGTAGATTCCTTTATCAAGGATATATACAGTTTAAAAGGCCTGGCAACAATGACAAAATTGGATAGCGCCTTTAAACAGCCCGAACATGCTAATAAAGACTGCAGGGCTGAATCCCTTTTTGCTCTCCTCTCAGATGTTATCTGACACAGCACCGGTAAATATATAATCTCATATGCTTATGGCTTTCAGCTGCACCATAATCTTTCTGGACATATTTCTAGTGGCTTACAGTTGACTTTTGAGCTGGGGGAAGGGGGGTATGGGACGGTGGTGGTGGAGGCAGCCAATATTTTCAGAATAACGTAATCAGGGGCAGCAATACTTCTTTCTGTCTTTCTGTCTTTCTGTCTTTCTGTCTTTCTGTCTTTCTGTCTTTCTGTCTTTCTGTCTTTCTGTCTTTCTGTCTTTCCTTCGGTCTTTCTTTTCCCCAGGGAAAATGGCATTGATTCAGTCCTGTTGTAGTTCTCCGCAATTATTCTTTGCAGCCATTTAAGGAACTGGGGTCCCTGTAGGGACTTATTAGTCCCTCTAAGGTATTTTAGTTTTCACACCAGTTCACCACTCTTGCACATCTCCATGCCAGCACTCCAAAGATTACATTTATAGACACGGTCATCATTTTCTAACCAAGTTGTTCAGCTAGAAATATGCCTCCTAACTTCTGACTCTTCCCTTCCTCCCTCCTCCCTTGCACAGCTCTCCCATGCAAATGGTAACCTGCCGCTCAAGGCAGCCTTCCCTTTCATAAAGTTTGCATTTTGCCATCTGCTGTTTCAATAATATTTAGTTGAGAGACTTCCTTGAAAGCAAAACACACACATTAAAAAATGTTGTGGGTTTTTTTCCCCCCTCCTTTCTGCTGAAGATCTCGGAACTAATGCAAACTTGATAGAAGTTATGAATGCGCCTGTGCTCTCACCATCTGGGATCCTGCCACAGCACCTTCTCTCTGCGAGCAACCTTCTACTCAAGGGCACACTGAGTTCCTCAGGGTGGGATCCTTCCTCCCCTCCACTCTCCCCTCAGATCTGCTACATCATTTTTTGCTTTGACTGAAGATTTCAGCACACCAATCTGCTGCTTGTTAGTAGACTCCTACAGTATTTTGTGGATGGGAAGGAGTTGCTATTGGGTTTTCCAGTGGATGCTTACACGCTGTGTAGTAGTCAAGCAGATTCAGAGGGCATCGACACTTATGTGTTGTTAAGTGAAACAGTGGTCTCTGTCTCTTGATTAACTGAACTTTTTAGTGTGCCATCTGCCCTTTTAACTTTTAAACTATGTTCCCTTTCTAGTGCAATCTTGCAGCATTATGGCTTAAGATGGGCAGGAAATTGCTTATGGATCTCCTTGGAAATGGTGGCTAATTACTAAAATGAAAGGTAGCTGAAATCTATAAAAATGAGTGGGTAGAATTCATTGGAAACAGCAGGCCCCACTGTGATGGTGCCTCATCTTGCATAATGGTTGCAATTCCTCTAGTGGTTCTGCTGCAATTATAACAGAAGAAAGCAGAATTGGTTTTCAGTATCTTTTGATTATCATAAGCATGTGAGAAATGCCATGGTGGGGCTGTGCCGTAGAAGCTGGATGTTAGAGAGACTTCTTCATTAACCCCTTCAAGATCTAGCTACCTGCAGTAACTGTTTTGATTTCCTCAAAGGCTTTGCATCATTTGGGGTTGCTGCTTTTTGCTTTGCTTTTTTTTTTTTTTCCCTAAAGTAATTACTTAGGTGCACAAGTCTCAGAAACAGGGCTGATAAACTTAGATGTGATTATCCTGACTGCCATGTGGGGCCAAATTCAGGATCTTTTCAACATAAGCCTTTGAGTCCCTCATCCTGCAGATGAAGTGAAAGGCTTAATGTGCCACCAAATCCAGTGTCTTCTGCTGACTCTATGCAGGCTTCATCCTGCAGTATAAACATGGTTCTCAAGTTTAAATGTGTTCTGGTTGAGAGAAAAATCCAGTAGCAGCTGGTTGGCTCATGCTGCTTGCTTAGTCATGGCAGCCCTTTCCAAGGAATCTGAAGAAACTGGGCTGTTTGAGGAGAGAGGTGTTATGATATCTCGCCTTGTTTCATTTGGGATGGGGAGACACGAGATGTAGAGGGAACGTTTAGTGTGATTAAACCCAGCTGTTATCTGTATTGCTTAACAAAAGGTACAGGGCAGATATTAGTCCCTGTCTGAGTTTTAAAAACACCCTTGAAGAATGCATAATTAATGCAAAACATCAGCAGTAAAAGTCATCCTCTCGAGGTTGTGTTGTGAGTTATGCTGCAGTGGAACTAGATGGAGAAAGTGCTGGATAAAAGCTTTTTAAAGTTTGAATTTGAGTCACACATTTGAGTCTTCATATCCATTTGGGTTTTTCTTGCCATAAATCTCAGCCTAAGAGCTTCTCTCTCATCCTTCCCCAATGATTTGCTGAAATCTGTTGGGAGTCCATCCAGCCTTGGGTTCCTAAGCTTCTCCAGGACACTGCTGCGTATCCTAATCCTGATCACGCAGCAGCAGCTTCCCCTTCCTACTTCAGGCAGCGTTATCCCTTCTTGCACCATCTCCTGTAGTTAGTACAGGTGTGGCTGTCTGCCAACGTTGTCTTCCACTTTATTTACTTTCCTGGCTGTGCACTTGGCACTGAAAGGCCCAAACAAATTCTGTGTGTATTTGTATTTATGTTTTTGTTTGTTTCTTAACAGGAGCATTCCCAGAAGAAGCTAGGGTAACTGTAGTTTAGGACTGTTTAGAGTGGTGTGAATTAATGTTATGTGTTGGTACATCCAGTGTCATGGAGCTGCCTACTCCTGAAGTATTTTCCTCTTTCAAAACAAAGCAGAAAGGACAGTTTTTTCCTGCAGCTGCAACCCCCTTAGAAGTGGCAAGGAGCAATACTGATGGGGAAGGAAAGCTGCGTCTTTATGGTGAGGGGAGCCAACGAACCCTGCCAGAATGGAAAAGGCACGTCTGGCATGGTGTCCTTCGTGAGTTATGGTGTTGGACCTCTAAAAAGAAGCTTTAAGAGAAGAAGTGATTGCTTAACTGTGGTGGTGCCAGAGCACTCGATAGCACTGTGCTGAAACATCCAAGATTACACTGATACTGCATTATCTTTCTTCACGCCCAGCCACAAGACACCCTCTCCACACTCTCCTCTTCGCCAAGTGCATAGACAAAAGAGCATGTACATTTCCATCCGGTCGCATTCAGGAATACTGCCAACATTGCTATCTTTTAAGTAACCTGTTCAATAATGTCTTTATTCCGGCATTGTGGACAAATATTTTATGGATTAATTAGCCTGTCTTGTCACGATACACATATGTATTTATATATAGTCAGAAAGTGCTTAGTTCTAGCCAGAATGTGACTATTAGATTTGATTTGCAACATAAATATCCATTTTAACCCCTCAGCTCTTCCCTAGTGACACACCGTAATGCACAAAAGAGAGCACTTTATGAATGAGATCGGTCCTGTACTATCTGGGTACCTTAATTCCTCTCAGCTAAACTAATTCCATTATCTTACTGTAATGTTTACCTGCAAGATAATAGGTAGTGTATCTTTCCAGCATTCCCACTTCTGCATCTAATCACAGAGCCAGAGCAGAAGGACCTAGGAGAAGGGTCAGCAGGAATTGAAAATTAGCACAGAAATTAAACACTAGTTGAGTTTCCCCAGGTACTGCAGGTGCGTGCTTGTCTGGGTGTAAGGCAGAGCCGCCTACTCCCTAACTGCTGCATTTCAATTGTCAGTTAATAGCTTCTATAAGCACAAAGACTGCTTAATCAACACAATCATTAGCATGTAGCTCTACTTTGGTGTGAAGAGTAAGACCAAACTCAAAGAAAACACTTGCCTCTGATGGTAACTCTCAAAGGTCTTGGGGATCCAGGCCTGTCCTGCCTGTGGGTGTGGGTCCCAACCCGTTGCTGACCCCCCTCATGAAGCGTGGGGACTATCTCTGTACTGACACTCTCACCTGAGGGAAAGCTCTCTTGCTTAGAAAGATGTCCACATGTCCTCCTCCCTCACTCCCTCTCAGTTCCAATACATTAACAAAAATAATGAAAAACACAGTTGCTTTTAGTTTTGCCCTAAGCATTCAGGTGAAATCTGTTTCCTTGCTGAATTGATTCTTTGAGTGCCTGGTGGTTTGTAACTTCAGGGTGTCATTAGTCTGGCAATCATTATTTGACAAAAGCATCTTCATGGACAAAGGGAAAATGAAATACCTTATAGTATCCTGCCAAAAAAAAAAATAGCGTTATCATTGTGAGATGCTCTGTGGACATTTGTACGTCTTGCTTCAAGTAAGGGACAAAGCACAGTTGATCGACATGGGGCCTTCACTCAAAAGCTGTTCAAGTAATCCAGTGTCTAAAAAATACATCTTCACCACACAGCCCGCCTGTGAGACTGGCCTGTATAATTGGCCTTGTTTTACAGCAAGAGGAAAAGAATCCCAGTGGAGGTGAGTGACTTGTCCAAGGTCACATGAGGAGGCCATAGCACAGCAGGGATGCTGAACCAGGATCTTGCAGCAAGTACAGCTTGCAGTCAACCCTCCTGCCTCTCTGCTGCTCACTCAAGTTGTTGGAGCTGATCAAAGAATGGATGGGGGGTGAGGGGGTGGGTGGAAATCAGATTTGAGTCTTTTTTTCATCCAAAAGAAAGCCAATTATTTTTCTCAAGAACTTCTTGCAGCCACTTTGACATTCTCTCCCCAAAGGATTTTCTGGATTTTTTTGCTTGTTTCTTCGACTGTGTTCTGCATGGAGGAGAAGGGGGAGGCTGGGTAGCTCCAGAGCTGTCTGGGACAAGACTGAATCTTATTCCTGGGAGAAAGTAATCTGAACCCCAAGCAAGGTGGCGATGACCTTCCTCTCTGCTTTGGCCCAGTTGGACTGGCCACAGAGTTTCTTTACCATTCCCTGCCTTGTCCATTATGCCTGTGGGATAGAAGGGAATAAAAAAAGTCTCATAAAAGGCTGCCTTTTCCGCATGCTGCTGCCTGTGGTTTGGGGCAGCCAGAGGTCACACCACACTCTCTCTCATTCACATCCATGCCTGTATGAATTCATTTCAAAGCACTTCTGCTTTGTAAACATCTAAAGAGTAGTATTCCTAGTGCATAGATATGAAGGTGAGTCAAAGGGAAGTTCCTTGAATAAGGACATGGCATACACCAGTACTCCTTGCATGGGTATTCGTCGTTCGTCCTCGTATAAATAAATACACAAGTAGAAAAAGAAACATTAAATTTACAAGTTACATGGCAAGGTTAGATTCAAATAGCACCAGGTTCTGAGTTACATGCCACCTACTATGCCCTAATGTTTTTGGAGCTGGCCTCACAAAGTGATCAAGTGCTACAAGAATTCAAGAGAGCCTATTTCCTCATTTTCACAGCGCGAAGAGTGCTTGGGCAGATCACAGAGCAGGAATATATAGAGTTAGAATCCCTTTCAGGGAGCAAATTCCTTTTGTGAAATTGGTGCTCAATTTAGCTGTCACTGCTGAAAGGGGAAAAGATGCAGAAGCAACTTTTAAGTCCACCAGCCACATCCCTTTAAGCAACTCATGCTGTGCCAACCAGTTTTATAAAACTCTGTATTTCATCTAAACTCCATTTGAGTCTAAAAAATATGAATGCCTGCTATGGTATTTCCCTTCTCACTGCTGATAATTACCAAGTTATTTCTGCTATAAACAAAGCAGTGTTCTCTCTCTCTGCCTTGTCATACCTGGTCCCAGAGCAGTTTACTTTTAAACATACCAATAAACTCCACTGAAGCCACAAGACTGAATGCTTAAGTGCCTTCCTGGATCAAGATGTCAGGATCTTGCAATGAAGTGTTTACAACTTTGCAATTATTTCCATGGTGACCAAACCCTGACCTCCAAAAATATGTATACTTGGTCTCCCTAAATAGTAGACTAGGAAAAGTGGGGATGGAAAGAAACCTGTGTAAGGAATGGTCATCATTTCCTGTTGAAGACCCTTCAACAATATAGCCCTGGCTCATTTGTACAGCTTAGAGATGGATTCTCTGCTGTCCTGCTCCCATCAGCAGCTGGAAGCAGTTGCAGTAGGGATGCAGAGGACTGGACTGTGACTGTCATTTACTGGCTGGATCTGCTGGAACATAGCGGGAGTATCTCATTTGTGCAAGTGTCGCTGTGAGTTATATCTCTAAAGACAATTCTTAGCTCAGATTCTTCCTTCTGGTGCCTGTGTCTTCAGGTCATCTGCACTTAAGAACAAACAGTACATAAGCATCTGAGGAAAAAGCTAGCCCAGTGTATCTTATTTATTAATATTTACTGTCATCAGCACAATTCTGCAGATGATCTGATCTCAAGCAGCTTTGAAATTCAGTGCTTTTCAGAGCAGCTTTTCCCATCAGAAAGAGAAGTGTACACTATGCTTTGTAGGAAAGATTTCTCTTCTTCTTGGAAAAAAAAATAAAAAAAACCAGAACAAAACAACACAAAACCAGCCTCCCACTTTTCTCAGCACAGATATTTATATTGTTATTAAATGAAATGTATTATATTGTAACAAGTTAGGGTGTCTTTTGCAGGATTTCTGAAGTCCTTCCTCAGTAATCTACCGTAATTCATTTGTCAGATATCTCAAGGCTACTTGATATCACAGTTACTTTAAGGTATTACAGTTTTCCTTAGCACCAGGTTGTAATTTCAACCAGGCTGGTAAATGTGAGGTCAGAAGCTGGTTGTCACAAATCTAGGAGGTTCAAATACACTGCACATCCTTGTTTCATGTTGCAATACCTTCCTGAATCCTGGACGAGCAAAAGTAAATATTGGGGTTACTCAGGAACGCATTTTGTTCTCTTGGAATGTCTCCTTTAATATTAAGTGTATTTTGTGTTTATTACAGTGGTATTTATGTTTGCTCAAACTGGCAATAAAGCCAGCCTTCATGTGATGCAGGCACCTCAGGTGCAGATTTAGTTTCAAGCCCTGACCTGAGCAAGTATCTGTTACGTCTCGGAGGCTGTGGGTCATTGCAGGACGGAGCTGCTGGAGCAGTGGTGCTGCCTTCCACTGCTCATTCCGAGCGGAGCAGGGGGCCTAGCAACAGGCGTCCTGACATAGACAGGCATCCCAACCCTAGGAAGCAATCAGAAAATTTACTTCTGGAGGCTGGACTTAGCCATGGCAAGCACATAGACTAGATGGCTACCAGTGACCACAGCTTCACTAAGTGTTTGACTGGGGCCAGGTTGATGCAATCCAAACTACCAGAGATCTTGTCTTAAATCCCAAACTTAGTGTGGTTGGCTACTCTGGTGACAGAAAGTACCCGAGTATGGCAGTGGCAGCAGTTTCTAGAGCTGGGAATAGTGGGGTGAGCAAAAGGAAGAGACACTCAGAAAGATGGTCCATCAAAGTCTCATTCTTCACTTCCTTCAAAAGTGGCAAAGTGGTCCATCAAAGTCTCATTCTTCACTTCCTTCAAAAGTGGCAAAGTGGGACGTTTACTATTTTGTGTAGACACTACTGATGGTAATGCAGGACTCTGGGTTATCCCAGCTTTATTTATGGGACGTTCTGTATAAGGAGGACATGTTTTCAGGCACCACCCAACTTTCTGTGTTCTCCTTTCCTTACGTAGTTCTCTTCTTCCATTGAACTCTTTCATGCTCATCTGTTGTTTTATAAGGTAACGGTCCTTTGCCCAGCTCTGCTCATGTTGCCTCTTGGAAGACAAGACACACCAGGAAGCCAGAAGTTCAGTAGACCTCAGTGTGTTGGAAGCAGGTCTTTGTCTTCACAGGGTGCCACATGGGGCTGGATGAACTCGCTCAGCACTTGCTGTTTTACTGTTGAGTCTGACTGTCTGAACAGAGCAAAGAGACCAAGTGGGATTCAGTTGCAAGCCGGGATAGGCTGAATTATTGTAAATAACTAAGCTGAGCCATTAGAAATAAGTTGCTAATGTAAGCAAGATTAACTTGATGTGCTGCCTGAAATGAGATATTAGAGATGATAGGAGAGAGAGAGAAAACTTTTCATTTAGATGGAAACAGGACTGATTAATTAAGCAGTAACGAACAAGGAACCTTGCCTTGAATTGATATGAGGCTTGCAGTGCTAATTTAACACAAAGTACAGTTCCCAATTTGTTATTAAATTAAAATGGCTTTTAAAATTGTTTACAATCTTTTTTTTTTCCCCTTATTTGCCTCTGTGTGGCAAAATGATTATTCTGGCTAGTTAAAGAAACCAATCAGAGCAACGGAAAGTGTAGGTTGAAGGGGGGAAAGATTGTCCTGTTGTGTAATTAAGAAATATACACTAATATCCATGACATCATGAATAAGCACTTCAAAGTAGTAAGTGTGCTCTGTATTGCATATTAAACTAAACAATTAGCATGCTAACAAGCTGCTCTGGACATACAGTGAAAAGGCATTGCACTTAAGGAAATCACTGCTGCTTATTTTTTAGTCTAAAGATCTGCTTACATGACTGACAAGTATTAAGGACTAATAAGGAAGAAACATTTCTCCTTTTTCTTTCTTTCCCCTTTTCTTGCAATTTCAAAGCAGTTTAAATTTGGCAGACTTACCCATTATCCCATACAAGGTAACTTTTGCTACTCCAATCAAAGTATATGATGGAAATGTGAGACATTGTGTGTGATAGACAAATCCTATGGACCAACAGGGAAAATAACCTTGTAGTGACATTGTTTTTTTAGTCACAAGCAAGTTTTATTCTTGACAGGAATGATTCTATGTAATTTATTGTAAGATAGCTCAATAGTAGCAATTTGTCGTGCATTGTGATGTAATATGATGGCTTCATTTCTTGAATGGATTATGGATTACCTCTGTGTATCAACAAGAGAGATGCATCTTTTATGTAAATATTCCCTCAACTTTTCCTTCCTCTTCCAATCCATTTTCCGTCATACAGAGATGACTTTTCTTCCATCTAATCTTTCTACTAATAAGGTGTTTAATAATTTAGCAGCCTAAAAAATGAGTGTATTTCAAAGGAGTTGGTACCAATAGTAGTATAAGAGCCTCAGGCTACAAAAATGTGGATGAGGTTACCGAAGTTTTAGAGTCAGAATCCCAACTGTCTTTCTGCTTCAGGCAGCTATTTTATTAAAGTTGGTATTAAACAACACCGCCTAAGGTCTGATTAACAATTTATGACTTCCTAAAAAGGATTAGCAGAAGCCTATCATTTTTATATTTAAATCTTAATTTGCATCTAAGAGAAACCATACCCAGGTTTATATTTTCATTATTTATTATCTTTGTTATTACTATTGCTGCCTCTGAAACATTGCTTATATGAACATTGCAGGCACCGTTTTGTGATACCGATCTTTCAGTACCTCATTTCCTCATGCGTGTCAGAAGAAAAACTGCCTCTGACATCATGAGATGGGCTCAATCCTGCAAAATGACAGCTTTTGTCTCTTGCTGGTATCAGTTGTTTTTTGCCGTCCCTGAAGTCCATTGGGATGGAGGGTGATCGGCACTTGGCAGAGATCTGCAAACCCAGGAGGTGAATGTTGTCCAGCTAACATTGCTTTAGAGAATGAAATCCAGATGTACATGACCAGGGCTTCCTTGGCACGCCTTCCCAGAGAGGAATTTTCCTTTTTGACATTTGCTTTGTACAACTAGTCTCATCTCTGTTTCACTAATGTTTTTCTATGAGCCTCCCAGCTCTGCTTATTAGGTTACTGTTGGGCAGCCTCTGCTAAGAGAGGAGGCAGGGAGTGATCCTGTTGTTATACTCTGGGGTGCAATGGAGCAGGAGGTGTTGCTTTTTGCAGTTACAGAGGCAGCTCAGGAAGGAGTTTGCTGCCAGGTGGAAGAGGGTTGGGAGTAAGATACCAGTAAATCTGCTGGCCAAACTTTGCTCACTCTCCCAAGTATAAAATCAGGCCAAAGACGTGCAGCTTAGTGGAACAGAGTGGAATTTATTACTCTTCTGGCAAGGCTATTTTTGATATTGTTTTTAAAATGTTCAAATAGAAAATAATAACAATGGTATGTTGTGTTACCTCTTTTCAAATTGACCTAATGCCCCACCTTGGCTTCTCTGAGTTCAGCTGCTTCAGAAAGTTGTATGGCACATTTTCTTTTTTTTTTTTTTNCCATTTCTGATACTATTCAGTGGATTTAACACTCTCTTCGTCAAGGGTTAGATTGCGGTGGTTGTAGCCTGTAGAGCTAAGGGAAAAGATTGTCAGCTACAGGCTATGAGCACTGCTGGCTCACAGTAAGGAACACATTATTTTTGTCCTCTTGAGCTTCCATAGTCAGTAAGACACTAAAAGGCTCCAAATAAATGCTGATATTTAAGCATCTTCATTGCTTTATTTGAACTTTCAGCATCTCCATGGCTTTTCTTTTAATCAATAGCTTAGTTTTTGTCTTGGACTCGAGGGCTTTAAGCTTTAAAATACTAGAGCCATAATCTGAAAACTGCTGGTTCTTCAAAGCAAAAATGAGCATTAACATATTCAGAAGAAGATTTCTCATTTCCCTGGCTTTTCAGGATGTGATAAACTGAATTTTAGTTTTAGGGCTGCATTCACATTTCAAGGATCTGCTGTTAGAAGAACTCTGAGAACTGCAATCAGAATATTTTCTTTGGGCATTTGTGTTCAGCATGTGCTTGTGGGCCATTACTGTCAGTGGGATTTAAGCAAATGCTCAAAAGATTGTGCTGAATCAGGGACTGAGCAGTACCTGTGTGGAATAGATTTAGGATTAGCAACACTCAGGGTTTCTCACTTATTGTCAGTTCTGACTGAAATTTTATCTCGTCACGTTCTCAGTCAAAAGAGGACAAATGAATGTTATTCCATTGACTTCCAGGGAGCTGTAATGATAAACATGAGCTGAAAAACTGGACCAAGCAAGCAGAAGAAAACACATGAATAAATTACCAACAGTGGAGATGCCCATGAAGTGAGAGAAGTCAGTTCCCCCACTCTCTCTTCACTCTCACTTAAAAAAACTCCACAACCATGTAGCCAGCGAGCAGGAGCGATTTCATGGGGCTTCTGTGGCCAGTAACACAGCAAACAACAGCTTGAGCAAATAGTTCATAGTTAATCTGTGTGATGAATTATTTATGCAAACTATTCTACAGCAATGTATTATTATTTATTTGTATTATGTTAGTGCCCACAGGTCCTAATTGTGTGAAGCGGTGCTCTAACCTAATAGAGTCCCAGCTGGCAAATATGTTCAGAGAAATCAGTCTTGGTTGCAGGATTATTTGACTAAAATGTGGCTAACTTCGCAGCAAATCCTATTACAACAGAGTAGTTAAGTGAGTTCTACCCTGTAATAGATGTGTAAGTTAAACATGCCAGCTATGCTTTTGTCCAATTAAAGCATACTTATTAAAAAAAATTAGCTAACTGCCAACTATATTATGATTCATTCCGTAACCACTGGAATGATTTTAGTCTTCTGTGTACAGAATATTCATGTGAGATCAGAGTGACTTTCACTCACAACAGTGGCTTTTAGGTTTTCTTAAATGAATCAGAAATGAAAAAAGAAAAGGAGGTCTGACCATAATGCACAAGCGTATCTTATGTAGAGGAACAACATGGTAACAGACCTAACATAAGAATATCACAATTCTTTGATGAAAGGAAGATAAAGAACTAGGAAATAAAAAGTGAGGTACAAAACAGTCAGTGGGAGCTCCTGGATGTCACTGCAGACCAGAATCACAGAATTGTCAGAGTTGGAAGGGACCTCTAGAGATCATCTAGTCCAACTCCCCTGCTAAAGCAGGATTGCCCAGAGCACTTTACTAAGGACTGCAATCAGGCAGGTCTTGAAGGTCTCCAGAGAAGGGGACTCCAAAACCTCCCTGGACAGCTTGTTCCAGTGCTTTGTCACCCTCACCATAAAGAAGTTTTTCCTCACTTTTGAATGGAACTTCCTGTGTTCCAGCTTGTGCCTATTGCCCCTCGTCCTGTCGCCGGGAACCACTGAAAAGATCCTGGCTCTATCCTCCTTCAGCCCACCATTCAGATACTTATAAGCATTACTAAGGTCTCCCTCAGCCTTCTCTTCTCCAGGCTAAAGAGCCCGGGACTCTCTCCAGTTCCTTGTCTCTCCTGAAGTGAGGAACTGGATGCAGTATTCCAGTTGTGGCCCTACTGATGCAGAGTAAAGGCAGGGAATGACCTCTCTGGACTGGCCACACTCTTCCCTATGCAGCCCATGATTCCATTGGCTTGGCAACAAGGGCACGTTGCTGGCTCATAGATAGTTTACTATCTACCAGGACCCCCAGATCCTTCTCCTCAGAAGTCCTTTCTGGCAGATCCACCCCTAACCTATATTGGTGGCTAGCATTCTTCCTCCCCAGGTGCAGGACCCTACACTTGCCCTGGTTGAACCTCATTAGTTTCTTCTCTGCCCAGCTTTCCAGCCTGTCCAAAATAAGTGCCTTCAGTGGTCTTCAGGATAAATTCTGCCCTCAGTGTCACACATCCTTCCACTGTATTTACGGATAGGACTGTTGCCAGGGAAATAGCCGCTTCTTTGCTTTGTTTTTCATTTTATTCCTATTCTGTGACTGTACAGTCTGAACTAGGCACTAACTAGTGCCTAGTTACATACAAGCTATTCAGCCTTGGTCAGTAAGTATTTCATGGTTATCCTGGTTTACTTTCTGCAGCAAGGGCAACAAAAATTTTGTAGGAAATACTGCCTTTGTTCCACACGAATCTGCAACAGCCGGTCACAGTTTGCAGACACAGGCATGGTGTATGCGTCAAAAGAACTGCTAGATGAAAAAAATCTGTCAACACCTGGTTTGTACACATCTATCAGCCTCTGCTTTTGGATGCTACTAATCGAGCTCCACCACATACCAATGCACTAAAATTTTCTCAGGTGGACATCATTTCCAGGAGAACAGGTTGATATCAGCTTGCAGTGGAATGTCAGCTTGCCTGAATCCAAACCATAAAGCCAAATACCTTCACACGATGAAGGTGTTTGGAGACTGATGTAAGGTCCACATTGTGCAAGTGGCCTCATCTTGACAGGACTGAATGAGGGAAACGCACAAAGTTGTGATCTCTGAACATCTACTCCTGCCTGATTTTCTGAACCTCTCCAGAACATGCAGACACCCAGCCCTGCACCCACATACCCCACACCCCAGCTTTAAATGGGTTATTGGTACCCAGCCCTGCAATCTGTGGCTTGAGTCTTTCTGCTGCTTCAGCCCAGCTCTGAAATGTGTCCCTCCAGGTTAACTTGCATAAACATAAACCCCCAAATTAGCATTGCAAGCAGCCATTGCCCTCAAAAACCAGTAGTTTATCTGTGCTTAGTGCATATTTGCCATCTGCTAACACATTAAAAAAAAAAAGATGAAAAAACAGAATCTGGGCCAAGTCCTTAATTGGAGTAAATCCATGGGTAACTCTAGAAACTTTAAGGAACTCTCAACACCTTTACCAGCTAATGAACAGGCCTCTGTGACTGCAAAGCAAAGGATGCTTTGGAACCCTTTGGGCTATGTGTTGTTTCTGCCTGGCTGAAGGGATGCCAAAGGCAGAGAGTACATTTTCATGGATGCAGCCTTCTGGTTGTTGTCTGCTGTGCAGAACGGAGTGTATACCTACAAACTGCAAGCCTTCTGCACTTCTGGATGTTTGGCTCTCAGTGCAACTTGCATACTTTGTAATGTAAATACTCAGCCTTGCTTTCGTAGCCCTTCCCGTGCAAAGTCAGAATTGTGGACACTGTGCCAAAAATAGGAAGCTGAACCCTAGCTCCCACAGAAATGATCTCTTTAAAAGCTGTAAGCAAATAGGGGAAAAGATGTGGCACCATCTCACACTAGAAAGAACATTTTCATTGTGTTTGAGATTTTTCTTCTGTCAGGAAAAAAAACCCCAAAACCTTAAAAGATTAAAATAACAAGTCAAGTTCTTTTGGACACAAGAGTGAGCATTTTGACCTGACTTCTGCTCAGGACGAGTAGCGTATGACAGCCAGGCTTGTGCTACACCAACACTATTCAGGCCACCGGCACTGGAAAATATATAGGTTTGTCAGGGAAAGAAGTGAAGAATGATGAGAGTTTGTAAAGAATATGATTGTTTTACTTCTGAAATTCTCTCTGTTTTCAGAAAGGAGAGACTTTCAGCGTTTATCTTTTCTCCACAATATGATGGATTGGCAAATAGCTCTAGGGGAGGGCTATGTGGGAACAGAACCGAACACTCTCCAAAAGCTTTTAACTAACACTACTTGGACAAGGTAATTCACTAAGAGTGTTTAAAAGGCCTCACAAGAGAAATCCTGCATCTTTACTTCACGGCTCACCCTTGCATGCCTGTCTGTTTCAATAAATGATTATTCTGCCATTGAGAGCACCTGGCTTGCTGGCTGGTATCACACATCTTTCAGTATGTTGATACCAACATACTGGTGTTCCTCAGGGGACTGGCAAGCAAACGGACTTTTAAAGCCCTCTACCTTCAAGGCACTAACTGAAACTCCAGCTAGAACAGATGCCAGCAGTCGAAAGCACCATTAGTACCACCTAATGGCTCTTCAGAGGTCTGTGTAAGCAAACAACTATTTCCATTGCCTTTCATACAGAAAAAAATGAATAGCGGAGGTTGTATTAATAGGATCATCTGTTGAGAACTTCAGTGGCACTGAACTATGAACAAGTAGCAGAAACGGCGTGGGGTATGTCTCTGCAAAGTGAGCTCTAGGCTCCTTGGCGAGGTGGGCTGAAGAAACTCCCATTGATGCTTTTTATCCATTATCTGTTCTGTGGACAAATGAAAGTCTACAGCCCCCGCAGCTGCCAGTATCTAAGATGCAGAAGCATTGCATCAGTAGAGAGATTTAAAAGAGAAGGGAAAAAAAAAAAAGCTCATTCCAGAGTAGCTGATTTGCAGTGGAGGCAGGCACGGGAAGGATTCCTGAACTTTTGGGACCCTGTGTTACTCAAAGAGCCCACAGCCTGTGTTTTCTCATATCTGCAGAGAAACACAGACAGGGGAGTCTCTTATCTCAGGGTGGAATTCACTTTTCTCACAGTCTAGTCATGCAATGAAAGACCTGCAGTGAATATACCTGATGAATTTAGGCCACATCTTTAAATCTTAACACTTTGACTTGTAATATCTCCTGCGATAGAAGGGGAAACGTGAAAGGGAGAACAATAGATACTCACAGTTTTGCAACCACTCATTAGAGAACAGTTTTTAAAAAGGAAATGGATAACTCAAAATTAAGTGTCAGTACCCTTCCTTTCATGAGTAATCCTGACTTATACTGAGTTCAAATTTTTTAATAAAGTGTGTTTTTATCACCACCTTTTAAGGTCTTTATACTCCAGAACAGATAACTTTCAAATCTACAATAGAGAAATTATTTCAGGAAGCCAGTGGTGACTCAATTAAACAGGAGTTTGCAAACCTGGACACCGCTGTTTGAAGATTCAGTGGGTATTCAGGCTTTGTAGACATGAACCTCAACACAAGCACAGACATGCAAAAAGAGACCATATGGCATGCATTCGTAAATAGGACGGATCTTGCCCTTTCACAACTAGAAGTATATGCATCTAAAATTCATATAGCAGTTCATCCCATGCAGACACTTTTTTATTCCACTTATATCTAAGGCAGACCTAAAGCTCAGCTTCTAAGTTTCAATTCATCAGCCAGCCAAATCAGTGTCCTTTGAAGGGAAAGACAAAACAAAAACATGTGAAATTTGTAACAGCTGAGGACATGATTATATTTCCTGTCATTTATACCATCTGGTCAAATGACAGGACCTACATTGGCTCTTATTTACATTTGATTATTGGTCTTCCCTCTCCACAGGAGATCCTGGCAACATTTTCAATGGAATTCTATGAATTTGGGAGGTTGAGATTTTACTTGTAGATTTTGTGAAATTATTCGCAGCTTGAGTGGCTAGTAGCAGTGAATAAGGCCCTTGTACTTTAGGGTTTTGATGATTATTTCATCCACTGCGATATCCACTGTTATTGTCAGTCCTTGTTGTCCACTCTTAGCATTCAGTTTCCTTAAAGCTCTGACCCACTAGACTAAAGATGTAATTGTACAGGGATGTAATTTTCAGTAAAAAAAAAGTAAAATTCCTAGCTCTTGCATATAAAGAAAGCCTTGAAAACATGAGGTCTACCAAGGGGAAAAAGAATAAAGAACAATCTAAGTTATTTTTAAGTCAGTCTAACTTATGATTTATTTGGAAACTTGGGGTTGGCAATACAGTTAAATTGCAATAATTTATTACTTGATTACTAGCTAGTAGCTTATTACATTACCATCAAACTTATCTCTCAGCTTTCTGGAGCACACCAGATTTCACCAGGACCGAATAGGATTCATGACCCTTTTCCAGTGGTCTCATCCTTGTACAGTCTGGCCAAAGATATGCAGATGTCTTGGTCACAAGTGGCTAAATAAAATGGAAATGTATCAAGTAAAGGTGAATGATAATGACCGTAACATGTAGCACTTGTATGTTCCTCCATGTCCACATGCTGCACAAGCAGGAACTAATTACAACACATTCAGTAATAATGGTATGTTCAGAGAGATGCTGTGTCGTGTCCTTACTGTAATAAACTGCTGTGCTGGGATAGGAGATCACTAGATTACAAGATAGAAGGAGGCAGCTTTAGGATAATCCCTGTGTAACCTCGTGCACCCAGGCCCCTCACTGGAGACGGCAGACATCTAGACTTCCGCACAAACACCTGCTCTTTTTTTCGGGAGAGGTTTATACCTTGCCTGCATTGGCTTTGTTTCAGCTGTGTCTTTGCAGAGGGGCTGCAGGGCAGCAGGAACTTCTGCCTTTGTCTATTCGTGATAGGACACAGAAGGGCTGGGAAAAATGCTTTTTAACTGCCATGGGTTTAAGGAAAGCTGACTAACTAACCCCCTAAGCGTTTTCAGTTACATACTCAGAATAAGAGAGAAAAAAATCCCCTCTTTGCTGCTCTGCTTACACTGCCGTAGCAGACTCATCTTGTGTTTTTCCCTGGAAGGATGTGTTGTCACAAAAAATTAATTACTTGAGCAAAAAGAAATAGGATTGCAGGGAAAAAACAGATTTGCAATATTAACCTGATTATAGCTACAGGTAATAGATAATCTCCTGCTTTCTCTTTTGAGAGAAAAGATACCTTGTTTTAAAAACTTACCAAAAAATTTCCCATTTTTTATGGGGTGTCTAGCAACAAAGAAAAGGAAAAAATATCACCCATTTTTAATTTTTTTATTTACTTATCTGTAGAAAAACTTTGAAGAGATAATTCATATATCAATGTTGTCTTGTTTTTTAACTTCAGCTGATAACCCTTTGGAGGAATTAAGTCCATTGCACGGAAAAGGTGGTGGCAGATGCTTTCTGAGGGGCAGCTAAATAGTGTGGGTTGCGTTTTCTCCCTGCTGAACTGACCTATCCCCAGGCTCCATGAGGCTACCCTGGAGCTGCTCCTCAGGGATGCCAGGACATGGTGATTCAATTGCCGTTGCCCGCCAGGGAATGACGAGGTCATTCTGAATGAGAGCGAGCTATTAACCGACAACATTTTAGGCATTAAACCAACTTTGGAAATGAGCAGGACGTTCTGTTGACTTGGCCAAGCTCCCAAACAACTGAAGTTTATGGCATTTCTGAGCTTTCCCCGCACACATAATTGAAGGCAATTTTGCTTTTCCTTGTAAGGGATGGTGTATAGGTGAACTTCCCTCTCTATGAGTGCTCTGGGCATAGACGTTCTTAAGAAAATACGCAGCCACTAAATAACAGCAGTGGATACCCTAGTTACTGGCAATGTTCAGGGTTATGGAAGAACTTCCCCTCCCCCCCCATCTTTAGTTTCTTGACATTAAAAATTTATATTGAAATACCAGCCCTGTAAAGTCCATTGATTACTTGTTCTAATGCAAGAGAGAAGGCATTTCTGAACTTCTTCGGTGTTTATAATACAGATTTAATGAAGGTGGATGTAGCCAGTTTCATGGATGGTAACAGCTCAGGTTGTATTCTTTTTCGCTAGCCGTTGCTTAAAGTGTTATTCAATGGCAGTTTCCCTGTGCTAAGTTGCTGAACATCTTTTTCACCTCTCAGCTTTCTAAAAATTAAATGTAATTTAACTCCCGTGAACGTTAGCCTGCAGATTACAAGAGAGCAAAAATTACAATTGGTACTCATTTAAAGAGGTCATTATTCTTTTTAAATAAATAAAAAAATTGGTCTGTCCCTATTGGTAAGAAGTATGATTACTTTTCTCCTCTACCTTC
This sequence comes from Nycticryphes semicollaris, assembly GCA_013400055.1. Lineage (NCBI taxonomy): Eukaryota > Metazoa > Chordata > Aves > Charadriiformes > Rostratulidae > Nycticryphes > Nycticryphes semicollaris. The sequence continues at coordinate 1,169,294 of VXBJ01001916.1, forward strand.
TTTGTGTTCAGTAAATCCCACAACTTCAGTGAATTCTAAAAGCAATTTTAAAAGGTATGACAGCACAATTTTACAACAGATAACAGACATGCTGAAAACTTATCTTTAGATTTCTTATTTTTAAACCTTTCTAAAACAGTATCTTTTTGACCTAAGTTTTCATGGTAAGCAGAGCACTGAAAATACAGAAGATACTAGATTATTGGCATGGTTAGCATAGCTCGTGATTTATTAACTAGAAGAAATAGTTAATATTCTAAAACGCTGTTTTAAGGAAACAATAGCAAACAGAAGGTGTTTACACTCAGAAGACTAGGGTAATGCATTTAACAGAAAAAAAACAAACCAACATGACAGGGTCGAAAATAAACAAGCAAACAAAAATTCCACAGCTACCCAAATAGATTGTGGAAAATGGGAATGATTAAAAAATATCTCTGATCAAAAAAACATCTGCATGCTAATCCTGGTGTTTTCAAGTGGAACAACAGAGTAAGAGGAAAAAAACCCCCACGTTTAAGAAGAAATGTGAGAAGCAAACAGAAAAGTAACGATGAATGGAAAAATATGACCAAGTCAGAAAAATTCAGAGAAAGAAACAGATTCAATCTGTGCGTTCTTTCACAATGGAGCTTCTGCTGGTGTGACTGCATATTCAGCAGTGTGAATGTTATAATTAAAGAATGTCAGCTCAAGCAAGATGTTTTAAAACCTTCCTATTAAGCAGATAAACTGCTTAAAAATACTGATTATGTTAGGAAGAAGGGATGTGTTTGTTTTTCGTGTTTCAATTCCTTTCATCCGCTATAACACTTCAAATAGCAGATGTCTCTCCCAGGCGGTGTTTGATAGCGATACTGTTGATTTCGATACTGAGGTGATAAGAACATCTTTATGGAGGGCTTTGGTGCTGTGCTGGAGGTCCTGGAGCTCACCGGTACCCGCACCAGGGTGGAGTCCAGTGCCAGGCAGAGATCCCCCAACAGCAGCTGAGCTGTACCAGCCCCGTGCAGCATCCAGGGCTGGTTAACTCTGCCTGTCAGCAGGATGGATGAGGCGAGGTGCAGCGCGGTGCTGGTACAGCCAGGCTGCTGGCAGTGCCTGCGAGAGCCAGAGGCTCTCCCCATTACACTCCACTGCACAGCCCTGTAGGTATGCCCTTACAAGTGCCGCGGGTGAAGAGCATGGCTCGGTACAGCTGCAAGCAGCAAGCGCCGGGCAGTGCTTTATCCCAGGTTCGGAGCAAAACGGGAGCACCCGAGAGAGAGCTCACCAGCGCTGTGAAACGTGGATGCTAGGTCAATGCAAATCTCTTTCGTCTCTGGAGCCTGGAAAATTTTTCACACCGAATTGCAATTAAAGTTGCCGCTTCTTTTTGTAACAGCAAGACAAAGCTGTCAGGGTATTGGACAAAGGACAGTTGCAAGCGCAAAAAAAAAAAAGTAATTTAAGCTAAAATGAAAATTTTAGACTGTGCACGCATTAGACCAGACGAGCTCAATCTTGCAAATACTTGGGCAGTGATGTGTTTTTAGAGACACAAATGGTCTCAATCACTTATATGTATAGCCACTTGCCTGCTTTTGCTTATCATTCAGAAAGGTTTAAGGAAAATCTAATCATTACATGCAATAATTTTGATGAAGATCATCTTTACAATGTAGCTTAAACCCACACCTTATTAGCTCCCTTTAAGACACTGTTCCAATACAAATAACTCAGAGATGGCTGAACTGTGAAAAATGGCAGTTGAAAAATAGCTACTGATGTATATATTCATCCTGGGCTCCCAGGAAACCATTTGTCATTTGGAAAGCCACTCTGAGCTTGCTTTTTTAGCACCCAAAAGTATCAGAACATTTCAAGATTTTTGTCAGGCTCTACCGATGAAGCTGCAGCGCACTTTTCCTCCCCATTGTGGAGAAAGCTCTGTGCTGTGAGCAAAGCAGTTTACCTGAGGTGTCATTACAAACTGTGAGAAAATTGTCATCATAAATCATCAATGTGAAAATAAATACAACCTCTGGGATTGCAAGATTTCTTCTAAAACTTTCACCTTGCTATGAAGTATCCTGTAATCTAACAGTAGACTTCTGTCTTTTTGCATTGTTAAAGTGCTGTTCTGCATTTCTAGGTTTCCAGGGAGTCACCATGGCAGTTAGACTGTTAACCCAACCTTGAAGAGCAAACAACAGCACAAGCAACCGCTTGGTGATGAATCCGTAAACATTACCTCACCCGTTTCAGTGAAAATTTAACTCTCTTCCCCATTCCTACAATGAGATACAAACTGCTAACTCCATTGTCAACTCTTTAAATGGCAAAAACATTAAACAAGATAACAACAATTTCAAAAAATCTGGTGTAATAAAACACACATAGCTGCAGCCTGGTGATACGCTGATTAGATAATTTTTGAGTCGTTCAAAGAAAAAACTAAATACATTTCTTTCACTTTATATGTTTAACTTTGTTCTATAAAGAAATGTTGCAAAAATGACCAAATTTTGTATTCTGACAGACGAGAGGAATGCATTCACTACACAGTTGTGCAGCAGGCTTATATGATGCAATATGATGTACATCTAGACAAGAAAAGGCTTCACATTTAATGGACAGGATTTCAAGAGAACAGTATTTTAACAACGACAACGCTGAACATGATTTTCCCTTCTCATTCTTTCATCCAATTGTTGCCTTCTCATGCTGTAGGAGTTTCATGTTTTGGTATCAGAAAATTATTTACCTCGCATTCAGGGTCAATCTTTCTTCATTCTACTGTCTGATCATAACTACTTGGTCGCTATTTCTTGCTCTGTTTTGTTTTAGGCTACTTAATTGGAAATAGTTAATTGGCCCTGATGTTATATGGCAGAGAAAATAACGATCTTAAACTATATTAAACTCCCATAAATATTTCACTTCATGCTAATTTCTGTGCTTCCAGCTGAGCTGTTTAAAGTGGTCAAGAACCTCCTTTTTTATCTCAATTAAATAGTAGGAAACAGTGGCAGGATTAGCTTTCTTGTGTTTTAAAATGTGCACCAGTGGACGAGATGCTTTTTTCTTTTCTCTTCTTTAAAGGCTGGCCGTCCTTTCCCTTCTTCCCTTAATTTATTTGCCGAGCTACATATCCCATCAAAGCACCAATTTAATTGGTTTTTTTACAGCATCAGCGGACCGGGTCTGAGGACAAGTTTAGTCCCGGGCCGGCAGCCGTCAGCAAAGCCTAGAGCTCCCCCGCGTGGCGGCCGCCACCGGGAGCGGCACCGGGACCGCGGCCGTGGCTGGGAGCCGGGACCGGGAGCGGAGGCTGCGCCCGGCGCCGGGACGAGCTTCCCCCGCACCTCCCGCCTGGGAATTTTGCACAAGAACTTTGCCCTGCCATCAGATACAAACACACGTCATTAAAATTGACACCGCAGCACTGCTTTTAATTAAAAAAAAAAAAAAAAAAGCCCAACCTTTTTTTCCCCCGCTGTTCTTACTGATTCTGGTTTTGCAAGGTTTTGTCCTAAGGCAATGGAGAAGGGGGAACAAATTCCTCCAGAGAACAGTGTAGTCAGACCTTGGTGGTCTGAGCCGTCCCCTTGGGTTGTGGCTCATTTCCAGATTGTTTCCTTGGGAGTTACCAGGGAGCCACAGTCCTTTGGTGTGACCCAGTGGGACCATGGATGCTGTGGTATTTGCAAGACCAGGTCATGGACCTAGACAGAAAAAGAGGAGCTCCATGAAGGAGGGCTGTGTTGTCCTGCCAGGCAGACAAGGTAAACACGGCAAAGGCTGAAAACCCAGGCAGGGAATGGGGGGCTAAAAATACTCTATCTTTCCATTGAGCATTTGAGGCAGGAGCATTCAGCCGTGGGACAGGACGGCACTTTGGAAATGGTTTAAAAGGTTTTTGCCACTGGCCATATATTGTCATGCTGCTACCAGTGGTTAGTATTGATAGAGTGCAATAACTTAGTTCAGTGCAAAATCACCTGGGCTTACCCAAGCCAGGTTCCACGGATATATAAATTGCGAGCTGCCTTTGTACAAGAGTGGCTGAGGACTCCACCCATGTAGGGTCTCAGTGTTTAGGTGTGGGGGCAAAGACTTCCAACTGAGTTGCTGTGACTGACCTTTGGGTCAGAGCCCTGCAGAGATACCGGCATCATCTGACTACAGACCTTGGCCCACTGAGTTCCAGAGCCTCTGTACTGGATCAGCCTGTGCCCTCAATGAGGAGCAAGGAAGTGTCTTTAGCCCCTTTCCACCACATATATTAGCAACATGCAGCCCACAGAATATGATTTTTTTTTTCCTGGCAACCCAAAAAAATTCACCAAGACAGGAAGCACAAGAAATCACAGGGCTGATAGCATCAACACTTTCACCAAGTTTTTCAGTATCCTTCTTTCAATATATATAACAAGGCAGCAAGCTTTTATCTGGACACACTGCTGCTTCTTGCAGCTTCAATTTATACCCAGCTAGTGTCATTTCAAAATCCCGGCTTTTGAATCACATGTGAAAGCGCAAAGCTTAGAGACTTTCCCTCAAACATCCTATCTTTACCTTTTAGTAGCCCCAGTGAGAGTACTGAAGGAGCACTACATCACGCTCAGTACATTATGCCTGTGATCAGAGTCACAGTGCAGTAATATGGACACAATTTTGCCCATCTATTTCTATAAGGTGGTTCCTTTAATGGCTTGGTAAAGCACTCATCCAATTGAATTGCATTAACAGGGACTGAAAATGGGTTAAGTTATCGGTTTAATGAATGAAAAATCAAATATTAAAAAGCCCAGCCTCCAGCCAGCTAGGTCTCAAATATCAATCTTTGGCCTTAAATAATTATGCTATTGTTATTCCCATTTCACAGTCAGACTCTGTTTGGTTTGCATTAGTGCAGATTGGCACCATTCCTCCAGTATAAATCTGCCCTCACTCAGCCCTGGAAGGCTTATCCCAAAATAGGTGAATTCTCAGACCAAGCGGTTTTTGTATTACACTCCCTGCAGAGAGTATAAGTCAGGACTTGGTCTAAAATGTCCTTTATCACCCTGTTGATTCCCTGCTGTGTTTAGCAGCTGGCACAACTTAAAATAGCCTTCAGGCTACTCTAAATATTGCTGAATTTCCTGGGAACACAGCACTAGAAGGAATCATTTGGGACACTGAGTCCGGCTCTCCCATAATGACAAGACTCCACATAATAGACATCTAGTTTGCAGGAGTGCACAGCACGCTTCACCCTTCACTACATCCTGTAACCCACCTGAGACCTGAAGTACAAGATGCAGAAGCAGCTTAAAAATGGTAAAACATTGCAATAAAGGACAGGAAGAGATCAAGGAGATCTGGCAGAAACTGACAGAGGACTAGTAGTATATAAGGATGGCTTAGAGTCACCTTTGACCTTACCTTTGCTCCCCAAGCTGCTCTTCAGCCGCAGTTTGGAATGAGTCAGGCTCCCCTGGGCTGCTTTTGTGCAATGCTAACCTTGTGATCCTTTCTAGATGTACAAAGCATTGGCAAAAATATTTGTGGCACTCATTTTAAAGCCTGAGTGCTTTGCAACTGTGTAGGAGTTTGTTCCATATGGTTTGTGCTTGATCATGTAATGCCACGCTGATCAGCTGAAACATACATGATAAAATAGTTTTGTTTGAGACTGGCCAAAAGCAAGATACTGCTCCCTGTGGCAGTGTACTTCCCCAAGTCTTGTGTCCTTGTCAGTATATCTCCATATGAAACACAGGCTCACATGACAAATGAACACCATTCTACTCTTTCCAATAAATGACAAAAATGACTATGAAATGCATTGCCTCAAATCATACCTATGCTTTTCCTACTTTCTTGCTAGATTTCTGCTGAAAATCCCACCACTGGTGGAGTTAGTATCTTGATTACTTTTTAGGGCCCAGTGAAAAGAACTGTGATCCTATCAGTCATTCTGGTTTCTTTTAACAAATAATTAAAATTGTGAATGTGAAATATATTCAGAAATTACATTCAGGAGTTTGAATTTTATTTCCCAGCTTTTCAATTGCTTATTAGTTAGATTGACAGTGACATACTCCTGCTCACTCAATAAACTTCTATGCAACACTTGTCATAGTGGCAGGACTTCATGTTTCCCAAGAAAAGAGTACTTCAAAAGCAGTAATAATTCCTCTTTTTCAGAATTCTAGCTGTTTGCAAAAGTCTGGAAAAGTTTATGTCCTTATTTTCTGGTATGTCTTCAGTTTTGTGCTGTGGCTGAGCCAAAAGAGCCATATCAAAATACATGTTTAAGAGCGCTAATAAGAATACGTCCAAGAAAATAGTCTCATCACGGCACACATAGCTGTTAGAATAAGTAATAACAAGGGAAAGATCTTGAAATTTTCTCATATGTGAAATCCAGGAACCAGAGGGCTTTAGGGAAAGACTAAAAAAAAAAAAAAAACAAACAAACAAAAAAAGCCCCAACAACTGTTAACAGTATCTGTAACATGCAGGAATTCTGCCTCTCTTCCCATTTCCTCCTCACCCTCACACGCTTCCAATATGTTGTAAGAGTGCAAGTGTGAAAAAGTACATATTTGGAGTTACTCGTAGGCAGCACAGAGACACTTGCCACTTTTCTTGGTGTGCATATTTATTTTTGATGGCCAAACATCATAATTTGGCCATTATCATGGAATGAATTGGGCAGTAGGTTTCGCACCTAGCATGTTATTCTTTGCCCTGAAATCTGGCAAAGGTATCAGAAGTTAGAGTATCGTTTCAGGTGGGTCATAAGGACATATTTTTCCCTGTAGTCTGAATTTAGTTTACGTCCTTGATACTACATTGCACTGAAAGCTCTCCTTATACACATCCTATTGTAGAGATGTGACAGTCACCATTCATTCAAACAAAACTTTGTGAAAATCTATTTTATATAAGAATTTGAATAATTTCTGACTTGTTGACTTCTATAATAAAGCAAAAGATCTTATACTGCATGATTTTTGTTGGGAGGGGACAGAGTAGGCTGGTATGTTTTTGTTTGAAGTATTCTGACAAGCATACAATATTTCACGTGTTTATGGGCTTGACTTGTCTTACGTATTTGAGCAGCACCGTGGGATCAACAGAGAAAAACATCATTTGTCAGGTATCTGTGTTTTATCAGTTCTTTTTCATGTCACTGATGTAATTCCTGCTACCTTCCACTCTTATGGCTGCTTTGCAGTACAGCCCACAACTCTAAGCTTTGTGGCCCAATCCCTAAATGTATGAATAGAGGATAGGAAATATTGTTTGGGTTTTTTTCATATAACAGGAATATGTACTGCAGGAACCACTGCAACACATAATCCTGTTAAACCCAATTTCACTAATGTCCAAAAGGGAATGGGACAGATGCATGGACACAAACAGCGGACTGTAAATAAGAATGCCCCAGGGTCCCCCCAACTGCTTTTGGAAAGTCCGTAACACCTCAGATTTTCAGAGTTCAAAGCAGTCTCTAACTCTACCAGATTAGGATCCTTACATGGAAAGCAAATTATCCCCATATCAGCCAATTGCTGGGATCTTTGACCATTCCTTTAGATGCTGGTCACCTTCAGAGAAGAGACACCAGACTATATCTTCCATGCATTCGTTCTCACACAGCACAATGACTCTAGTCCTATGTTCCATATATTTTTTTCAGTGCTTCAGGAATTTAAATTCTGACTCAGGTTGAACTCTGCTGTGATAAAATAGTTGGGGCCTGGAAGTGTTATGATGCCCAATCTATTAACGCACCAGCTAGAAGAGACAGAAGAGCACAAATGTAGCAAATGCCACTGCACAAAATGCTCTCCAGTTGCCTGGAGGCATTATGCTGTACAAAAGCATAATGTCATCAAGCACTTGGGAGACTCAGCTCCTCCCCATCCTCAATACTACCTTGCAAGAGGTATAATTGAGCTCTTTCTTCTGTTTTTCTTTTTCAGATTTTTTTTTTCTATATGTTTTTGTAAAGTCAAACAAATAGGAAAATTAATGACGGCACATGAGTGCACCACAGAATAATGCTGCTTAAGGACTGCTGTGCCCTTAGCTCCAATTAACCTTAGTGTTTGCTATAGGTTGCAGCCAGCTGCATCAATCACTGTTACTTTGGTTGGGGAAAAAAAATCCATCATTATTGCAGCCACACACAGATACATACATTATTTTCCTAAAGTATCATAATCCTCCACTTACCAAAGAGGGTCTGTGATAGCTGGGAGGAGATGAAACTCAATTTTCCTTCACATCTGCTTGATCCTTTGGTATAATCAGCACTGCATGCACCAGGCAAGGTCACAGACTATGGCAATGTTCATCACAACATGCAGTCTCCCCATTCTAGTGCCATTAACTGCTCAGCAACCTCTCCTTCTCCATCCCACTGTTTTTAATCTGCTAGAGCACTTCAGAGCAGGAGCAGGAGAGCTCGCCTTGCAGACACGTTTCCAAGGTTGCTGTCACCAACCACACCTTGAGAAGGAGTCAGCAGTGAACCACTACCCCATTTGTTTCAGTGCAATAGGAAAAAGAACATCACAGTGGGATTTAATTTTAAGTTCGCTGGCCAGCAACCTCCACCTAGGAAGAGATTCTGACACACCACCATCATAGGCATTGCAGTATGTCCTCTGGGTAACTTCCTGACCTGTAGCTGATCTAGAGACAACAGGACCAAAATCACAGTTTATTTTCTTCCTTTTATTTTTTAAAAGGGTAGAGAGCCAATGGTCCAAGGGTGTCATTGCCTTCTGTTACATAGGTGGTTATTTGCAGAGTAATATGTTCAAGCATATCATGATTTTCTGAACGCCTGTTTAACCTGCATTGTTTTGGCTGAATTTTTGTTCAAAACCTGTAGTTGTCTGGAACCAGAAACTAAAGCATAACATACATCACCTGAGACAAGGGTGGGAGGTTCTGGTGAGTCTCACATTATTTCTTATGGCTTTTCTTGTGCTGTGGTTGCTTCCTTCATAAAAGCAGACCTTTCCCAAGCTACCTCCCTGAAGATCTGATGAGTCTGATGCACTCGCCTTGACTTTACTCACTGACTCTTTTCCCTGGTATCCACCAGGCTGTCCTTTCACACAGGTCTTTCCTTCTATATAGTGCCCTCCCTCCCCAGCTCATGGGATGGACAGCACCTTGGCACTGCTTTTTTGGAAAGGTTTGCCAGACAGAGGGGCTAGAGGACTGAAATGTTAGCCGCTTACTTTGAAGTTGCCCTTAGCTCAAACAAGGCGAGGTAAAAGCAAGTAGATGCATTACAAAATAAGCAAGATAGGCCACAGGTGCACAGAAGTGCAAAGATAACCAAGTCCCTGTCTTCCAAGTAGCAGCATCAGCTCTTAATAACTTGCTCTGTACGTATCCAGCTGATGAGCTGACATACTTCACAGCCCTCTGGCTGAGGATTTGGTTCTTATGCAAACCTATGACTTCAGATTGCATTCACACAAGAGGATTTTTATAGAACCAGATGCATCTTTTGGCAGGAGGTACATAAGCATGTGCGTGTGTGTTTGGAGGGGGGCACATTCAAATTTAAATTCTCCTCTCTCTTCTCTTTCCCTGCAACAGAAATTGTTAACTCAGGGAAGACATTATGTTACCAGACCATTGTTTACTTTTCCCAGTTTCAGAAATGCTACTGTACTTTGGAAATAGCAAAGCACAGTGGTCTCCAGTGTAGGTAATAAACGGCGACACCTCGCTCTAGGTCTGCCAATCCATTGTAAGATAAAATGTTCTTTGCTGTTTGGCAAAGGGAAAGTCTCAGTACAAAGATTCTTCTCACATGAACCCTTCAACCGCACTTAGAGATGTGTCACTGGAAAAAAACCAAGGCTGCCCCAAACTTAGAAAAATCAGAAGAGTTCATTCACCTTCTTCCCTACCTGACTCAAACACAAAATACCTGTTTGGAAGGAATAAGTTAAATAAACTTGCTGGAAACATAAAACCATTTATTTCAATGAGTGAGAGATAAGATGCAGAAATCCATTCCTCACCTGTAATCCCTACTGTTTTTATGTGCACTGAAAAAGTGCTTCTATCAGCATGATGCCAGCCCATCATTTCTTAGATAATGATCAACATTTTCTCTGTTAGGCTCTGCTTCTTAGGCCTCGATTCGGCAAAGCATTCAGGTACATCTTTATCTTTAGGTCAGCTAGCAGCCTTCAGTAAAGCATGCAGTTTGAAAGTAAAGTGCTCTGCTAAATTGGGTCCTTCACAGGACTAAAGAGAAAGCTCACACAAGAGCAAAGCAGCATTGCTTTCCTTCCAGTCACACTTGTTTATTCACTTGCTCTTGCTGTGTACAGCTGTGGATTGCTGGCAGTGTGCTTGGACAGAATTTGAGGGATTCACAGCTTCAAAGATGAGATGTGCCAGCCTTTAAAACCAGTTTGTATAAACACAGGAAACAAAAGCAACCATGTAAACAAAAGGAGGCGATACATATATTCACACCTGAGCAAACACACAGTTTTATATGCAGCCCTGTATCAGCAATGCTCTAGGAGGTTATATAGTATTCATTGTATCAGCAGACATAGCTCTCATTTCTGTTATTGCTTTTCTCTTTGCTTCGTGATCAGAGAAGCACTGGGACCAAGCCTGCTAGTTTCGCAACACACTGTAAAATGTATGAAGAGCTTTCAAAAGCTCTGACAGGGTCTCATCTATACTGAACTAGTGTTATAGTTTTGCTCAGAGTGCAGTGCAGTACACTACATATCATTGAATTCCTACCTTATTTTGTGTTGTATGTGTATTTTTTGAGTTTCTGTACTTTCTGCTGTAAGCGTGGATTTGTCAATTGTCTTGCTGAGATTTTGGGGGGAGGGAGATGTTTGATTTTTGAAAAGACAATGAGATTTTAAAACATAACCTCTAATTCAGAAGGCTTGTAGAGGCTTTGTGTAATCATAGAGATCAGAGAATCAGAAGTAGAAAAAACCTTAAAGTTGCAAACATAGAGCATTTGTGAACTCTCTGCCACGAAAGAACCACCAGATATCTCAATACTTAAGGGGAAGCAGGTTGCTTTTTTTGTAGCCTTTACTGCCTCAGCTCTTTCCCTACCCTGCCACTAACTACACCAAGAAGAAGCATGATCTCCATGGCTGGAATAAGATGAACTAGATTTTTTATTTCTTCCTCCATTACAGAGTGGCATGTGCAAGTCACCATGGAGATGTTAGCCTTTTGTGGACCCAGGACCACCCTTTGTACTAGGTAAATACTCATCCTGGACGCACAGCCTGAGCACATGGAGCCCCTCGTGTTCAAGCACACCTGGCAGACTTGTGCACTAGTTTGGTGGGCTCCTGGATTATTCAGGCTCACTGACATCCCCTTTGAGTTGTACAGAGGCTGACCTCTTGTATAGCCCCAAGTCCCATTTACTTCAACAAGAGGTAGAAATGTTTTGCCCTAATAGCAGTTGGCACAGGCTTGACACACTCTTCTGTATGACATTTACAAAGATTTAATGTTACTTCAAGAGACTTGCAAAAGTCCCTGAGGAGTTCATCCATAGGAGTTAAATGCCTTCGCAGGATGCACAGAAGTCAGCTGGGTGCCTAATTCCCATTAAGTTAACTTGTGCAAGTATTTTTCTAAGTCCCTCATGGCACTAATCCCTCTTGGCTTCTCTTCCCTCTTCTCCTTCCCCCTTCCATCTTTTAAATAAAGATAGCACTTAGCATAAAACTGTGTTGCAAGGCCCCACTCAGTGCTTATAAAGTGCTTTTCAATGCTGACAGAAGTGCCTAACTGTACAGTATTCAGTGAAACTGGAAACAGTGGGGAATTTTTTATGGACATGATGTGAAGCTCTATCAGTTACATTCATCTCAAATTTTCGATGGTGTCAACATCATACAACTAAAAGGGGGTGCCGAATCCCCAGGGCTCTCCATTCGTTTTGGCACTGCAATTAAATCCCCCAAGTCAGATTCCCTTTCCACATGACTGAAACAAGAGATGTGGTTTGAGAGGTAAAACAACAGGCGATATTTTAGCTAAAGCAAGGTAGCTAAGTCTTAGTTATACTTTGTTATCTTCAAAGAGAAGGCAGGTAATATACAAAGTAACTCCATTACAAACAAAAAACACATAGAAAGAGACTAGGGAAGGATGGAAGCGTGCAACTCACAAACCAGTAATTTAGTAACAGGGAGATGAAATACAACTGATTTGTTTATGAGACCATTCTATTAACCTCTAATGCAACATTTCATCCTTTATAATTGAGCTTTCCATTTTGTTATTAGACCTTAATAGCTAAATTGCCATCTTGCAGACCAGGCTGGGAAATGCAAGCAAGCACAGGGGTTCAGACACAATTCACTCCCTTCATCTATTCTGCATAGAAGCTGCATCAGCCACTGTTTTACAATGTGGCTGAAGTCTTCTACCTACATCCCCTTCTGGCTTCACTGTACTGGAGACACCTTTCCAGAGCATTTCATGCAGACCCACTCCTGGGAGACCTACCCACCTCCTTTTGTATCAGGATAGGTTTGCTAGAGATCTGCAAGTTACAATGAGTTTATTTTGACAGAAATGGGTTAAGGTGTCGCATAACTAACAATCTCCTCTCCTGGCAGGGTGTATAGATGAGTGTCTGGTGACAAAAGTGCTTTTAAGCCAACACAGCTGCAGCTGAGGGAGAACATGTGGACAAGAGCTCTGTCCCCCATCTGAGCCCATTTGGTTGTGTAAAGTAGAGCTGCAATGCAGTTTATGCTCTATCCACTTAAGGCAGAAGCAGGGAAAAGCAAAACAGTCAGGAGAAAGAACTTGAGCCAAAACTTACCCTTTGCTACTGGGCCAAAGAAAGGCTGGAGAGAAGGCTTAGATGTGGTAGTTAGGGCAGTCAGATGGACAGCCTGGGCGCTATGAATATTAGAGTATGTTACACAGCCTCAGCACAACAAATTGAAAAGGAGCCAGCTCAGAGAGCCCCACCAGAGCAGTGGCTGGAGGTGGGAAATGGGTTTGAATGCTGTTTCAATTTGGTGGACACATTTTGATGTCCCAGCTGAGACTCCTGAGGGGAAATAAGGGGAGGAGGGTCTAGCCTGTGAATCATGCCAAATGTTAGATGCCACATTGCCTGCCTGCATCAGATTTGCATAATTTTGCCCTTTCTCAATAGCAGAAGTGCACGCACCTGGAGAGCTTTGATGGAAGAAGCACGAGTGCCCGGGGAATTCTGGCATCGCCAGGGTCAGCTGGCAGCTGGAGAAAAGGTTCAAAGGCTCTAAATGCTGAGCTTCAGGGCTCAAGTTCTCTGTCCAGGAGACAGGACAGGAGAATTGATTCTATTGACTATTTTATTTCAATGGTTGGACAAAATTCACTTCCATAATTTGAAAGTTGCTTTCTCAGTTCTCTCTTTCACTTTCTCCCTCAAATGTCACTTAATCCACTAAAATCTCACATAACCACTCTTACTCCATTCCTTTCTCCTTTTTTCTTTTCCTTCCTGATGTACTCATCCGTTTAAAAGTGGATAAATTAATAAGGTTTGTTCCCCAAAACTCTGCCAATTATGTAAGTGGAGACTGTTATCAGCCACATTTGTGAGAAAAAAGGCATCAAATTACCTATGCTATCAGCTAATGCCAGAGAAGATTATACGTAAAACTGGTTATATTCACACCAATGATTCAGTGCAACAAACTAGGTCGCTCCATGGCCACCCTTGTATGTGTAATGTTGCATGTTTTGTGAGACAGGTGATGAAGAAGAGAGTACCATTTGCTAACTGGAAATTGATTCCACCCTGCTCTTCTTGAATTCCATGCAAGAAATCCTCTTATTTCACACAGACATAAGAAAAAGGCAAAAACCAATAAAGAATAAAGTATTATTTTCAGGCCAGTAAGAGGCTTTTACTAAAATATTATTGAGTAGTAACAAATAAACATGAAAGCTACAGAACTGCAGTTGACATGAAGGTGTTTTTTTTAAATAAACAGACATGTTTGATTATTTGTAATCCAATATAATCCACTGTGTAATGTTAAATATTTTAAGAGACTTTTTCTTCCATTTGTTCTCAGCATGGTTGGCCTGAAGCCAAAATGTTGTTATTTTTAAAGGCAACACTTCACTAAGGGTTTCAAATTTCTTTCATGTTGGCTCTTTTTATAGCATTTTGAAATTGATTGTGCATAGCAAATGCACAAATGGCAAAAAAAGAATATGGCAGCATGTAGGTAAACTCTTGGTCTCATTTCCCAGGGCTCTGCAGCAGGAGGGACTCTACAAAGTAGTTGCTAGGAGAAATAAAACAGACCTATATGTATAGACGAAGAGTTTAAATCCTGCTTTTACACTTACAAAGCCAAAATACAACTGGTTCCTCTCTGCACCTCTGCCAGAGAAGAAGCAGCAGGTGGATTTCTTAAGACACTACAACGGTGAAGATGCCACTGGAAAAGGAACTAGGCTGCGCCTTAGCCAGGTATAGAGGTCTGGAAAGAGCCTGCTTTGTCTATGGACTGAAACCATGGCCCAGGTTTCATCATACAGCTTTCAATACACTGTATAATGGCATTTTGGAGCCAAAAGATGCAATAAATCAATCCCTGTAAGAAACTGTTTTTCCTTACTACAAGGTAACACAGCAATTTTTCTCTGTTAGCTTTTCATTCCCTTGCAGAGAGCACACTTTTGCTGCTCCTCTGGATGCAGCTGGCAGACACGTTTACTAAGACTATTCTGTTCCTCCTGGTCCCAACAGGTATTTTGCAACCCCTTCCACTCTTCTCCCCATGACAGACTGCTGTGACCGCTTCCATCTGCTGTTCTCAATCTCAGCACATTTCAGGTCTTGGATTTAAACGTCCAAAATTAACCATGCTGCATTTGAAAGTCTGGGGCCCATCCCCAAGATGTATCAGTCTGGCTTTCCGCTCAGAAGGTGTTTTGTCTCACACAGTGAAAATACGTCTTAAGTACAGATTGGCTTTCATTGCATTCCAGTTCTGGGATAGCTAGAACACAGGATATATTTCCAAATATATATATTAAAAACATCAGTCTAGAGACACGCTTTCCTAAATGAAAATGGACATTCTCTGACAATCAGCCATCTCCAGGAGCTGGGGCTTTAATTAAAATATCAGTTATTGCAAGACTTGTAATGAAATTGCCAGTCAGCTGTGCTGAATGTCTCACATTCCTGCCCTACTCACACAGGCTTCTAAAGAGGTTTCCATCCCTGTCTTCCTAAAACTTTCAGCAATGTGAAAAATAAGCTGCATGAGCAGCCCAATTCTCTTGTAAGATATTTGTATAGGCCTATAACCTCTTTCAGGGATTTCTTCTTAATTTGTATTCATTCACAACCAACCGAGAGAATGAAAAGTGTGGCAAGGAGAAGCTCATTCCAGGAGCTCTGCAGCACCCTGCAGCTTAGCAAAGGTAATTTGTGTAGTTACAGCTCTTCTTTTATCGAACACATCTGCAGCCATCATTGGATTGGGATGTTTCCTTTATGCCTCCTTGAGAGCTAGTACATGTCCTGGGTGGAAGGCTGAATTTGAAAAATGTTCACATAGCCTGTGACCAGCTATGGGAATACAAAAGCCAGGCTACTTTGATCCTATCAAACCACAGAAATACTACAGCACACATGGGAAAGAAAAAGAAAAANCAACTGAAAGGACTCATGGGTAAACAGCTACTTATTTGTTATGATCTCACCCTAAAGATTTTCTCATTAAGACTTAATGTGGTTTGGTACAGAGGTGACCAGGGCCATGGGGTTGGAGATCAAGCCTATAAATAACAGCAAGTAAGAAAAACAGTTTAAAAAATTGTTCAGAGCTTTTCTCTTTGTCTAAAATAGAATTTATAGATTTTGCCCTTCCGCTTTGAGGATGAAAATAAAGTAGTATACAACAGCTTTAAAGTTCAATTATAAGCAATTAAGGAAAAAAACTAATAATGACTAAAACAAATGCAGCTGCCAGGCAAAAGGCAGAAGAGGACCCACAGTCACAAGGTTGATGGTACCCAGTCAAGAGTACAAGGAATAGGGTTAGATATCCCATGAGAACCCTGAGTGTCCCCTCACAGTGGCTGAAAGAGATGCAATGGCAGCATGCACTCCCTTTTAAACTCAAGGGGAAATTCTCTTTCACCAAGCCAAATTTGTCTGCTGCTCCTTTCCCATCTCTCCCGGGTTCTGAAATGTTCAGAAGTAAAATGATGACCCATTCTACTTCTGATTTTCTTCCCCCAAGTTTTGCATATTAGTATCCTTCTTGTGACAGCTAGAACTACAGATGCTACCTTTACATATATCCAGGGAAAGAAAAAAACTAGACATTAAAAAAAAAGTGTAGATTCCCCACAGCAGAAGTTTGTCAGTTTTGCACTAAACACCAACTGACAATTAATCTTCCTTTCTCCCCCAGCCACAAGCTGTGCTTACATCCCCCTATGTCAGAAAAAGCACATTCATCAATTATCTGTCTCTTTCCCATCCCACGCACCAAACAGCTGTAATACCAAAAAAACCCCACCCTTATAAATTACTTTGGAACACAAAGGGAAATATCTCCATTTTGTAACAACTTTGCTAATTTTAAATGGAATGTTGATTCTTTTTCCCCTCATGTTTCATGCTAGCATATACTTTCCAGGACACCATATTTTATTATGAATTTACAGCAAGTATTCATCCAGATTACTACAGGGTCCTCCATCAAATGCAGAAACAAGGTGACATTAAAAAGCCACACATTTTCTGTAGGTAGTCACCTTCTGCAAACCTTGCCTGCCCATAAGCATGCATAAAAATGTAGCTCCTGGGAAAAATGATCGACTTCTTATCCTTGGGGCATGGAGGAGGGAAGTTGTACTATTAATAAAGCAAAATGTTGGGCTTCACTCATTGTACAGAGTTTAGGCAGGGAGGATATATTGTACTCCCCCCTTTGAGAAGAAATGGCAAGGCAGGCCAGACATTGCCTTTTTTTCCTTGAAGACAACTCATTTTCCTTCATATCCTTCTTCACAATGCATGGCTCAGGTGCAATTTTAACTGCCCTCCCGCCCCCTAGGAACCACATCCTGGCCCTTACCCCACTATGTCAGCTCAATGGGTGTGCATCTCCACTGAAGTGAAATGTTTGCTTTCCCTCTTCAGCTTTCGAGAGAAGTGAGGCATGTTGTTTTTCTCTTTTTGTATGATTGAAAAAACTAACTCCTGTGTCACATCATACGTTTCAACTGGACAGGAATAGGGAGCCATCCATCACTCTTCCAGATTCCCTGTGTTTACTAAAGAGTCTGTTTAAGGAGCCATTAAAGGAGCCTTAAAAGCTTTAGACGCCACAAGGAAGGACACATTCCCCCAGACTTCTTCATTTGCACAGGAATGGAACTCCAGTGACTCTGTTCACATGTGTATCAGCACAGGGAGCATGTCCAGGATGGTCTCAGACTGCAGTTTCTAGATGCAGAGATTTGGAAAGGTAGAGATGAAGCAACAAAACACAGGCTGCTGAAGTGACTACAGAGCTCTCCAGGACTGCCAAAGCTTTGTCAGGGGCTGCTTCTGGCCCCTGAACATGCCAGAAAGCAAGACTGCCTGAAGTCACCCTCATGCACATTTCCCTCAGGACTCCAAATTACAGGCTGCACCTCAGAGGCGCAGCTCTGAATTTCAGTCAGCCTTGACTAATGAATTGATGCTGTCTGTTTTGGCATGGAGCTCATCTCCACAGTGCGAAACTGCTGAGAACAGAGGACTGCTTCAAGAGCAATATTGATGCTGTGACCAAGAGGGTGATGGCAGCCCTCAGTTCTGCATGCAGTCCCCTGCTTTGGTGCTGCTTTCTGTGGACAGCACAGGGGAGGGACACCCACTCAAATTCCTTGCTGGAGTGGGGCCGAAGAAAATACCTGCAATACCAGTCGATATGTCAGAGGGCTACTGTCATGAGCTTAATATAAATGCAGTGAAAAGGTACAGCTGGGGGTGTGCCCTGAGTCTTCCTCATCTGGCTGCATCCCAGGCTCACAGCTGGATAACCAGCTGCCTCGCAGCTCTGAAGCATTTCCAAGCTAGGAGCCTCTCTGCTGCCACTCCTCTTTCTCCTTGCTGTTAATTCTCATTATTTTCCCTTTTTCTACCCTTCTGCTGCGTAAAAATTGCCCATCTGACAAAGAGCGTTACAGTCAAAATCTCATTATGGGCACAGGGGAACACACCTTATACACAGAGCCAACAATTAGAATTTATTGTTGGTCTAATTAATGTTTCACCAGTAAAATCAAAATGAATCAAACAGTTATTTTAAGTCCAGTTACGACAATGCTAACATTTTTAGTCTGTATTATCTGATTATTCCTAATTCCCATTAATCGTACAATCCAATTTGTTGGCCACCGACTTCCTGATATCTGTCTCTTTTGGTCATGTAATGCTCACCTTTCTTAGGAGTAGCAACAGGGAGCAATGAGCATCCTGAGTTCCTCAGTGGGAGAAGTATACTGTGGATGGTCAGAGTTTCTTCCTCCTCGATCTTCCTTGGGTCTTTCCCACAGTCTGTTGCTATTGCATTTTTAATTGGTGCCCAGCTTTAGTTACAGAATATTCACCTCAGAGTTGTTGGAACAACATACACTCAATTTCTCTCGGGTAAAACCACGCAATTTCACAGAGATAAGCTAACACAAAAAATAAGCTGGACCTTAGTCACCTGTTGGGCAGTTGCATGTTCAGTTAAAAGAAGCTAATGCAAAGCTCAGGACCAGACAAGGCCTAAAGCGGCCTGTGTTAAGGTGAATCAAAATCTACAATCTGTCAGCAGCAAGGCAACATGTTGTATCCTAAGGTGCAGGGCTACAACTGGTACTGCTGATGCCCACACACTCTCCTCCAAACAGGCATATGCACCAATGACATCAATGCTTTTGTCAGTAAAACTCTGCTTACCAGACCTTTTTCCAGTTACAGTCAAATGGGCTGCAGTCAAAGTGTTAGATGCTATTCCCCCAAACACCTGAGGTTTTCTTTCAAGCTGAAGTCACTCAGATCTATTCACATCTGAGTCACACTTTCATTTCAAGGAACAGCAGCTTGTTCTAAGCCTCCATTCTATTCTGGATGTTAAGGTCAGGGAAATGTTTTGGCCCTTCAGCACTAAAATCAAAGTTTAATTTCCACCAGCAATAGTAGCAGTACTATAGCCATTACTAGTGTAGGTAGTAGCTTGTAGCACACAGAGATGGGCATAAGTATATTTTAAAAATACATATTTTATATATATTTAAATATTTTTAATATATATTTATATATATAAGCTCAACTCTTGGAATACAGTACTAATTGACAATATATCACACTTTTGACAATTTCAGGCATTTATAAACAGAAAAGAAAGAAAATCTAAAATCATAAATCTTAGATTGCCTATTTAATGAAATGCCATATTTTTTCATAGACAGCTTGAATCTTGGATAATCCCTACTGCATTGTAAGTGCCTGTACGTGAAAATAAGTCCTCTTACAACTTACAGTGTAAAATAACCTGCAGTAAATTAGAGGAAAGGGGTATTGGTTAGAGATTACGAGGAGGGAACAGAGGCAGATAACTCCAGGGCGCACTTCCCTTCATATTACCTGCACGTACCTAACACCCGCATTGTTGCTAGGTTGCAAGGGCTTTAAATAGGAAAGATAATCTAGTTTCTTGTTTAAAACAGACAAATTATGGATGGGTTATGTAACTGAAAAAACAACATTTCATTACAAGACAATAAATTCAACCGATAACATGTAGATGGAGATAATAAACCACTGCTGTAATTTTGATTTTGTTTTGAAACTGTCTTCATCCAGCAGGTGAGAAATAACATAAAACTGCAAATGTCTAACAGCTTATTTAAGAAAAGATCATTAAAAACAAAGTTACCAAGACTTGAGTAGAAATACATTAAATGTTACAGTGTAATGAGAAGGGTACATGTATATGTATTTATGAGTTTATCCACATTCATTTTTTAATGATTCCTCAGATTTTTCAGTGTCCATATTGCCTTCTGGTTTTGAATTCCTGCTAAAATGTCAAGGATAAGAGGCTTAAATGCCATTGACCGAATTGCAGTAAGAGATAGGTTTCTAAATGCCTTTGAAGGTCTGGTCTTTACATTCACTCTGCTTCCATGTTCAGGAATGGCATCTTTGCAATTCTCACAAAATTACTTTGAGGATAAATACAATAAAGATTATTAAGTGATTGAACTCCTTGGTAATTGAGACTATGCGGGTACCTCAGACAGGTGAATAAGCACTCATGTTTGCCTTCAGGACAATTTGTCAATTTTCAGCTTACATCAGTTTGACCATAATTAGAGGTGAAAAGGAAACAGGAAAGCAGAAAGTGGGAGGACTTTAGGATCAAAGCTAAGTGACCTTGACAGGAAGGAGGCTTTTATCTCTCCAGAAAGAAGCAGCCGAAGCTGATGACAGTCACAATGCAGTAGAAGTGCATGCAATATTTAAGATACTGGGGTAGAATATATTGCGAGTGCAAATAAATGCAATTTTTAGGAATGTTTAAAATTTAGTTAAATGCATCCTTTGTTGCAAAAGCATGGATTTTTCTAGATTCAATCAGTAAACATTTGGTCACTTTGTGTAGTATTTAAGCTCCAGTGTCTTCAGCTGTAGTCATTAAAATCAGGCTAACAGAAATTTCATCAATTAAAAGAATAGCAACAATTAAAAGAAGCAATAGTAGAACTAAGAAACATTCAAAAAAATAAAAATAGGATTGACACACTGCCTCTAGTGACATGAAGTTCTCATCAGTTTCAACAAGAACAGGGCTGGTTGTTTCTGTTTAGCACTTTGTATAAGAGCTCCAGAGAAGCTTAGGTTTAGTTTAAGAAAATGCTTAAGACCTACAGAGTAGTCTTTCCAGTACTAGAAGAATAGCAGATTTACCCTTCGCTGATGTAAATGCAATGTCAGAAGTTGTACTAACACCCCATTTGGTCAAGTTTCATTTCTTACTAGAAAGACTTTTCTTGAGCATGGAATACCTTTTAGATGAAAAGGGATTTCTGCAACAAGAGGGAAGTCTCTCTTGTCCAGATTAGTATCTCTTTGTTTTTTTTAAACAGAGACATCTGTTTACAGGCATGAAAGCACAAATTATGCAGAAATAGTTTCTTTTTAATTCAGCTCCTCCCAAACCACTTATCCTGTGTTTTTGATCTTGGCTATCAATCCTGGCAACTCCACGGAATTATTTTAGAATCAAAACCAAAACTCCACTGAGCAAAGAAGGCCAATTTTGCCGTCTTCAGTGGTTTGCACAGAGTAATGTTCTGCTGAGTCCTGGACTGAGAACAACCATTTGCATCACATTTTGTATTTTTAGGATTAGCTCCTTCAATTGTCTAAAACATAAGAGCCGTCCTAGAAGCTTCTAATCCCCAATTTGCTGCATATGATGATTACATAGCTATTTAGAATTAACAATATAGTTAAGAGCTGCAGCATGATTCCCACTTCCTTGCATGGAAAGCAATAGCAAAGAGTGTCTGGAACAGATTTTAAAAATAAAGCACCATATTCAAGTCTCTATTACACAATGAGATGATTTCAGTAATTCCATTAGAGACCCCATTTCCAAAAAATATAAATTCTGTTTATATCCCAATGAGATTCTATATATAATTGCAAGGAATTTAACAATACTATGAAGACTAATTGTTCTAAGTCAGACTGGAGTTTTTTCCAGCTTATACTCCTAAGAATTAACACTTTACAGGGAACCAATCACATACCACTGAAAGGAACTTTCTTACTGGTTTCAATGGCCAAAGGAGTATGCTTTAATAATACAAACAAAGTGTTTAGTCACCTGTATTGCATTTGATGTTCACAGTGTATGTATGCACAGCTGTGTGAACCAAGAGAGGGAAAAAAAAAAAAAATCACGTGGTTCAAATTTTCTCAATATTCCTAATTAAACAACCCATTTAGGTTTTCCAAAGAGCTAGTGACATAAGTGGCATTATTAAATACTTCAGCAGCTATTCAGTCACAAGTAACATTATTCTTTGATACATTTTCATATTCTGAGAAACATAAAATTACTAGCAAAAACATATTAAAAGGCCCTTTTCAAAGGAGAAAGCCACCTCTCAGATTAGTGATGTGAAAAGCAAGTATGCATGTTTCCTATTCAAGAAGCTTCAAGAGTTTCAGAAACATCAGTCAGTGTTCACAAAACCTCAGTTACGTAACGAGTTATTGTGGCTGGAAATACACGCTCAAGTGGTAAAGTTTCTTGCCTCACCTGAAGTTACAGGCAGAGTGTAGATGTTTCTGGCATGCAGCTGTACGATAAGTAAACATCAACCTGCCTGGACAAGAATGTCCTAGTGGTCAGACTGCTCAAACATTCCTGCCATCATGGTGTGGCATTTATTCCCCCTAGAAGAACCACAAGCACATCTTATTCGCATTTTAATAGTCATTATCCTGTCCTAGTACCTCTGAAGTCACTTGGAAATGGTTCAGTCCCTCTCACTGCTGCAGATTTTGATAATGCTAACCACGAGGACTGCTTACAAGAATACCTTGCCACAGTTATTTCCACTCTCTCCCATCCAGTTCACCACTCTGGATCTGAAGATCTGAACCTGACTCCCTTTTGATCAGCTGAGGGCAATAGAGGCCATCACAGTCTAGACCTGCTTGAGAAGATCTCCTAGATCCTTAATAGGATCCCATGTAGGATCAAGAGATCTGAGAAGGGAGGCAGCAGATGTGCATTAGCTCTCCTGCCTTTTGCTACAGCTTCTTAAGCTGTGCAGTTAATAGGGGTAACATTAAGAGGCTTTTAAAGAAGCCATAGCGTTTTAGTATAGCTAGTTACTACCATGATCAAAGAAATGATAGACTCTTTCATCAAAAAAGAGACATGACCTACTAATCTGCAGTTCTTTTAATAGCACATTCGTAATGAAATGAGTCTTAATGGGCATGTCTCTATTTTACAGATGATTGCTCCTGCTGAAGTGTATTTGCACAAATGGAGTTCACTTGCCCACAATAAGCTGAGCATTGCAGGCATTTTACATTCGGTAGCACTCTGCATCCATTTCACAGTAGTAAATGGCCATGAAAACCTATGAGAAATACAAAAGCCCTTGGCAATCAAATACAAAGCCAAAGTTTAGCTGTTTCTGTCTTCCCCAGGTCCAGTACCTTATGTCCCACCTAGTGATTGTTTTTGCCTAACTTCAAGGTGGTAAATTAACATACGTTTCTGTCAAGAAGTAAAGAAAAATATAGTGAGTGCTGAGCCCCTCTAGCAGAGGGAAAGGAGCAAGCAGCAGCTGGTGAATGGAAAACTGCCTACGACAGACAGCAGTTCTGCATTACCACGGATGAAATGGGGAGTGCTGGCAACGAGGGTGGGGAGGAGAGTCCTTGTACAGGGGAACGACAAAAGGCAGGCACAAGAGATTAGGGTTGCGAAAACAAACAAACAAGATACTAACAATCATATGTAGGATCATGACTACCCTAAAAAAAATTGTGAAGTTACAGACAGTTGTAAATAAAAACCAGAAAAGAACAATCTCTTTTGTTCATAAGAAGGGTGCATAAGCTCTAATATGCCTTAATTAGAATCAGGTGCACTCTGCTTACCTGTTTGTCCTCAATTATACCATTTATTATAACAATTCTGTTATCTCAGTCTGTGGGTTTCTTGTGCAGGAAATAAATCAGGATTTTAACAATTAATATCATGTTTGACAATAATATACACTGCCCACAGCACAACCAAAATGTTCCTGTCAAAGAATTTTCATTTACTTGTGTCTGTTATTGAACTGCCTAATTGCTACTGTCAAAAATAGTCAGACTTTGATAGGAAGATATGCTGGTGCCTGTTGAAAAAGAAACCTTACCTCCTCCTTTCTTTTATTCCTGGCTACGCATGTGGCAGTATAGTCTCTGCCTTCATTGTCACACTGCAATACTTGAGGGAGAACTGCAATGCCACTAAAGCAGCTGCAAGCCCAGATTTTTCTCTTGTGTTTGGAGGGTATTGCTGACACCTTGGCTTTGAGTAATTGCTGATCAGCACAGAAAGGATTAGTTGTCTATGGTTCTGTCTCATTTATGGGAGCTTGTGCCGTGATGGCATGGAAGTAGGTGCCTAATAAATGGTAGGCTGACTGTGCATGGAAAAAGGAAAACAGGACCTCTCATATACATTAAGAAAAACAATTTTCAGGGAAAGCTGACAAGGGGTTTTTTTTGTGGTGTTGTTTTTGTTTTGCTTTTAATGCGTCTAAATATTTGAAATGGTTCCCTTACTAGGTATTATTGGGTGGTGGCATTTCATACGCTTCTCAGAATGGAGTCTCCTTTAAAATAGCTCTATTTTTGCTTTAGAATGAAGAGCCTAAAATGTCAATGATCACTTCTAAGAGCCTGTCTAGGAGACTTTCAAGAGTCTAAAAGGAAACAGAAGAAGAGGTATTCAAACCATGTAGCTTTTTCAGTAGAGAGATAAAATGCTTTAACTTAGATATTTCAAGTCACCCAAGAGCCTTTCACTTTCTATTAACTAGGTAGGGAGGCTAGGCTCCTTTTCAGACAGCAGGTTTCCATGCATAAGGGAGACTGAATTTCTTTTTAATGGCACTCCTGCTTTGAAGAACCTGCTAGTTCCCTATTCTAAAACAAATAAATAAGTAAATAGGGTTAGGGAAAACACCAACTTTATAAAAGCAGCTGCAAGTTTGATAGTATCATACTGCACATCTGAAAACAACAGTGACATTCACAACAGGATGACAACACTGCAGACTTTCATTGAGGACTGCAACAAGGAATAAGGTTTTCCTACAGCATTTTTATGGCTTCAAGGATGCTTTTTGTACTGCTTTGGCTATGATTCCATGCACATCTCTGCCATTAAGGTATTGATCAGGACTAAAAGACCCACGTAGAGTATATGCACAGCAGCAGGAGTGCTTACCTATTTCTTCTCTTACGAAATGCCATTGTTTGCTTAACTGCTTTAGGCTTCTGTCTGTGAACAAACAGGCTAATACTGTAAATTACATTAAATTCTGTTACCTGCTAGTCACATACTTGTCCCCCATTTTAGATTATGACGCGGCATTAGCAAAATGCTTCCCACTGCAGGGAGACAATGAAATATGGTAGAGGCCTGTCCTCACATCACCTTTTGCAAGAGGCAGAAGACACTAGAAGCCTTTCACAAGACCAGCACCTCCTTTCTGTTAATGCCACACAGAGACAATTAGCTCACAAAGAGAACAGGATCAACTAGAGCTGGGTCCATCCTTCCTCCTCCATAAGCTGCTTGCAGAGGTGATGCCTTCATAAGGTTGCTGCTCTTGCAGCAGTTACTGCTCTTGACTGCACACCCAGGGAAAGTCAGATCCTTTTCCAGGTGCTCCAACTACGGCATCCACACACCCCCCAGCATATGCCAACATCCGGCCAGTATGTGAGCAAAGGGAAAAGTAATGGTTACATTATAGATATGTACAGTACAGAACTGGCACACCATCAAAAAGGAAGAATAACCTTCTCATTAAAATGCTTCTGTATGCCTCAGGAAATCTAAGTCCAGGCGCCAGCCCAGGCACAGATATTTCTGAATGACTACAGGAAAGTCACTTAATGCAACCATACAATGGAAACAAGATTTTCTTTTCTGTGCCATTCCTCTACCTTGTGTGTAGAGACTGTTTATGCACAAAGGACAAGAGGTAAACTCCCAGTTGGCTAAATACAGACTTAGTCTGGGCACATCTGAAACAAGTTGACACTAAGGCTCTTTTCAAATGCTAGGTGAAGAAAAATAAAAATATCTGAGAGCAGACAAACAACATCATCAATTCACTCACTAGCTACTGAATAAAGTCATACAGTCATCTTTTGCCACCACCATTCATGAACTAAAGAAGAAGTTCTCACTTTCCCTCTTTTGTCAGTATATGCTTTTGTGAAGACCAGTGTTCATGTACATTCAGGTCCACTTCCACTAAGGTTAAAGTAGTTGCATTGTTCAAAAGGGCCATGTTAATAGATCCCAATGCAGGATGGAAGTAGTAGTTATCTTAACATTTCTGCTACATTTAGTTATTTTTATAGTTCTGGACCTTTTTTCCTGCTGAGAGCACCGAATAATAAAATGACTTTGAAAGACACTATAATCAACCACTGCTGGCTGCAATTACGTTGTGTACTTGATGTCTGCAGAAAGTACCTCTAGTTTAAAACCACAAATCTTTCAGTTTGAATTCTCTCTTGGGTCTGTTTTTTTCTTTATTTCAGATGTGTATTTACAGGAATTATCGCTAGAGCATATGGGTTTATATAACAAAGATATCAAAAATGTGAACATCAGAAGATTAAAATTTCATCAGCTGTCTTTACATGGAAAATTTGATTTTTTTTTTCTGTTTATGACTGATATTTACAAATGAGTGCCTCATGGACAACGAAGGAGAAAGGGCATTTGGATTTCAGAGCTATAAAAGTTAATTCACACTAGAGAATATTATTAGATGGAGACTTTCAGATCTGAATGGTCATAAGAGGCATAATTGTAAAGTAAGCTCAAACTCAACAACTGCTTTTTAAGTCCAAGTCAATTATGAACAAGTCTGCAATATTACAGCTTCTGAACACATGAAACTTAGCTATTACTGAAAATATCTAACAAAGAATTCTTTGCTATATATGAAAAATTATCTATATGATATATTAAAATATATGAATATGACACTGAAGAAAAGTTATTATGACAAATTTGGAAGCCTCTATTTTTTTTTTAAGTTAGCTGAAACACTCTTTTCTTAGTGTAGCTACTACTATTTTAACCTTTCCCCCCTGCAATGAGAAAGCAGTTTTCCTGCAGATTTTCCTTACAGCCTTAATCCTTGCCTTGCAGTCCTGCCTGCAGGGTAGCAGAACCACATGTTTCTGATTTGCAAGGACAGCCTCAACAGCCTAGGGCCCTGGCCTCTCTGGGTCATTCAAATTCTCTTTGGGACTTGGACATTACTTCTTTGGCATGACTTTGTAACAAGGTAAAATCCAAGAAAAAAGTAACCGGATCCTTACCTATCATGCCTCCTTGCATACCGAAGTCACACCTTTTACAGCAACCACAAAACTCACTATCTGGCCATTATCCTACTCTATTAATGATTTCCCACCTTTCATTCCTCAAAATTTGACAATGAAGTGTTAATGTCTTCCTCTCTCTCAGGCTTGATGGGTTAAATGCTTGCACCTGATATTTGAGCCAGGGGAAGGTCCTTCCAGCAGAACCATGCAAGTATGGAGAGTATCTCTTACTGCATGGTCTTGTCAGGGGACTAGCAACTGATTCTCCTGCACAGGGAAATTGTGAGGCTGAAGCCTGCAGTCCAGTTACTGTGGCTGGAAGTTTGCTCTGTAGAATTATTTGGGATTTAAGCAGGGTCGGTTTGCCTGGCAAACTCAATTCGTGCTGACTGGTTAAGCATCTAGATAATAAGATATGAGAATATTTTTAGTGTATCCCCACATCTTCTACAAAAATAAATATAAATTAAAGCTTGCAGGGCAGAATTCTCCTCTTCTTCCAGAGGCAGTGGTAGGCACTTCATGTAATGCAGCAGGTGTTGAAGCCAGGGCCTAGTCTGCATCTTTCCACCATCTACCATAAATCAGACCTGATTTGGGGCTAGTAAAAGTATATACCCTGGTGCATTCGTAATGTAATCTGATAGAATCAAAGAACCTGATCTGTTCTCTGCCTTTGTGCATTTTTCTCCAAGATCCTAAGCAATCACGATGAAGATGGTTTTTTTGTGTCATATAAACAAACAAACAAAAAAAATCCCAAACAAACAAACAAAAAAAACCCCACCAAAATCTACAATTAACTATTCCTGTTAGCTGAATTTTCAGATGCATATTACACTCACCTGGGGTATATCAGTATCATTTCCCATGCTCAGTTTCCTAAATTACTATGTCACATCATTATTAACTTTCACCTCCTTGTTCATTCTCAGAATAACAGTACATTATCAATTCTTGAAAATATAATTAGTGTTCATTCCAGTGTACTAAAGGACCTTAATCCTAATGTGTGAAGCTTTGTACCCAGCCCTCAAACAATGAAACAGTACCTAGATGACTAGAGAATAAAAGATCTATTATACTGGCACTTCTGTTTGAATAAAGGCTATGTCAGAGACTTTAGAGACGCGGATGGTTGTTGGCATCTTTAGAGGCTATTTAAAATCTAATAATCAGCAGCTCATAACAGCCAAGATGTATAAATACATACAAGAATGTAATTGAATGCATGGGATCTGAAAAGAAATTATGCTCTGAAGTCTAGGACACTTTATAAAGCATATTCCTATGAGTCTATTGAGGGGGGGTAATTTGAGGTGAACAAAAAGGAACGAAGTCAAAATGTTTTCCCTCTGCTTACTGATCCATCTCATGGGAAGGCTCTTTGTAGTGTGGTTTATTTAACCACTGACTGGGAAGAGCACCACAACCCACAGTGCTGAGTGGGAGCGGAGGTGGAACCTCTTGGAGGTTCCTCATGACAAGAACCTACACCTGATGGCCATTACTGTGCCGGAAAGGCATCTCCAGGGGCAGAACTTCCTGATTCATAGGGGTGACTCCAATGGACCTATTTCCTCTTTGATTTATAGTTGGAATAATTAAGTATCTATCTGGAAAGGTGTAAATTTGCACTGAATTGTCACGTTGGTGGCATTAAGACATTACATACATTAACGAAATACTGTGAGAGAGTGTGAATAGAAAGTTTGACTATGAATATCATCACCTACAGGAAATAATTTTGAAGTTGATCTTTATAGTGATTAAGCAATTGTCTGAGGTTTTGATCCTTCAAAGAGGCGTGAACATAAACTTTAAATCTGTGATTTGTCACACTGAAGACAGTTCTGTGACTGCAAGTGACATTGCTTTTATGTTACCAATCATCATATCTAAAGTTAGACTGGGATTTTTTTTAAGCTTGGGTATGCAGATTCCTTCTTCTCCCATAAAAAGCCCAGATTTGCTAGGTATTTGAGCTGACAGAGCTAAGCCAGTTGTCTGAGGCTGTTGTACAGTAAAATAATTTTTCACTCTTGACAGTTGATTAACGCAGTGAGTTCCCCAACCACCTGACCAGCTGATGGTTGAAAGAAATGCCATGTTTAACATGCCTCTTTTGTCTTATTGCCTGTCTTTTTATGATGTGAAGAAAACAAAAAATTTTTAGCCCCTATCTCAAGGTCCCATCAGTTATATTTGCATATCTTCTTTTAAAGAAAATAAAATATCCATGGTGAGTGACTTGTTTTCAAAATAAAGAAAGGAGATTGCATGAGAAAAATTTACATAGCAGAGACCTCTCTGAAGCATGAGACATTGAGACTTGATCACAAAAGGGCATTTAAGAGCCACAAGAGCTCTCTATTTACTAAAAGGCTCAGCTCAGAGTATAGTGCTCCTGTCCTTTTTATTCACTCAACTGAATTTATCACTATGACCCATAAAACAGTTATTAGCACCTACAGGGCAAAGACACTGTGGTCTTCAGTTGGTACTTACCCCAGTTGCATGCTTAGGCTGAGGTCTGTAAAGGTGTGTCTCCTCTCTTGCCACTCACAAGAAAGCTGCTGGGGCTTAGCTGCTTCATGAAGACTACCCACTCAGGAAGGACATTACAGGATCATGCCCTTATTTCAGCATTTTGGACACGTCTCTACAGAGAAAAGGCTGTATTTCACAGCTATGATATCATTCTCATGAGCTATATTTCAGCATGAGCCACTATAAAACCTCTCCCGTGACATCAGACCTGTGAAATATAGCTGACTTCAAGTGCAGAAAATTCCCCTGCAGGAATAATTGTTTCCTGGCAATTGGCATTTGAAGGACTTATCCTTTAAAAGGCTGGCACAAATCCTGTCCAGGTAATGCTGCTCCAGGCAGCACAGCTCAGGAAACACTACAGGCAGGAGCAGAGATATGGAGCCCCACTGTGGCATTTGGCCATAGGGCTAGTGAGACGAGCACTGGGGGAGCCTGTCAAGTGATCATTTTCACTTCCTCACACCTCAGCAATCCATGCAGCCGTCACTAATAGCAAAATAATAGCTTCACTCCTATGCTACCTCAGACCCTGCCTCCCTGACAAGGTGAGCCACGTGGGCACAGCTGGAACCATTTTCACATCTGCACTCCAAGCACAGCTCGTGATGGGCCCTACATGGCAGCTCACCAGGGCTGCCACGGCCTGGGGTACTAATTACTCACCTGGGCAGGTCCCAGGTTCCCTGTGAAGCAACATGGCAACAAAGTGCATGTCAAAAATATCATGAGAGACATAATCTCCTCTTTCATATCGCATCAGGGAAGATGCCCACCGGAACAGACTCCACGCAGAGCTGGGGGTTAGAGGAGTGGACGTTGGCAGAGCATAAAAAAAAAAGACCCTACACAGGTTGGAAGGAGGAGGAGCAGAGAGACTATAAAAACTGGGAGAGAGTTAAAACCACCTCTGGTCTCCCTAGCCTGGTGCCTGAATCTGCCCATGTACCTGCACATTTATTTGCCGGTACCCCATGAATTGCACTGAAGGCAATCGCAGAACACATCTTAAAGCTTAGTCACACCGGCTTTTTCTGTTCCTCCTCTGTGAAGGTAATCTGGGGGTGGGCAGCAGGTTTGTTCTTGCTCTGTGTGTGTGTGTGTGCATGCTTACATGTATGTGAGTATGTATATGCCGGTCTGTGTCTTAACTCACAAGGCTCAAAGCCCTATGTGGTCACAGCTCCCATGACCTGCAGGACAGAGTTGTTTTTACCTACAGAAAGTTCACTGGCATTAATAAGAGCTAACAAGAAACCTTCCCTCTTCTCCAGAGGAAACTACAGTGCTTCAGAATTAATTGTACCATTTCCATTCTTCCACTAAATGCTAAAAAAGTGACTCCTTCTCATCCAGATGTTATCTTTTTACGGTATTTTAACTTCTGAAGCAGTAAAACAATATTGGTTGAACAGCCCTGTTCCATTACCTACTATCCATCTAAAAAGCTAAGTGGTATATTTTTTTTATAGAAAATGTTTTACTAAGAGGAACTGTAAGAGACCTGAGGTTATTTTATAAAAATTATTACTAAGAGCAATGACAAGCAGAAGAGTGGCTAACCTGAGGCACTGTAAATGCTTTAACTCCATCAGTGTAGCTCAAAGGCTGAATTCTGCCTGATTTACACCTTTAAAATAGGAAACTCACACAATATAGGGAAAAAATTGGCCCTTGGTATAGAATGTGATTCAAGTTGCATTGTGTGAAATGCTTACAAAATAAAACAAACAAAAAATTCTATTTTCAACTTGGTATAGTCAGACTTATTCACATTGTTTATTTACAAATATTGAGAACTGCTTTTGAATTTTGAGCTGGTTCAGAATGATTTATGTTTTTTTGAGGAGGATATTGAAAAAAAAAATAACTTTTCCGATGCGCAAAACCAAATGAAAATTAATCAAATGATCCTTCTCTAAGAATATGGATCTGTTTGGACTAAAAATTTAACGAAGTGTCTATGAAAAATACATGTTGTAGAAAGTTTCTGTCAACCAATTCTGATTTCTTCCGGTTAGGAAATGTTCCAAAGCTGTTTGTTAGGCACTTTGTGTGATTAGTTATACACAGTATTATTTCTTCCTGAATAGAAGCTTTCAACTTCTTTAAAAAGAGAAGAACTGTCCCCACTACAGTGTGGTACCATATGTATAGCTTTTTTTTTTGTCATGAAAATCATCCAGTCTTCAGAGACAGGGATCGTTTTCATCATTATTTTGAAGGTGCACAGATATTTATTATTAATAATAGTAGGAAGGAGTAGCTCCTACAACCCTGCAGATGGAGATGAACTAGCTGATTTTTTTTTAGTTTTAGAAGTTATTAATAAAAGCATTTATATATATAACTTTTTAAAGATCCGAAACTCGGTACACAACTCTGGCAGTAAGTAACTGAGGAAACCAAAATGTCCACTTAACTCCCTACACAGTATCAAACAGGTCTAGTATGTCGGAAGTATTGATAAATATGCACATTTATCTCACTAACCTGTTTACTTGTTACCCTTCCTAAATGAAGTCAAAGGCAAAACTTCTTAAATGTGAGGAAAAAATCTTGGGGTTATCTAAGTCCAGGCTCTTCAGCCCATAATTATAGCAACAGAATGTCTCCTGGGAGGGCAGTGTGCACTCTTCTTAGTCCTTCTTTGATGCAATTAGGTAACCTCATCAAGATCCCCAGTCAAAACCAGTCAGTTACATCCCAAAGTCCAGGCAGTAAAAAGAAAAAAGCCTAGTTTGCCCTGGTCAATGAATGCAAGTAAATGGAATTAAAGGGAAGAAAAACAAAACCTAAACCACAAACCCAAACATGAGGACTCTTTCCTCCTACTCAGTATAGGTTCACTCAGCTTATTTGAAGGACCACTTGCAACGTTTTGAACCAGAAACATCCCAGCTTTTCAACAATCACTATGACTCTTCTCTTTGGACTTACTTGCTGTAGTGATGAGTGTTAAGTATCTTTCAAAATGCTTAAAAAGTTGTTATCTTTCTTTTCAGAGATCCTTTGAGACTGCAAAGACTATTTAAAGAAGGAAGACGGCATGAGACTGGATTCAGTGCAGTAAAGTAGGTTAGCTTGAGGACAAGAAAAAAAGTCATTATTTAGACCTTGCTGTGTTGCCGTGATGAGAACTTACCATTGCTTCTGGTTGCTGTTTTGGGCTGGTCAGCTCCACCAAAGCTTCTTAACTCCATTATCCAAAAGGACTAGTGGCTTTCCAGAAAAGGAAAAGGTTTTGGTATTGTCTGGAAACAGCAGGCGAGACCTCCATCGTTCCAAAAGGAGCTGGATGTGGAATCAATTCTTTTTACTGGAGGAATACACAGGAACTGACTACCAATATGTTGGCAAGGTAAGATTCTTTCCTACACATCCATGTTTTGATTTTAGAAGCACTAGAAAGCCAGCAATAGCACATAAAGCAGTGCCTGCTACAAGTTTCAGTTTACCTTCTTGTCTGCCCAGCTTCTGCTGAGGATTAATTCAGTGGAAAGTTCAGCTTCAAATTATGATCAACAACAGTAAGTTGCTTGTGTAACCAGCAAGTCCCATGGCCAATCATGCACAATCATGTTAAATATTTCCCTTTTAAATTTTGTTTGGAAATAATGTAGCTTAATTATAGGGTTGTCTAGGCAAGATTTTTAGCTTATAATGTAATCTGCATTTTCCTCTATGCTTGTTAATTTTACTGGAGTCAAACTACTTAAACTAGAAGAGCTTTTGGTCCAAAATATTTAGGATTCACAGTACCCATATTTTGCTGAAGATTCTTCATATCCAGCAAAAGGCAAACATTTACCTTTTTATTCCCCACTGCACAGAACACTGCTGCAGCCATTTTCTGATGAGGTTCTGTGATGCCACTTAGGACTCTGTGACACTACCGTATCACCACAAGCCATACTATTACAAAAAGTTGAAGCACACTGTGCTTACATACTAAGAAGTAACAGGCAGCTGAAAATTTCTAAACTTAAAGCATGCTGACAGTTGGAGAAGGGTCTGTAAAAAATAATAATAATTAAAAAAAATTAAATCACAGCTTAAGTTAGAGAATATACACCTCCCTGAGCAGCATATCCCCATGTAGATAACAACCTTTATGTGAATTGTAGAGCATGTGTGGTAAGTCTAGAGAGAGTCTACACTGCCCAAGATGCCGTAGTCTGTAGGAGCCTCTCTTGCAGAATGCAGAAATTATGCTATTGATGATGACATTCAAAGTAGAAACAATGCAGTTTATTTTTCCAAAATAAAATGTGTCTGATCTAGTTTGATCTCTCAAGCCTTTTAGCAAAGGCTGCAGATCACAGTGGTTTGACATTTTATGTCCCTCTGCAAGCTTCTGAGCATTCCGTTGTGAGGTGGTGGCTGCTTTTCTTGCCTGCCAATCAGCTGTCAATCAAAGTTGGATGCAACACTCCTTTCCTGCTAAATAGCTGCAAGGCAAGATTCAAATGAAGAGCGACTCGGCTGGTGTAATACTCATAGAGCTCCGACCAGGATAATCAGCATTCATGAAAGGTACCATGGAGCCCAATCTACAGGAAAAAGCCAAAGGCAGACAATCCTCCGAGAGGAGAAGTAGAGAGAGAAGATAAGAGGGTAAGGAAAAAAGCCAGAAGAGAGCAACAGAGAAGAACTAGAAAGACAGAGGTGGATGGAAAGGAAACTTTACAAAAAGAAATCAAGACAGAGGAGAGGAAGGAAACATCAAATGAGGGTAGAGGATAGGAGTTCAGAGGAAAAGGTTACCTAAAGAGAGCACAAAAAAAACCAGAAAATGAGAAAGTGAAGGGGTGAGGGGGTGAGGGGATGAGAGGGGAAACAAAACAAGAAAACACACACAAACCAGGTAAGAAGTATGGAGTCAAGGAAAAAAAAAGTGAAATCAAAAGGCAGCAGTCCTCCACACACTCTCCTGCTTCACACTCCACTCAGGGGAGGTCAGGGTAATAGGAATGTCTTTCTCCAAACATAAATCATGTGATGCTGAGATGAGTCCTACAGCTTTTCATTTTCACTGTGAATTTTGACTTATACCTGCTCAGCCTCAAGGCCACAAGTCCCCCATTCTCTCCACTGCAGAATTGGAGTAGAAGCCATTTACTTCAGAGGGACCGATGGGAGAGTGAATATTCCTGCAGAATGAGTTTCCTGAGAGCCAGTTCAAAAATGGTCTGGCTGGACCAGAAAACAAAGAGAGTTTAAACTGGAGTTATTGAGAGAGAAAGAAATGTGGATGTGTGGGTGTTATTTTTAAAAGTTGTTATTCTGCATATTGGTACTTTAATACACTTACAAAGCATAGAAATGACACATAATGTATAAATGTCATTGATTCTGTGTCTCTGGGCTGTTCACAAGTGGCCTTTCACACGTATTTCAAATGCCAGAACTGCTCACAACTTTGTAATTGAACAATTAGCCAAGAGGCATGGAAGAGCAGCCATTTATTATTAGAGAAAGTTGAGTATTGGTGTGAGGATAAATGGTAGAAACAGCTGAATGTCTCCAAATTGAGGTAACCAGGCAATTTAACTGAGCAATTAAACTTGATTGGTGTGAGCAAATGAGGATAATGTACACATTTATGAAGCATATTTTTTTCTCAGAAGACTAAATGCTAACCTTAAGCTTGAACTAAAAATGGTAAGAATATTTGGTTATAATCTTTATATCCTTTTATATCCTAAATAAATACAACCAGGAAAATAATTTAAAACAATATGTATGTAAAGGGGAATTGTACATATGTCTTGCACTATAAGCAGTTAGACCTGGATCTTCTGAGGTTTTGTGTTTAGCAGTTAAACCTGGTGGAAATAAGATCATAATCATAAAAAAAAATTATTCTATATAAGCTACAAGAAAAAAAAAAGTACATTACTCAGGCTGGTTTTACTTTTGTCTTTTTGTTTGTTAACATCTGTTTAATTTAAACATCTATGTCAAAATTTGAGATACAAGAAGATATAGTAAAAGATTCTAAGAAACATTATTTCTTTAAACTGCACAAATTACAGTTGTTAAATCCTGTAACAATTTATACTACAAACCCCACTTTTATATCATAATAGTTTTAGAGAGAAGGGGAAGAAAACTGAAGGGGAATACATTCAAGTTTGAGGTAATAAAAAAGAAAAGTAATCTCTCTGAAGGTAGAGCTCAAGGCAATACTGAAGATGGTGCTGAAGCACCACCCAAGCCATGGACCAGAGTGCTGCTGTGCTCCATACCCTGTGTACTCTATGCCCAGTGAGCCCCAACACTTTCCATCCTAATCACACACAACACAAAGTAGCCCTTTTTTGGAACCTATGGGTACTGTCTGTACCTACTGTACTATGACAAAAGTGCTTCCCAGTTTTGTATGCTAGACGCTGTCAGCCCAGATATGATGCTGTATCACACTGCTCAAGAACATGTGGCTGCCAACAGGAAGCTCTCAGTCTTATCAATACAAGTTGATTGTATGCTGTGGCTCAGACACCAGATCCACCATTTTATTATCTACTTCTTGCATTCCTGAATTTCATTCCTATGTATTTATGAAATAAAGCCTTTTAAAAAGAGTAGAAATTCACACTTCCAGGCTTGGCTAGTCTCAGACATAATAATAAAAGGAACTTGCAGAAAAGTTCTAGACTGGAATTATTCA
Organism: Nycticryphes semicollaris; assembly: GCA_013400055.1. Taxonomy (NCBI): domain Eukaryota; kingdom Metazoa; phylum Chordata; class Aves; order Charadriiformes; family Rostratulidae; genus Nycticryphes; species Nycticryphes semicollaris. The sequence goes on from VXBJ01001916.1 coordinate 1,205,719, forward strand.
TTGCACTGCTGAATAACTTGTGAACTACAGCTATTCACTGAAGTGTGATTGATGGGCACAGTGACATTTTAACTTGAAGATATCTTTTCTTCTGGTTCAGAAATTATGGCACTTCATGGGGACTCAGTCCCAAAATAAAATAAAAGGATTACACGAGCATCAAAGTAGAGGAGTGCTCAGGACTACTACCTAGCCAGAATCTGCAACATCTGAATTGGGTTTTAAAAGTGATCTAGTTGTACCTGTGGCTGCTTAGTACAATTTTAAAGGGCTGGGGTGAATGTATCTCTAAATCACAGGTAAATGATGAAGTGGTAGCGCAGCTGCCTACAGAAATATATATGCTGCTTTCCCTAGAGGTCTTCAGATATTCCTGGGCAAAAGTGTGAAAAACATCTGCCCTGTTCCAATATTGTAGTCAAAGCTGTAGTTACCATTTGTATGCTACTTGATGTCTTTGCACAGCTGTCCCATTGGCTACATCAAATCGATGTAGTGGCATCCATCATGGAGTGGTCTTGTCAGAGCACAAACCTACATATCACTGTTACATAAAGGGGTAGGATACCCCTTTCTTTTAGACTAAAGAAAGATCTGAACAGGTCTTAAATCTTACTCATTAACCCAGGAACAGCTTCTGGCAGCCTTCAGTGGAAAGGAGCGACTTGCTTTCCTGATAACAACAGACACAACTGGGGAACAGTTTTGTCACACTCTGTCTGTCTGGCACTAAAAGGAAACTTCCAGACATACTTTTCATTTTTGCTGTGTCTTATTGATGTTTATATAATTCAAGCAGTGTGCTCGCCTGGAAGCTATCTGATGTTACTACCTGTACAACCCATCATAAACAATCATCCTCTGCTGACAACTCCCTTTTTCAAGGAAGATAAAGTCAAAGTCCTGCTGCTATGCGGCTTGGCAAAACAGAAGGTTTGCTGTAATACTCTAGCCAAAACCAGAATCCTTCTGTTTGGTGTTGAAAGAACCCCTGGGAAAGACAACTTCCCCTCTGTCAGGAATGGTTTAAGATACCATTGATTCTGCTTCAGAGGAGTGGTGGATGAATTAAATGATATATCAGTATACGTTCAGTATTGCTTTTGTTTCTTTTGCCTGATTTTACTTCTGGCTACGACTATTCTGAAGGCAAGCAGAATACCCTTGCAGTGTATTCCACCAGAAGCAAATAAAACAAAATGTAGAATCTCTCCAAACCATTGCACGTAGTGGGACTAAGTCACACACTGAAGAAAAAATATCTAGCTAGGGGCTATTTAAACAAGGAAAATTACTGTCATCTAATACAGTCTCTGCATTTTCAGCATTTGAGGCAGTAATGGACCACATTACTCCAATGGTTAAAATGTATCATATCTTAATTGGGTGAAGTGATAACTAGCAAGATTCACTTTCTGTCAGATCTTCAGTACGGTAGCGTTCTGTATTTATCATCAAAACTTTTGTTCCCCAAAAAAAGCAAGTTGTGAAAAGTCATACTAAAAGAACTCTTCCCATTTGTAAACATCCTTTATGCAGTCCTATTGGGCAAACACTTGCTCAATATTTTTCTTTACCTTGTATCTCACAGAATGATATACACCTGATGCCTTGAGTTTCCCGTTCCAAACACAGTGACTATTTGTTTTCTTTACAAGGCCTAAAATTCAGAGTTCTACTTGTGAAGCCTACCTATTCAGGGAGTCCACTCAAAACAGTTTCAGTTTATTTTGATGCTTAGAATATCACTGTACCTCTCAGAGGACCCCCACACCCTCTACCATGCAGACAGAAGAGGACCAGAAGTTTTTCACCATCTGGGTGAGGGTGCTGTGGTCCTTGGGGAGCACTAATGGTAGTCTGCACCACTCTGTGCAGAGAAACTTCGCTCTTAGCAGAGCACAGGGCTTTTTTCAAGGCCATTTACGGCGCTCCTGCCCTTGCTTGTGACAAAAAAGTCACAGGGTCCTTTCCGTGTACCATTGCAAGGTAATTGCAATGATACATTTAACTGTACAGGAAGGTTAAATGACCTTATGCATAGCTAAAAATCAGAAATTTCTAAACTGAGATTTAAAAAAAAATAATAATCAGAGTTTTTAGCCCCCTTTACCCCTATTCAAATTATTAGCTCACCTGCCTCCTGCTTCAGTAGGCTGAATACTTGTCTTTCTCTTAAAAGGTAGAATAAATGTCATGGCACAGCTGCACTTCCTTTATTCCTCATCCATCATTCATATTTTATACTTCACCACTTGACTTTACCAACTGCCCTTCATTCCTATATTAAATTGCACACACATGCACACACTTGTCTTATACTCCTCTTTGAAAGATTTACTGGTGCTGATAGAAGTTTTCTGTACTGTCAGTCTCTGGGGAATAGAGATAACTCTGAAATGAGGGACAGTTGAGAGGTTAGAGGGCTAGGACAACATTCCAGAAACAGCTTGCAGTTTTCAAACCATCATATAGGGGCTAAGAAAGGAGGTAATGGGAAATGGGTGGGATGAGCAGGAATGTAATTCAGAAAATGAAAAGGCAGGAAATATAGCATAGCTAGTGTTTACAATCATCATAATTGTGAATCCACTTGGCATCATCCTTGTACCCAAATATATTACACAATATAAGAGCCTTACAGCCACCTGTTTCAAACAAAGCACATTCCTACATTGTGGCACCTGATGGTACTTACAGTATAGCAGTACATACCCTCCTTCCCTTCTTCTCATCCTACCTAGAGAAGCAAGCAAATCCTGGGACCCTTGAGCCAATATTTCGCTTAATTTTTTTGTTGTTTGTTTTCTTTTGTTGTTGTTGTTGTTTTGTGCCCCAAACTAAAGAGTTTTGGGTTTTGTGCATTAATGACCTGCTCAGACCACTACTTGCGTTTCGGGCCACACCTTTCCACAGATCATCCTTTCCTACCCCTTTGTGTAGCTAAAAATCAGAAATCTTCTAGATGTCTTCTTAAATTGTGTGTCCTTAGACTTCTGGCTATAGAAAAATAGATGAGCACATTAATCTTCTTCCCTGAGGAGAGACTGCAGATGAAGTTAATGCTTTATTTTCTGGTACTTGGATCACTTGTCTTTGGAGCTGTGATTACCATTTTCTTATTTGTCTGTATAGCACAGTAAAGTCCTATAGCACTATAAAGCTGCAATGTCACGAATACAGAATTTGCAGTCTAGCAACAGCAAAACAAAAATCCCTCTTTCGAGTTCAAGACAAAGGACCATTGTTATTCCACCATGTGTTGTTTACAGTTGGCTCAACAAAAATATTAAACTATAAAGCTTAGAGAAATCTCTTTATTAAATGAAACTTCTATTGTTTGTGACTCCCTTTTCTTTTGCTGCCGTTTCCCTTACTGGTGAACATTGTTTCATAGTGGGGCAGCAGGAGATTGAGAGCTGTGGCCAGTCAGTGTAACATTTCAAAACACAAACTGAAAATGTGTTGTGATGTGAATAGCTACTGTTGATCCGTATGCGCTAATGCAGACTGTGGCTTGCTTTCACCATTAATGGGGTGAAACAAACCTCAGCATGCACTTGCAAGTACTCCAGGGTTCAGTGAAGCTTGTAGTAATCATGAAAGTCTGAGGTGGCAGATGAAGGGAAGTGTAGAATCACTCTCTGAAAGGAAAAGAGAAAGGAAAAACGTCGATCCTTTCTCTCTTTTCTTCTAATTTCATTAAAAAAAAAAAAAACAGAACAACAAAAGTTGTTAATAAATTACAAAAGTTGTTAATAAATGAAATACTGAGTGAGCTGGAATTTAAAAGCTTATATTAAAGGAGAAGGGGGAAAACATTTATGCTAGAACTATCATTCCCACTGTTTTCTTTTCAGAGTTGTTGGTTTTGGAGTCATACAATCCAAAGACAACTGCAGTCCTTCTATGCCCAGCTTGCATATACTGTGTTGTAGGTGGAGCTCCGGGAGAATTCAGCTGGAATAGCCTGTCTATATAGGAATACCCTCTGTCTGGCACTGTTTCTTACTTTGTCTCTTTGTGAAACATCAAGCAATATTTCAGCAGTAAATGTTTCTTGGAACAAAGAAGGTTTTACTGCCCCACACAGGTTCAAATAATGACCATTCAGTCATCTTTAGCATGTTTGTCAGTTTTGCCCGTATTATATCTTCATGTTAGAAGGCAACATCAAGATAAGTCAAGTCATTTGCGCAACTTCTGTGTTTTGCATCACATTATCATTAATGGAAAGTTAAGTTCTCCCTAAAAGACAGAACCAAACACTGTAAGTGTACCTTTGGTTCTGTGACATGCTTCCTCCTACCTAGTTGTCATTGCAATCGAGCTCATCATGCGAGGATTTAAAGGATGTGCAAACAGAGGTGTCAGAGCATTCATAGTTTGTTTCCATTTCATTATCTTTCTGTGGTTTTACACATTTCAGGTCAATTGCTTAAAGCAGAGTTAATACTGCTTACAACTGCTAAAATTCCTTACAGAATGTCCTCTACGCATAAGGAATAACAACTGCCAAGGGGGTTGCAGGAAAAGGGTGCCCTGTGGATTAAAATCTTTGCACATATCTTCATGGGAATTGGAAACTGGTGTGAGCTCAAGCCTCATGCCACACCCAAGTAATGAAAACTGTCAGTATCTCTACACCATTCATCTGATAAACCCACCTCATGCAAATGTCTATTCTTTTACCTGCAGAAAATATTTTATGAAAAATTCCTTTTAGATTTTTTAGACTGGTAGGATCACAACAATTATATGTGCTTCAGAGAGAATTCTTGTCTTTCATGAATACTAGATATAACTGGGAGAGCGTAGATACAAGTAGTCTCACCAGAAGAATTCCAGGCTCTCCAGTGAAAATGAATCTGCATTTCTACACAGGGAATGTTGGATCTTGACGCTTGGGACTGAATATCACTCCTGCTAGACAGAATCTCAGAAGCTGGAAGAAATCAGATCCTCAAAGCAGATCCAAGTAGAGCAGGTGGTTCAGTGCAGTGTCTGGTCAAGTTTTGTACATTTGTAAGGATGGAGATTCCACAGCTTTTCTGGGCACATCTGTCAGTGCTTAACCATCTCTCCTTCCTTCCTTCCTTCCTTCCTTCCTTCCTTCCTTCCTTCCTTCCTTCCTTCCTTCCTTCCTTCCTTCCTTCCTTCCTTCTTTGTTTTCCCCTCCTAATATCTAATCAGAATTTCATTGCAACATTTATCTATTGCCTCTGATTCGCTTCTTTAGCTTTACCTTCTCTACACCTTCCTGTTAGGTAATGGTAAACTACAATAAGCTTTCTCTTCTTCATTCTAAATAAAACCATCTCTCTCTCCTCTTCTCACACATCATATACTCCAGCCTCCCTAGCCCTCTTGGTGACCCTTCTGTAAACTTACTGCACAATGTTAATGTCTGTCTTGTAGAGAGCAGGGGCAAAACTGGATGCAGTACTCTGGTTGTATTCTCACAAACTATGAGTGGAAGACAATGATTGATGCTCGCAATCAACAGGCTATACTTCTGCTAAAACAAGCCTTTCTTCAAGGACACACTGCTGATTCAGGTTCAATTTGCTGTCTACTGAAATGCCCAGATAATTCACTGCAAAACTGTTCTCTATCCAGCCTGTACTGCTGCAACAGAGTATTCCAGAGTGGATGTAATACTTCGTATTTGCCTGTTCTGAACTTCATAAGGTTTCCATCAGTCCATTTCTCCAGGCTGTTGAGGTCCCTCCAGATAGCAGGTCTTCCTTTTCAATAATGAGATCACCCAACAAACTTCCCTTTTTGTATTATTTGCAAAACTGCTGAGGATGCATTCCATCCTTTGAGTCATTAGTAAAGACATACGCAGCATTGTCCCCCAGTATCAACTTCTGAGGAACATCACTAATAATCAGCCACCAGTTTGACTTCATACCACAGATGATAACCATTTGAGCTTGGCTATCCAGCAAATTTTCCACCCACCTTATTGGACATTTTTCCAGTCCATATCTCACTGATTTGTCTATTAGAACTGTGTCAAAAGCCTTGCTAAAGTCATGCAGTATCCACTGCTTCTATTTGTCCACAAATCCCATGCCATCACAGAAGGCAATCAGGTTAGTTAAGCATGATTTTCCACTACTAAATCCATGAAAGTTGTCCCAAGTAATCTTTTCCTTCATGTACTTGGATTTAGCTTCCATGTGCATTTGCTTTAGAGCCATTAGTGGAACTGACGTATAGCTGGCCAGTTTCTAGTTCCAGTTCCCTCTTCTTGCCCTTCTTTAGAATTTCCCTGTTTTCAGAATTTAAGAACCTTCCCCAATCACCATGACTTTTCAGACATCAGAGAAAGAAAACATTTCATCACCATCCTCAGATGCACCCAATGTTGTCCTACAGAACTGGGTTTGTCCAATTTGCTTAAAAGGCTCTTAATTTATTGGTTTATTGTCTGCTGTGGATAATGCTTCACTCCACCAGAATTTTCTCATAGGGTGAGGACCTGTGGGAAAATTGCACTTTCACATCCCTGAGCAGTCCTTCTCAATTCATGTCTAACACAATGCATCTTCTGGTCAACTCCTCAATCATCTGGGTCAAGGAATTGTCTTATGACATTCTGCAGAAACCTGACTTGCTATCACACAGATATATTGCCCCTCCAGCAAAATATAAGAGTGATTAAAATCCCCCATGAGTACTATAGCCTGCAATCACAGGATTTCCTCCATCTGTCTAAAGAATGCTTCATCTACTTCATCTCTTTGAGCAGGCAGTCAGTAACAGATGCCTATAGTGATGGTCTGTGTTGGTCTGTCCTCTTATCCACAAGCTCTTGACTGATTTGTCACCTAGTCCAAAGCAAATCTCTGTCTACCTGAGCTGATCTTTTGCTAATTGACCACCTTGCCTTCCTTGCCTGCTATCACGTCACATTCTGACTAACGCACTTTCAGGAATACTTGATTGAGAGTAGAATCTACTCAATTGCAACCTTGGCTAAGGTTTCCCATAAACATATTCCTAATTGAGCAGCCTTCCTCAGGAGGGTCCTGTTGACATTTAAATATGCAGCTTCTCAGATTGTACCTGCTGTCTCACAGAAATCCTTAATTATCCATTTGCACAACACAAACTTTTGTTTAGAAACAAAGTTGGGGAACATGGCAGCATGGAGATATTTTTCCTTTCCCCATCTTCTGAACTGTAGAAGGAGATAATCCAGGTATGCAAATTGATTAACAAATAAACTAATCGTGTGGATATGAATTAATGTCTTTCTTGTTAAGTATTCATTTAAATCTGAATGTGGGTTCCTGCTTGTTTTAGTGTTTGTCTCTATCTTCCCTTCTCCATCCCCCTACTTTCCTCCCTGACACACACACTTTTATATGGCATATAAAATTCATACACGTATTTCAGGGTTTGATTGTCAGCATCAAGTGCTCAGAATATCAAAGGGTCACCTTTGTCAGTAAGCAAAGGATGAGCATTTGCTTTCAAGCGCATCCATCAGGGAGTAGTCAGAAGCTGTTACTTGCTGAAAAAGCCTAATGTTTTATTCAACTATATCCCAGCAAAAATATTTCTGGATATTAGGCCAAGGGTTTTTTTTTTGTTTGTTTGTTTTTTTCCTAGTTCATCTTTAAGACATATTCTCCCCTACCCCCACAGGAGAATAGAGGTTTTTACTGAATTATAAATGTACTTGTTCATGTACCTTTATTAAGGTGCTGAATTTCCTTGTCCTAAAATTTTGAGGCCTTTTTGAAAGTTCATATATCCAAAGAAAACATTTTCCCAGGGATTAAATGGATAATTCTGACCACTGATAAAGAGTAAGCAACTGTCCCTGGGTAAATTCCCTGCAAAAAAAAAAGGCAATCAAAGCTGGGCATATAATACAGACTGTATGAGCATCTTTTTTGATTATGTAATGCAGTACAGGACAGAAGTCCCATTATGCTGTGAAATAGCTGGATACACAAAAAAATCTCATACGATTATTTTTTTCCTGTGTAACTTTTAAAAGTTGGGATAAATATCTGGGCCTTTTGGCTCCATGAGTATCTTTTCTTGAAAAAAAAAGGAAAATGGGACAATATATTAACTAGTAATCTTAAAGAGCAGAGGTACATTAATTATGCTGTAGGTGCCTTTTCCTATGCACACATCTGTATTTTAGATATACAAAGATATCAGGATATTGGAACTACTTTGCTTTTACTCAGAAAAAAAGCTATAGCGGATGTTGGTGGTCTTGAATTGCATGCACAGTTCTCATTGGAAAATAGGGGGCTTGGGGAGAGATTTCCAGGGGGGCATGCGTTCCTTGAGGGACTCATTGTATTTGCATTGAAAGCCATTACAAGTCAGGCACCTAATTTTCCTTAACAGCACAGCTCATGTGGTAGAAATGAAAGCACATATATTCCTTTTCATTTTACCACAGTCTTAAGATTCCTCAAAATGTTATCAGCTAATATAGCTGCCCTGGAGTGCAGAAACTCTATCTACCCCATCCCTTAGCTAACCTGGGGTGACAATAACCTTCAGCTGGTGGATAATACCAAACACCTGAGAGCAATTAGATTTTCTGGCATTGCACCTGGATTAGGAATGAGACACCTCCTCACTCTCCAAATGCAGCAGGCTGTGGCAAAGCTACAATATTGCTAATCTTTACCCCAGTTGAACAATCCTGAGTCTTTCAACAAACTAATACATGACAAATTACACCCAAGGCTCTCAAATCATGTTATAATCATTACATATGGAATTGGATATTGTTAACAACCCAGATTTTACTGCAGGGAGAATGCATAAGCATCCAAAAGTGATCTGTCTAAGATCAGCCAGGAGGATTATGACAGAGATAATATTAAAACCTGACAGTCCAGTATATGCAGCTACAAGCCTATCTTTCCCTTGTATATCTTGCGTTTTGTCAGAGACACACTTAAAAGCACTTCACTCCTTGTTTGTATTTTTTTTTATACAGAGGAAATCATCAGTGATGCCTCAAACTGATTTTCCCATTTAGCCTTTAAGACTCACACATAAATCCAATGACTAACTATCCAGTTATGGTGGTAAATTTGCAGTGATGAGAAAGTCTGTCTTCTAAAACAAAATTACTTGTACAGTTCCTTATGGTTTTCAAGGATTCAAAGGCTTGAAATTTCATTCCTGATCACTGAAGCATATCCACTAGGTAATAAAAGAACTCCTAATTTCTTCTAATCTATTGCTCAGATATTCATGTCAAAGAGTTTTCTTAGTACCTGAGTTAGGGTATGACAAGTCTGGGGGTGGCTAAGTCCTTTATGCTTTTTAGTAAGTGAATGCTGATGCCTCGACTAAAACTTTCCTCATGTCTACCAGGTACCACACAGTTTAAAAACAGTTGCAAAAAGGGATGATGTCAGCATGACAAAGAAATGCCAGATGCTGAAATAGATGGACCAAAAAGCATAAGACTTTTTTTCAAAAAAAAAACCCCAAAAATGAAAACAAAAACCAAACCTGCCTTGGCCTTTCTTAAGAGAACAACTAGGACTCCATGTTTTTGTGAGGGTAATTGCAGAAGTCTGTACAATGCTCTTTTGTTACCATCACTACTGTTTAGCTGGAGAGGGCTCTAATCTTTCAGACAAAGGCATAATGAAACCCAACTGCTGTAAGTAAAACTGGGAAAATTTGGTTTACACGAGGATTTATTTGTCAATTTTTAAGTGAGAGGTCAGCTATTACTCAGAGGAAGAATTGTTTTGAGTACCTTAGAGTCTAAAATGAAGATTGGTTATCTTTCTTGCTGTTATATAGTAGTTCAAAAAAACCCAAGAAATTTGACAAAAAAACATGAAATTCAAGGGCCCATATGTGTAGAGATCAAATTTGACACCACAGTCTCTTCTGCCTTATAAATTAAAGACCTGTTTGTCTTTGTAAAGGCAAACTTTGTAAATGCCTGCTATAATTGGGCTTAGAGATGATAAGGAGAGGAACAAATAAAACTGCATTACCACAAAAGCAGGACTCAGCTCAGGAGAATACGGAGACACCTTTACCTAGTTTGCAGCTTTGCTAAATATTCATTAAGATCTGATAATGAGTTGCTCCTAGAGAGAAGGGCCAACAGAATAGGAGACCTTTCTAATGTGATATACTGCAGTGCAGGACAAAAGCTCTTGTGCCATTGTCCCTGTTTAATCACAGTGAAGAGCAGCAGCAGCTGGGAACCCAAGAGGCAAAAGAGTTGATAGGCCCTGGGCAATGTTGAAAGGATTGACACTTTACAATTGATTTTTTGCAAAGCTGATTAGCTGTGGCTGCATGTTTGCACTTCAGGTTAGAAAACCCATTTTTGATTTTGAAGGGTGTGTAATAAAAGTGTGAGTCACCAGAGTATGGGTTATTCTTAGCTTCATATATTTAAAATAGAACAACAGGTTCCCAACTACAGTTTGGGTGTCCTATTCCATAAACCAAGGACCACAACATCAGCCAAACTGTTGTGGCTGTCTGTCTCAGGCCTTGCAGCCTCACATATAGCCCTCACAAAAAGAGAATGGAAGGAGTGTTCCAGCCTGTCTGGAGGGTGTGAGCCTGGAGGCTCCAAAGTGAGAGCACTTTGCCTCTTGTCCCTGGTCTAATGACAAATTCTTATTCCAGTGCCCATGATACACTAGTTCTTATTCCTTTTTTTATTACTTTTTATTTTACTCTAGTGGCCTATAATTAATAGTGCCTTTTTTATGGTTTGTTTGTTTGTTTTGAAATCAGCTGCCACCATTTTTCATCGTCAGTTTGCCTTTTGAGTACCCGGTTCCTTCTGAATCTTGAAATGTTCTTAATGCTTTTTGGTCCATTCATTTCCTGAAGTTGTTCAGCAGCACAAAACTGCTTTTTAGCTTCTCCTAGTGTCATTCATTTGCAGGGAATCGAGTGGCACTCCGGCTTTTGAAAGTGAATGAGAAAGATCACTGACATTTTGATATTCTTAAGAAACAGTATGATAGCATCACCCTGCTGGGGTTTTTTTCTAGGTGTTTTTTTATTACTCCTGTAGTTCTTGATATCAGGACAATCTATTTTGCAGATGATAATGCTGTTACTGAACACTTTTATCTAACATCTAGCTTTTTTCACCATTTGCAGTGGTTGCAATTTTAGGACTTTTTCATTTTTTATAATCTCAAGGAATCTTTTTTGGTAAAAACCTCAGGGTTAAAGCTAAGAACCAGTACTTAGGTTAAAAGTGGTCAGTAGAGGTCATTTATGTTTTACCCTTTCCCTGGCATACTCTGAGATTATTATCTTAATAAAATGTTCAATATGCATTTTAATAGTCCAAGTATTGGATCCCTGTATGCTTTACAATATTTTTTTTCATTTTTTTATTGTTTTGCTTCTAATATACCTGATTTTGTGCAATCAGGGCTGACATAATTTACTTTAAAAAAAAGTAGCTTGCAAATACGAATTTTTATATAAAAACATAGTCTGTTATGTATTAGTATATGAATAGGATTCCACAGCTGAATACACCAGGGTTTCTCTCATTTTGCTATACAAACAAAATCCAAAAATGTAAGCACATTCCAAATAGGACATAGCATATTTTTCAATTACTCAAAGAAACCAACACCTCAAAATGCATAAAACATGTATAACCTCAATAATTCTTCAGTGCTGTATTTTATTAATTTACTACAGTCTTAATGTTTTCATGCCTGATTTCAGTACTGAATCTTTTCCTTTTTTGGTGACCAGAATATCCTACAGAAAGAACAGGATGTCCTTCAAAATTGAAGGTATAGAAACAGAATAAAAACATAATGTTCTTGAAATAGGAGTCATTAAAAAAAATTTATTGCACACTGAATGGTCGTACATTAAAAACAGCAAGAGAAGGAGAAAAACTTAAGTGTTTTAGTCAGTCATGGGATGACAGGAAGAAGCTGGTTTGATATGGCAATGAAAATGGCAAATGTTTGTACTCATTCTCTAATAGAGATAGGAAAATTAACATCATTGTTCGAAGACTGTGTCCATTCATAGAGAAGGAAGGCCAATTGAAATGTTGCAATTACCAAAAAATTACAGGGATCATCAGCCTTTCATATATGGCCTTCTCTTCATTGGCCTTTTTTGGCATCCACTTGTCTCAAAAATGAGAGACTGAGGTTGTAAACAGGATTCCAGCTAAGGACTCAGAAGTGCCTGTTTTGCAAGCCAAGTATATATGCTGGTAGCCTAGCAAAGAAAAATAATGAGAGCATATGGAATTATTATCTATAAATGTTGTATGAGGAAGAATGCATATATGTGGGAGGAGGTTCTTAGAAGAACAATGCTAGCAGAAGAGCAGAACATCTAATCTGGGAAACAATATTCTAATCACTAGAGAGGCAATTTCTTCAAATAGGAACTGTGTACCTGTTGAACCTTTTTCTTCACTAGCCATAGTGGGAAGCAGGCAAGTTAAAACTGCATTAACAAACTGAAACACTCAGGAATTAGTCACACTGAGTCATATTCAGGCTTACGGTATTAATATAACTAATAATATAGTAACAATACTTACTATAGTAAACTAATCACTTTACTGTAGTTAACTAAATATTCTGTAAACCATGACATCTGTAAGGTCAAGAAAGTGATGAACAATGAGAACTGCTGGTTGCTTTGGACAACAGATCTTGGATTAGTGAGGAGAGACAAAAAAGTTGGAATCTACTTTAAACCTCTCTTGTAGCATTCTAACAGCTGTTCTTTCTGACAGCTGTACATATGGAATCATGGTGCTCTCATCTGGTAAGGCTGTGTCTGTTTGCATTTCTTTTATAATCTTGTCAAATATTTCTTTGTTGTTTTATTTTCTTTGAAAATGACAGAGTTTGAATCTTACTTTAAACTCCAGCTCTCCAGCTCTTTTGAGGATGCAATGTGTAAATGTTTCTATAGTCTTCAAAATACTTTATATAGGAGCAGAAAGGAATCATCTTTTCTAAGCTCCACACAGTTGGAAGCACTGTAGCATCTTTCTCCCATTGTCTTTTTTATCATCTATCCTCCCATTTTTAACAGAAAATTAAACTATGTTTCTGAAATAATGATCCTTAAGGGTAGGTACCTAATGTGGACAAAACCTGAGCAGATAACTAGCTTCAGTGCTTTACCCTCTGTCGTGCTCCACTGGTTTCCTCTAAATAATTTTTAAGTCCATTAACTGCTTTCAATTAGATTTTAGAGAAGAATAAAGGTGTTAAAACTGTTAATTTCATATATGTTTCAGAACAACTAGCTGCATAATGCCAATAAAACTACATTTTGCCTTGACTGTTTGGTCAGCTGGCTGTTCCATAAGTACACATATAAGCTGCCACCAACCACAGCCAATGCTGTCTCTTCTCCAGACAGTATTTAGGGAACAAGAGAAGTGGCAGCATTTTGCAGTCAAGAGGTTTTGAGGACACAGGCCGGAACAGTCACCAAAAAAACTTTGGTGTCAATCATTTCATGGTATTAATATGTGGATGATATTAATGGTGTTGATTATTATATTAATTGAGGAGGTTGGTTGATGCTATAGGGGTACAGGCCACCAGAAGAGACAGGGAAGAGTGCAAGATTGTTATTATTCTGAAATAGAAACTGAGTGCAATATTATAGTATTAACAGTTTCATTTTAAATGCTTTAGTTTTTTCTGAATGCTGTAACATTGCACTATGTAACCTCAAGCAATATATGTGGTTGAATTTGTTCATTACTAGACAGAACTCTGCTGCTTAGATCTATTCAATTTGGAGTGAAATCACGTGCTATGAATACTGCCAAGAGGAAAGCCATGATTCTCTTTGCTAGCTACCTACCAACTGCTTACTTACTATTTTAATAATTGGTTTCTAGTTCATTATTGTGTTAGGAGACAAAAATGTGACCGCAGCAACCCCAGAATAGCAAGTTCCTCTTATAAATACAAACACATAATAAGACACACAGGCAGCTGATTTCTGGATAATTGTAGGTTGGTGGTTCAGTGTGTACATCCCAAGGTCAATTGACTTTAGTATTTGCAGAGGTTCAGTAATCGCTCTGAAATTCAGTGAGTAGGGTGTTATATTCACAACAGGAAACAGAATTTGGTCTGTAGGATGGATGGAAAACCATCTTATCCACTGAATTACCAGGTATCATAACCAGCAATGTGACATAATTGGGAGCAAAACTGCAATTTACAGACATCTTACATAATCTAAAGCCACTTCATAAACAAGGTTAACTATGCTGTTTAAATCAGTCTTACACAGTGAGGTAGAGGAGGGATGTTATTTCATTCTGGAGGATATCTGCAGCCTATAATTTCAATTTTTTGGAATTTAATTACCACTGCTATAAAAATACATTTTCAGAACAACCTTGTTATATATATGCGTGGTGGAATGTTGCTTGTCTCTAATGTATTCCATTTAAGCACACAAAAAAGTTAGCTCTTACCCTTAATCTATTAAAATATATGGCATCTCACTGTCATTATACAGTTTTGGTACTGCTGTTTCATACAGTTTCTTATCTAGATGAATTTAGCACAGTTAGAAAAGGACCCTGAAGCCCTGCCAGCTCTGACTGTCCCTGCCCAGCCCCCAGGGCTCCCCACCTGCCCGTGGCCCACCACCCCATGTTACCCCCTAGGGCCATCAGCCCCTGCCCAGTGATGAGGATGCAGCAGGGCGGATCTCCAGCTCCCCACAGCCCTGCCCTGCCCAGCCATGGACACTGCTAAGCCCAGCCCAACTGCAGGCTCACGTCCTGTCCTGGCCTCAGCCTGTCCCCGTCCCCAGGGAAGTAAGTGCCCAGGACTGGAGCTGCCTCAGTGACCCCAGCTGCCCTGTTCCTGGCTGGAGCAGTGGGAAGGGCCACGGCTGCCTGGCCCTGCCATCACACACCCAGGGAGCCACCATCTCTCACCTCAGTTCAAACACACTAACTCTGCTTTTGAAAGTGCTGCCAATGCTGTGGAGTATAGCTCAGGACTTTATAATACCAGTTAATGAATTGTGCAACTTAATGCCAATTGGGTCTGCTGTTTTCATGCTGAATCAGTTTATAGTCTTACTGCAAAAGCACATGAAAGACTCCCTTAAATTCTTCCCACGTGCTTTGCTGAAGTAATTCTTGTGTGTGTAGCATGGGTCCAACTCAGTGCTTAAGACCCTTGTAAAATTTTCCTGGAGAGAAAATCATTAAAGTGAAGCTATCTATTGGAGATGAACACTAACACTGTAAATATATTTACTCTGGAAATAAAAAAAAATAAAAAAAAAAAAAAAAACCCAAANNNAAAAAAAAGCTTATGGTACAAATACTTCGAGCACAGCTTTCCTGTGTATTTTCCTTTTCCTTGTGCTGAAGCTTGGCACTTTCAGAGGAGGCTTTCCTCTGCCAGAGGAGGCTGCTCCAGACTGTGGCTAATTTGAAAAAAAAAAAAAAACCAACAGCTCTCCTTTCAAAGTAATTATGTATTTGACAACAAGCAGAATGTCAAATACAGGCAGCTAATGCTGCAGTCCTGCATGGACTTTTTGCTGGAGGTGTGAAGTCTTTCCTGTTTTCAGGCAGAGTATTTTAATGTTTTGGGCCAGGATATTTGAGGGGTGGCAGAAGACAGACAGAGGCTGGACAGTTTTTATCTGACTGTTAAGTCATTAAAAGCAGACCAGATGGTTCACTTAACAGTTGTATTAAAGTAAAATGAGTAAAAGTATGCCTAGGGCATAGTAAAAACTTCAATTTGTCATTCATTCTCAGCCTTAGCAAGTGATTGATGGACAATTTCACAAAAGTGTCCAGATTAGATTCTGAATGAATCAATTTACTGTAATATTAATACAGTGCAATTGCTGATGCATTTACTTTTTTATTGCATAGACTGACTTCACAGTTGTGCTTACCTTAGGGGCATTGCTCAGTTCACTCACCAATTGAAATGAATGCTATTGAGTTCCTATGGAAATAAAAAATCTACCTTAACATGGAGTCTTGAGGAATGGTAATATGATACAGCCCAGATGACATGAGTACTGCATCCCAAGACATTTTATTCTATCCCATGACTATCTGCCATGGCCCATTTATCTGACCAGCTTTATGTAGAGGATAATGGACAGTCTTTTGCAACACTGGTTGTCACAGAGAGTGAAACTATAATATCTTACTTTGGATGGGATCAGTCCTGCTAAAAGCATCTGCAGTATATTTTATGCACATACCTCATCACAGGAAACTTCCTCTGCAGTGAGGTCTCTGGGTAGTGAAAAATAACTTCAACTTGAAAGCTTGTTATTACTACTCATTTCTTCCTCATAACCTAAGAATGGTGTTAATTTTTATATACAAAACCATCAGCTATATTTTTAAGTGCATCTCACATCCAGGCCCTTCTTTTGGCCTCAACTTGCACTATTTTTTTCTCCTCTAGTTTTATTCACAATTTATTTTTTTCAGTTTGGTTGCAATAGTAATTTCCCCTTTAGCATAGGTCACACAGACAAAATATTGCGTCCAAGATAAACTGACACTTAAGAAGAAATAAAACAGAAAATTATCTTTGCTTGGATAAAAAACTTTTTTACCAAGTAAATGGTCAAGGACAGATAACATAGTCTAAAATAATAAATCAGGTTTTTTTCCGATATTTTCCTCACAAGCGAATATTAAAAATTTATCATCTATGATAAACTTTTCTAGATAAATGCTTGTTTTTTCTAATGTATGAAACCAATTATTATTCTTTTCTGAAAAGAAGGGAACAAAATCCAAACTACTTTGCCCCAGCTACTAAGCAGTTGATGCTAGTGTTTAGATATGGGCCTATCCCACAAAAACTCTGATGGAAAGCAGTTAGAGAACCATCCTAGTTCACTGAAATCAGATTGTCATCACAGTTTTTGAGACCGTTTGTGAACCAGATTCTTGGGGCCACCCATGATGATACAATGTAAGTTTGCTGTTGGTTTGAAGACCACGTACTCAGTCAGCATTACGTAATATATATCATTACATAGGATATGACCTCTTCCAGATCTCACTCTCACAGTAAATAATCCACATACAGCCTGGCCAACTGAGCATTTGGTTTGTTCTGTCATGTCTTAGGAAAGTTGTAAAAGTAAAGGTATTGAAGTTGAAAGGATCTTGTCAGAAAGAATGTTTATTTTCAAAAATTAGTGCTTTTGCTGAGAGGCTAGAGATTGAACCTTAGATTAAGATCACCTCGTTCTCAACATTGATGAATCATTACACTGAGATATACTGTGTCTTGATATCCAAAGCCATAGTCAATCTTACACAGGTAGATTAATTTTGGAGGAGGAATGGAAATTTCATAAACTATGGACTTGAAAAAATCAGACAAGTTTCCATTTTTAGCTTTTTAGATGATCTGGGCTAAGTGAAGACTATTATGGAAGAAAATTCACAGTGGCTCCAACACCTTTTCTAGCTTGACCTTTTTTGCTACCTTGTTCATTGAAACCAGATTTAATTAAAATGTGATAAAAATAAGTTTGAGAGTTCAGCCTGTTACAAGTCTCACAACAGAAGCATTCCATGATTCATGTGGATTAATGATAGTCTGTTACCAAGGGCTGTTTTTGTTCCATTATGTTACAGACAAAGTTAAAGAGGCTTTGAAGGAAAACAGAAGTTGAATTTTTGATGTGAAACAATCATAAAAAATACACAGTTTTGAGGACAAAATTATTTTCATGCCTTTTCTGTTGCAAGTTACCTCTGAGGAAAATTATGTTCAAATAGCCTATTGAAATTACTTCCCACAGTAGAATTCTTATCAAGCAGGTCTAACAGATATTTGTCAGAGGCTGAGGTTATATGTAGTAAATCATATGATTCCTTAGGCCTTATGGTCAAGAGTATTGGGCAATTGAATGGGACTCAGGAGACCTGAACTATATTCCAGGTTCCAGGACTACCTTTCTGAGAAACTTCTAGTTTTTATGCTTTGTTATCCAAAAGCAGAGCAAATGGTATTGACTACTTTTGTGAAGGGTTTTGAAATCTGTTTTGAAAAATGCTGCATGCAAGCTACTTATTGATATTCTTATTATCAAGAGAAGGCTCTGTGCAAAATTGCATGGAATGTTCATTTTCTCCCTGAAGAAGAAAATTAAGAAGAGTGTCTCAGCACATCTGCTAATGATTAAACATCCTACTGCTCTGGTATTTTGTATTTTTGGACACATTTGGAATGTGTGGTGACAAAGAGTTTTGCCCTTAAAGGCAGACTTGTTGCATGAGGAATACTTTCTGTAGGGACTATAGACATAAGCACACATGGTGGAGCACTGTGCCACCAAGTGGGTTGTAAGCAGGCTGCCAGCATAGCACTAATCTGGGCAGATTGTTGAAGGAAGCTCAAAACATTGACCATATGCTCATGCTGGAGGCTGCCCTTCCAGCATGATAGGGGCATAGCTAGGCATTGGTAAAGTCTATCCGAAGATTTTCTATATTCTTTCAGCCTACAAATCTTTCTCTTCTACAAAGCATACCATCCAGCAATGCTAACCACTTGGCCACATTGGAAGAAGGTTGTTTGGGTTTTTTTCTAACATGTATGCAGGAAGAGATACAAAGAGCTGGTTGAGAAAGTCCAGCTCTCCTGACTTATAAACATGTCTTTTCTATGAAATCAGCAGTTCTCAGGAATGTGCTACCTGACAGTTGCATTTTTTCCCGTTATTTTATCACCTCTGCCCTGACTTTAGAAGCCTTTTTAATTTTTCATTTTTAAAAATTTTTATTTTCTCTAATGTAGCAACAAAATAAATTGTAGTTGATTAGCCTTGATTTTAAGACCAGGAGGGATAAATAAGCCTTTATCAAAGGAACAGCCACAAGAGTATGATTTAATTAATCATACCTTGTGTGTGGCTAAGCAGCATAAGATGCGGAAATCTCATGGCAAAAAAAAGGTGATTGTTTGGGCAATTCATGCTATGTATGAGAATTAACATCATTCTTTTCTTTCCCCTGCCCCCACCATGTTTCAGCTTGGTCCATGTCCCTTTGGATAAGGCCACTGGCCTATTGATTGCCAGTGCTGGAATGGTTCTGTATGCTTGCCTGCTTCTGCTCTTAGTCTGCCACATCTGTGAATGCATGTATTTATCTGCTATTCATGAATATATTTAGTATGTTATTATCTTGTGCACTGTGTGGTATATTGCATAACGTCCATGGGGCATGAGAGCAGAGCATCCAGAATTTAAACTCAAGAAGTGGCTGGCCTGGCCACTTTTTAATTCTTTGCTTACTGCAATTCCTGATTCCAGTGGTTTTCCACTGTAGGATTCACCACCCTAGGATTCCACCTAAGCCACTAGCATTTAGATCCCATTGATGTACACTTAGCTTAGGAAGATGATCTGCAGCTTCAGTTTATGGATTTCTTCAGGCAATTTCTTACAATATTGCAGACCATTTCATTTGCAACGTCAAGACACAGCTCTATCAATTCATTGTTCTAATGTGGTATCAGCTCATTTCCCAAAAGCGGTGTACAGCCTTTGGCTTAGTATTAAGAATAGTAGAGCATACACCATGGTATCAATTAAAGTATCTAAAATTGTGTCCCAATTATTTATTTTCCTTTCTTTCTTTTTTTTTTTTTTATTCCCATTTCACCACCAGCTACATTCAGACCAGGATAAAGGCGATGGATCACTTAAGTACATCCTTTCTGGAGATGGAGCAGGAGACCTCTTCATTATCAATGAAAACACTGGTGACATCCAGGCCACAAAGAGACTAGACAGGGAAGAAAAGCCTGTATACATACTCCGTGCCCAGGCTATAAACAGAAGGACTGGAAGACCAGTGGAACCAGAATCTGAGTTCATCATTAAGATCCATGATATAAATGACAATGAGCCAATGTTTACAAAGGATGTTTACAATGCCAGCATTCCCGAAATGTCAGATGTTGGTAGGTGCTAACCAATAATTGATTTCAGTGTCTGGTCTGGGTTCTTTCTGCAGACTTAATGAAGGCCCCAAAGTTTACAGGCACTGAATATAGACATCTGCTGTTTGAGTCTGAAGTAAAAGTACCTCAGCCATTAAAAAAAAATAAAAATCTAACTCCAGGAAAATCGTGACAACAGTTTGCTGGAATCAGAGGTGACAGCTGAGTGAAACCCACTTCCTCTGTTGTGCCACAAAAAATGCAAGTTAATGCAGTCTAGTTTAGCTCACAGTGAAAGTGAGCTGAGCTAAGCTGTTTTACATTACACCTATAAAGAATTTAATATGCTTTGTTAACATGACTTAGTAGCAGTGTAATAATATGGTAAACCATGGTCACCTCACTGTGTCCATACCACCCCTAGATTTGTTCAGCTATCCCTCTTTAGTTCAAGACGGTTCAAAAAATGGAAAAGTGCAGGTGCAGAAGTGGTTGTGCACAGTTCAGGAGCAGAAACTGTCACCTGAGTCAACGCTTCATGGATTCTGAGATATGTCATTAACTTCCTATGACCTTTGCTGCTCTTTTTGTGCAAAAGAAAAAGCTCCAAAGTCCAGTGAATTACATTGAAATCTTTCTATCGATGCAAAATGTATCAAACTGTAAGAATCAATCAAGAAAAGAAAACTGATTTTAAGACTGGATGTCTTCCAGAGAAGTTGACAGATTTTGATTCTTTGTCTCTGATTCTTAGGGAGGTCATTTTGATTTCTTTCTCAGAGAGCAATAGATAGTTAAACTGAAAGAAGCACATTTCTAATGTGAAATAATATCCAGGGAGAGAAACATTAATTAATCATAATCAAGAATGAGATTAAAATAAAGCTTAAGCAATATGAAAATAAAGATGTTGGGGCATATTCTTCTCTCATTCTTGGGACTTGTCACATGGATGAAACCTCATCTGGTGAAGAGATAACCTAATATTCACATTTTAATATGTAAAGTGAATACTTTATTCACAAAGCTGCTTTAAATGCCAAAACCTAAGATCATGTTTTTATGTTTGTTAACACTTTGCCTAGGATTCAACATAATTTCTTTCCCTAGAAGACACATGAAAAACAGATTTACATTCCTATGTCAAGTACCTTACAAGCATGAGTAAATTTGCAAAACTATGTTCTTGACCTAGATTGAAATTCTGAATGCCTTCAATATCTGGAGAAGGTTGTATTTCTGATTCCTTCATAAGCAATATGATGAAGGATCTATATATCCGATCAATAACTCTGTATTTTAATGAACTGAGAATAAGCCAACTATTATTTTGATTTTGCATCTATATCCTTTATGAACAGAGAAACTTCTACAAAGTAAGAATATCTCTAACTTTTTGCCACAAGTCTGACCTGAATTTGAACTATGGTTTTTCTACATCATAAACTGTCTTGGCCAGGAAAAAAAGAAAAGTGGATTTTTATTTTCTTTAATTTATCATTGCAGGTACCTTTGTTGTTCAAGTCACTGCAACTGATGCCGATGATCCTACATATGGGAACAGCGCTAAAGTTGTCTACAGCATTCTCCAGGGACAACCATATTTCTCCGTTGAATCTGAGACAGGTCAGGGGACCTTATCTGTCATTCTGTGACAATATCTGTAACTTAAAATGACATACTAAGCCAAGCTAGGACATATTAGACAAAAAACCTCAAAGAGATTACATTTTAGTGCAAAATCTGACAAACTTATCAGAGCGATACATCTGTAAACATGACACCTACATTATTTTAATCTTACCAGCAAAGTCTAATAAATACAATTAGTACCGGACGTGAACCAGTTTTCAATCATTTTTAACAAGCAGTGGGTACAGAGACTGCCATGGATGCTTAAATTAAACCAAATAGGTCGGCTGTTAGGAGAAAACAAGAAACAGGTGGGTGTGGAAAAAAGTGCTTAATCCTCATAGATCTTCATAATGGCTAAATTAAGACTGAAGGTTTGTTCATGTGGTGGGTTTTTTTCCTCCTTCTGCTTCTTCAAAACTTGTTTAAAGTAATTATAATTTCTGTACATCTGCAACATATCACTTTAATGCTAATTTTATGAAAGAAATCTTAATTAAGAATAATGATAGAAGAGGTAAAATTGGCTGTTGCGCTACACTAGAAGATCACAAATGGAATAAAAAACTTCTGAGATCTGTTTTTGGAAGATATTTAAATTGTACACAGTGACTGGAATTTTTTATGGGCTGAATAAGAAACAGTTTTGGAACCTGTGCATGTAAAATACAAAAATTCTGGCTGGCTGAATCTGTACCATTGACTGACTACATAGATAGTCTCTTCCCAAGATTTATAACCGACTTCAACAAGAAACAAAGGATCTCAAGAAACTCCTTAAATGCAAACGTTCATTGTGATAGGTTTCTGGAAGCTAGAGAAATCAGTCTCCTCAGCCTCCTTAGAGGAAAGGAATGCGTTATCTCAGGCAATTAATCAGGTTTTAGTACTTTTCCTTAAGTCTTAGAGACTCAGGCAGGGAGAAGGAGGGCAAGATTAGATATCTCCAAAAAAAAACCTGAAGTAAAAAAATGTACATAATTCTGAAACGAGGGAGAGAAAAGATCAAAGGGAGCTTCCCTTCAAGTATAAGGTACTAGTTACTACAAGCAAGGAATTTTGCACTGATGCGCTCATTCTGACTTGGAGAGTACACTATGTGGCATTCATCTCAAGTTATAATAAGGATGAGTAGCTGGGAGCTCACTAGTCATAATCTTTTAGCAAAAGGATTGTACTGGGCACTGAGGGGAAAGAAGGCAAACCACAGGCTTGATCTTCCTGCCATGGAAATCAATTGCAAAAATCCTAGAGTGAAAAAAGTCTCTGTTGAATCTGCTGTGAATTTTGCCATGGATTTCAGTGCTTGAATTTTACCTCTTTCGCCTACAAAAGAGTCAGTTCTTAGCCTAAAGAGACCCAGTAAGAATGCAAACATTTTGCTTCATGGTAAATCAGAATGATTGCATTTCAATAGGAGTTGGCCTCATAACTGATATTTGTGCCTTTGAAGAAAGAAATGACGGGCAAAATCATTTCAATCAATGCATAAGTAGAAATATATACATGTGCGTGCTTGGATGCTCACAATTTTCTTAACTAATTTCTCTTCTCCCATTTAAAGTTGTTGTACAGCCTCTTTAATGACATCTTGCTAAACCTAGCTTTTCTTTTTTTTTTTTTTTACCACATCTGTCAAAACAAAAATATTGACAGAATAGGGGAGAAAAGATGGAGAACTTTTTCCAGTTCAGTGAGATACTTTAGCATGGAACTGAAAGGGGGTAAATAGTTATGTAAATAACAATGCTCACAAATAGGTAGAACATCTTTCTGGGGATACCACTAATATTGTGTCTGTCACATAGGAAGCAGCCTGAGATATGATATGACAAGTCTGTAATTTAATGTGTCATCTCATAACAGTAAATATTTGTACTGGGCAAAGTTTACTTATTACACAGAGATTGTTTTGTTCTTTAGGCTGTGGGGTTTTTTAATAAGAACTTCCATCAAAGTCAGTACCTTACTTGTGAATTCCCCCTCTTTAATTTTCATATTTTCAGGCATTATTAAAACTGCTTTGCTAAACATGGACCGTGAAAACAGGGAGCAATACCAAGTGGTCATCCAGGCTAAGGACATGGGAGGCCAGATGGGCGGATTATCAGGAACCACCACTGTGAACATCACATTGACTGACGTAAACGACAATCCACCTCGCTTCCCCCAGAGTATGGAGTATTTACATTCTATGTTTTTAAAGTAAAATGGACAAAAATCTATTTTTTCTTTTTCACCTAAGATATTTTTTCTGCTCTCATGAACTTACTAAATATTGGAATTCCTTTAAGAAAGAAAAAGACAACACGCAAGAAAGCAATAGGATCATGTTAAGGTTAATTGCAATAATTGGGAAACATATCTTTAATACTTTTACTCCGGTTACAATATAAAGTCCAAGTGATTTAATGTACAGAAACATTATTTTTTCTGCCCATTAAATAGCTTTCACTGATATAATATATATTTCTTGATCAATATTATTTCTATTAGGCCTTGTCATTGACTGCGTTTTAAGAAATCTGTTCTAATCTAACATATTTAAGTTTTGAAAAATTTTTATTTAAGTATGTAAAATGATCCCAAGAGCAATTCTATTAAAATGATTACTTACACCCAGGAAGCATTTTCCTCAATGGATTTTCCTATATTCTTTGCATACAGAAACAAAAGCGCATCCATAAACACACCAGATATTTATGCCTATTTTCCTTCCCCTTTCTCAGATCATTTGACAGATATCTATGTGACATTTATGGGAATCTCATAGAATGTAATTTCTATTAATGACCACTCACGGCCACAAGTAATTCAAAGTGATTCAGTTTTCGTCCACTTCTATTTCCTTCTCTCTCTTTTTTCCTTCCTTCCTTCCTTCCTTCCTTTTCTTTTGCTCTCTTTTTCTTCTTTGCTTTGTCTAACTATTGTTCTGTGTGATGTGTGTGTATCACAGTGTCAGTGTGTGTCAAAGTCAAGAGCAGCTGTTAGAGGAAATAATTGCAGATACTATCAGACAAATCAGTGAGCTTTGGCAGTTAAGTCATTGGGAAAGTTATTGGAAGCAACTTGTCATTTAAGTTCAAAGTCTGTTCTTAGCCATGGGCAAAGCGTTTCCATTTAAATTAGAGCAACTTAAGAGGAAATATAGCACTTTGCCTCCAATGAGTTAATTATACATCTCTGGACATAAGTGTCTTCAATATAAAAGCCAAAGATACAGCTTCATAATGCCAACAGAAGAGAATTAAATGTAGCACTTTATTAATAGGCATTTGGCTGGATTTAGTTTTAGTGTTACCGAGCTGCATTGGCCTCTGGCCTCTAGCAATTCTTAGTATTTGTCTTATCGCCTCAAGACATTTTTCATATACAATTTTGATATTGACAGCAGAGACCCTGATAATGTCTAGAACGAAACATATGTTGCTAAAGATACATTTATGTAGGAAAACAAAATGCCCATCCTTCATACAAGAAAATAAATAGAAAAATAAGTTACTTTTATCCACATGGAAGTAAGGCAAAAGCTGAAGGCTGTTACCCCAGGGATGCCTGAAGACACAGTGATTCGCTCGCTCATCTGTGCGTGCCCAGCATGGACAGTGTGCTGAGAGACAGTGTCCAAAATACCATGAGACTGACTGACAAAATTTCCTCCTCTGTCTGGTGTAGGCACGTACCAATTCAGAGCTCCTGAGTCTACACCACCTGACTCACCAGTTGGCAGGATAAAAGCTAACGATGCTGACGTGGATGAAAATGCAGAGATTGAATACAGCATCACTGAGGGGGATGGATATGACATGTTTGGAATTACCACAGACAAGGACACACAGGAAGGAATTATAACTGTCAAAAAGGTATGCATCCTAACACACTTAATCCCAGCTTCTGAAACACCAATCGAAACTTTATCTAACACATATTTGTTTTCCATTTTTGGTGCAACATGTGCTGATTATTAATTTGAATGCAATCTATTAGGAATCTCTAATAGCTATATAAAGTTTCTTTTGTACCGACAATTGGGGTCCTTTTTATTATACCTTCATTTACTAAAACAGTGCACATGTTGTGAAGGATTTCAGAGAGTAAATAACCTAGGGAACAGGCTAGGACTGAGGTAAAACTCTAGAATCTGAAGATATCCACAGAATAACTCGAGGAGGTACCACCACCATTATCAATTGTGATTTTCTCCCTATGATTCTTACAGGATTTGCTCACTTACTAGAAGGCACTATGTTAAGACCACAGAAACAATCAGTATTGGCTATTTTGCATTATCAGAAGCATTATCAGAAGGTGTTGAATAATATAGAATAATGTACTAAGGTATACAGACAAATTTCTTTTGACTCACATTTTGTAAAAAGGTAACTAATAATCCATCAGCATGCTTTTGCTTTAGAAAAAAAAAACCCTAACCCACAGCACTTTGCTGGATCACAATGGACATCATCTTCTAGGCTGCACATTGGCTGTCAGAAAAGGTTTGAGAAATATTGTTTACAGTGGGTTATCAGGCAAGCTTGATAAGGTTACAGATATCATCCTCCATCAGTTCAAGTCCAGTCATCACTAGATAGACATTGTGTAGATTTTCTGAACATACATTTGCTTGTTGATATCAGTACGACACCTGTCATTACTTGTTTTTCAGGAGATGCCTTCCAGGGGCTGATTATGATATCAGTCAAACTCTGTTTGCATTTCTGTCTGTTTCAAACAGAAGCTGTGAATCTTCTACAACATAATGGAAAAAGGGGGTGACTACTCTCTCCCCACATTTCTTTAAGAACTGTAACAAAGAGTCGCTAAATGCTGCTTCTTCATACTTGCAACAGAATGTGATGTAGTCATAGGCTATCATGTTTTCTTTGATGGGTGCTCCTGGATGTCCAGACACCAGATGTCACAGTGTTTCATTTCAGTGATGGAATGTCAATATTTAAACAAGCAGCTCCTAGAAAGTCTCCTCCCTCCCTTTAGTATGTGGTGCTTATGGGCAAGGAATAGATAAGAAAATGTCAAAATGTCAAAAATGACAGAGTAAGAGGCATGAAGAGTTAAGATTATTTGAGAAAGAAAGATTAATTGTTGTGTAGGAGTTCCAGGCATAGAATTCCCCCCAAAAGTGTTTTGTGGTTTGGTTTTTTTATNAAAGCCTGTATATTCTGAAAGTGGAAGCTACCAATACTCACGTGGACCCTCGATTCCTCTACTTGGGGCCATTCAAAGATTCAGCTACAGTCAGAATTCAGGTGGAGGATGTAGACGAACCCCCTGTGTTCAGCAGACCAGCATACATAATGGAAGTGAAAGAAGATGTTCCAATAAACAGTGTAATAGGAACCGTAACTGCTCAGGATCCAGATGCTGCCAAGAACCCTGTCAAGTAAGCATATACGATTTCAGCTTGTGCATAAACTTTTTTACAGCTTTAACTTTGATTTTTTTCTTGTCAACAGACACAAAATATCACTTTTAAATTGTTCAAGTATGCTTAAATACGAAGTATTGTAGATGGTAAACCATATATCACCCTTAAACATATTTAGATATGTGTAATTGTGTTATGCATGGCCCCTTGCATCTTGAATTATATCCTACCCTCCTCAGTAACTAATGTTTGTGGCTATTTCTACCATGGAAGAATTTACTGCAAAAAGAGCACTAATAAGATGCTAGTGCTCTCCTTCCACCTTTAACATTTTCCAGTGTAACTCAGTGCATCCTCTTGGCTATATTACAGGGGGGTGAATCAGCAGCCCTTTCTTCTCCCATCTGCCCAGACTTGCTTAACAGAGGTCACGTTTACTTGCTCTAAACTGCAAGTGGAAATGCCTTAAAAGCAGCTCATGTGCACACACAGACTCTGATGTCATTTTTATCAGTGTAAGGCTAGTAAGATAACAATCAGTCTCATGGACTTCATAAATTACATTTGCCATGAATCAATAAACTAGTCTCAGAGGAACTGGAGGAAATGTTAAGGCTGGAGTATCTCAACCTAAGCCTTCATTTTTTGTAAAGTAACAGGTACATTGTTTCAGTACATTTGAAAGCACACTGAAGTACTTAAGTCATATTGGGTAGAGTATAAAAGAACTTTTAAATAGTTGTGTGTTTTAATTAAAATTCATTGCTACTGACAAGGCAGTAAGAGGAGGAAATGAAAAATACAGCAATATTAAATCCTGGTCAATTTTCAGCATGTCTCTGGGTTGGGCACCTTGGAAATGCAATACTAGCCTCAAGATCAAAATAAAACAATGCAGGTTTAATAAAATCCAATCCATCAATTCTTTGCACTTCTGCAAACAACTATCTTTCATCAAGATATCTTACAAAGTTGATGACGCATGAGTAAGTTTTAAGCTCTCATCTCATTTTGTGCAAGGGGCAAATATTACCATCTTAAATTTCTAGATGAAGAAACTAAATCAAAAAAGTTTCTGGAAGCAGCCCTCTGTCTTCAGCTTACATGCAATACCCTGCACATGAGTTCTTGTTCAAGAGTGAACCTTGTAATTTTAATTAAGATTTGGTTTCATTTATATCACGACATGCAATAAATACATGGGGTTCTGAACTAGCCGAGCACAGTAACTTAAAGAGCAACATAATGTTTTGGTACCTTGGTGAAGCCCAGGGACAGAGTTAACACCTTCTATAGCATGTCTTCACAGGCATGCTAATATGAAGAGGAAAAATCAGTTGGGATGACACCCAGGCCCCTTCCAGACTTCACGGGAACCTGCTGGTTTTTTTATTACTAATGGCACCGGAGAGTGAGGGTTCTGCTTCCCTGCTTCCCTGTGGTGATAACTACAACCATTTGCATTTCACACCAGCACCAGCTCCTAATTATAAGTGATTTACAGTGGACAGGGATTATGCTATTCATTGTTGAGTACTGCCTACTGGCTCTTTCCTGTTAATTGAATGTGTGTGCTAAAACTTACCTGTCTTTCAAAGGGCAGTTCTTTAACACAGTATAGGTATTTTGCATATTAAAGTATCTGAAAATTATTGAGCAAAATTTAGCAGCGGTGTCAAAACTGATGCANTATACTGTATCATCAGAAGCATAGAGCCCTGTCTTTCTCCTTTATGCCGGCATTTTAATTCCAGTTCAGTCTCTGTTGTCTAGCATGGTAGCATGGGCCTCTCCATGACATCCTACTGTTCTTTGGGCTCATCTGGCTGCAAACCACAGCTATCCTCACAGACCTCTCAAACTTCTTTTTCCCCCCCGCCCACCCCCAGGCATTGGATTTTGAAA
>VXBJ01001916.1:1235181-1259627 GCA_013400055.1 Nycticryphes semicollaris
CCTAAGCCTTCATTTTTTGTAAAGTAACAGGTACATTGTTTCAGTACATTTGAAAGCACACTGAAGTACTTAAGTCATATTGGGTAGAGTATAAAAGAACTTTTAAATAGTTGTGTGTTTTAATTAAAATTCATTGCTACTGACAAGGCAGTAAGAGGAGGAAATGAAAAATACAGCAATATTAAATCCTGGTCAATTTTCAGCATGTCTCTGGGTTGGGCACCTTGGAAATGCAATACTAGCCTCAAGATCAAAATAAAACAATGCAGGTTTAATAAAATCCAATCCATCAATTCTTTGCACTTCTGCAAACAACTATCTTTCATCAAGATATCTTACAAAGTTGATGACGCATGAGTAAGTTTTAAGCTCTCATCTCATTTTGTGCAAGGGGCAAATATTACCATCTTAAATTTCTAGATGAAGAAACTAAATCAAAAAAGTTTCTGGAAGCAGCCCTCTGTCTTCAGCTTACATGCAATACCCTGCACATGAGTTCTTGTTCAAGAGTGAACCTTGTAATTTTAATTAAGATTTGGTTTCATTTATATCACGACATGCAATAAATACATGGGGTTCTGAACTAGCCGAGCACAGTAACTTAAAGAGCAACATAATGTTTTGGTACCTTGGTGAAGCCCAGGGACAGAGTTAACACCTTCTATAGCATGTCTTCACAGGCATGCTAATATGAAGAGGAAAAATCAGTTGGGATGACACCCAGGCCCCTTCCAGACTTCACGGGAACCTGCTGGTTTTTTTATTACTAATGGCACTGGAGAGTGAGGGTTCTGCTTCCCTGCTTCCCTGTGGTGATAACTACAACCATTTGCATTTCACACCAGCACCAGCTCCTAATTATAAGTGATTTACAGTGGACAGGGATTATGCTATTCATTGTTGAGTACTGCCTACTGGCTCTTTCCTGTTAATTGAATGTGTGTGCTAAAACTTACCTGTCTTTCAAAGGGCAGTTCTTTAACACAGTATAGGTATTTTGCATATTAAAGTATCTGAAAATTATTGAGCAAAATTTAGCAGCGGTGTCAAAACTGATGCACTGCAGTGTAAAACTTGTCTCCTTTATACTCTAATAGCGTGCAACAATCAAGATGAAAGGAGAAGAATAAGAAAAAATGATGAAGAGGTTAGAGTAATAGAAATAAACACAGCAAGAAGAAACATGAAAATCAGTTAAGAAGGGGAGCAAATCAGCAGAGAGCAGTAGCCTGAGAGATGTTAACTTGCAATAATGTAATTTTATGGTGCTAATATCTTGGGTATCTCCTAGAATTTAGGGGCATGGGTTGAGTCTGCATCTTTTTGACAGAGTGATTTTTTTTTTTTCCATCATGCAATAGAGATGCTAAATCTGATTTTCACTCTGAGCTTCAGGGAAGACGCAATTAGACTGTATATATATGACTTGTCACTTGCTTGTCAATTTTTCTTGAGGGTTAAAAATAAAATCTTTAGACACGATATTACAATGAAAACCTTCCATTTTCTCCTCTGCTCGAGTGAAGATTTCTCTTTTTAAACAAACCGAGCCCTAACTCTGTTAGATGAAAGCCCCTTTGATCTTCCATTAAAGGAAACCTTCACAATATCATTATGAAAATGCATTATGAAAAATTCACGTACACATCCCTTCCTGACCCACAAATCTTCCTGACTTGCGGTTACATTAGACAACAAGCTGCTGAACATCAGAAGACAATGAAGCAATAGCAAAATATGAAGCCGATATCTGCCCTGGTGGTAAGAGTGCATAATTGTTCATGACCTGGGCATTGGTAGAGCTATATTTCATCAGTCCACCCCTTACAAATAAGCTTTGCTGTGGCACGACATGAAGTAAATACAAAAATACACAAATACATATTTGGCTATATTTGAATATGCATCCATATGTAGCATCATTAATACACTCCTGAGTAACACTCCACTGTCCAGCTGTGTTATAGAAAAAATTTTACATTCAGCTTTTGTTTGATCTTAACAACAATTTTATGGACCTCTGCATACTGGAAAAAATAATGCTTCAACTGGCACTGCTGTATTGTACATCAGATCGTTTTAAATTGCTAGCTGAGTTTTTTTGCTATAGTAACTCCTCAGAGGCATAATGAAGTTCATCAGTCACTGGAACTGTTTCCCTGCTGTGATTTGATTTACTAAAGTATCCCAGATGAAAATGATCTGCAAACAAATGTAAGGCTTAATTTTGTTTGTGTATTTTACTGACAACATATTTGCATGTGTTAGATTCTCTCTTTCACTCTCTCTTTCTTCCTGTTATGTACAAGAGAGGCTGGAATCTATATAGATACCTTTTCCTAGCTTGCCAGTTCCTCGAGGTTTGAAAAGGATCAAGTCCTGAAATCTGACAAATACACACCAGTAATTTCATTAAATAAATGTAAAAATGAGTTTGATGTTGTCTGCTTAATTCTTACTAGGTTATGATGTGTAAGTCAGAATCACCACCAATTCAACATAATTAACAGTCTGTGATCAAAAGAGACTGGATTCTATAAACTGAGAAACAGAAATGACAGTCTAGCTTATTAAAATCATCTTTCTAGACCAGGGTTAATGGTATAATTAGAATATACTTTAACTGCATTGACCTTGTATGTATTTTCTTTTCAACATGAAGAAATAAAATTAGCATATCATTAAGAAGCTGTTCTCTGGCTGTTTGTTGGGTTGTTTGGTTTGGGGGGAGGGTGGGAGTTGTGAGTTTAACTTTCCACTGTACATACAGTTTTACAAGTACTTACATTTTAAAATTCTTGATATCTTGAAGAAGTCCTCGATGTTGCAGCTCTGATAACCTTAGTCCAGAAAATATTTTTATTTCTTTTCTTACAGGTACTGTACCACAGATTGAATTTGGGAAATCTTACAAAGTAAAGATAGCGATTACAATATGCCAAGACACTAAAATGTGCTAAGGCAGTAAGATATTTTAAGTTCATTCATAATATGAAGCATGAGTGAAAGCATAATTGAAGAAAAAAGCCGATAAACGGACAACTCATTCCTCAAGCTAGTTGCTGAGTTAAATATCTTGCTGAATAAGAGCCTGAAACATATTGTTACAGATGGTTGGAACAGCTAATCTATGGAAAATCCTGATATTTCATTTCAAATAGGAATGCAAAATATAGATTTACTGCAAAATGGAAATACCAAAGTATTTCAGCTGAAAGATATGGAAATGAGCTACAGAATATCTGACAAATAACTGAATTCACAAAACACCAACATAATACCATATAAAAGCCTGAATGAATGAAAGTTAAAATGAAATGTTTACCATATCAAGTACTTACTTTGTCAAAATATTAGAGTCGGACCAGTTTGTACAAACTTGTTTCCATCAAACATTTCAGCTAAATCAACAAATTCACATGTAATATTTAGATTTGGACAGAACAACACAGCTTGCTAGAGCTGTTCCATCAGTCAGCTCTGCGTATTACATACCTTCTCTCATACTCCTTCCAAGCTGGTGGGAACTTTACAAATGCTACATAAAGGAACTTGGTTAGTGACACCCCAGCTGACTTCATGTAGCTGAAGTTGTGGTGCTGTTAGTCAAGTGACAGCAATGTGTAAAAACTAAATCAGCTCCTGCAAAACTAGCAAGGTGTGCCTGTACAAGTCCTAGCAGATAAAGTTAGCTTTTTGTGCGAGTACCTTTGATCCTCATTTGGTTGTCTCCATAGGAATTTAATGTGGAAAAAGAAAAACAATTTAGTGCAAATAATGAATACTTGCTATAGTTTTGTTTAGGCAGGTAGGCTACACTAAAATTCCCATTTTGGAATAAGACCAGTCTAATTTGCTGTGGATATTAAAGCCCCTTTTTTCACTTGCAAGTAAAAATAAATAAATAAATTAATTAAAGCAGTTGCAAAATAACTACCAAGTTAGTTCATTTTAAACCTTTGTCAGAATCATGTTTCAACTGGATTCTGCCGTTCCCTCCTTCTTCCATGCAAGATCTTTCTAAGAAGTTAAGTGATGCTGCACAGGCACTGAGAAATCTGTTGAGAATAAGGGACATGTCACGCAGCTGCTCCTAGGGTAGAGCAGGGAACGGAAATTTTTCTTCCGCCTCTGCATTCCTCTCAGTTCTGTAGTGGCAGGAAACTCTGCCAGCAATTCTCCTGGCCCAGTTTTCATCTGACTGCATACCAGCTCAGCCATATCTTCATCCTTGTCTGGACCCAAAGGACAGCAGTAGCTGCCTTGTCTCCATCAACGTGGCTTGCAAAAAAACCAAGGGAGGACACTGGACTTCCCAAGGCTCTGTCCTGGGTGATACATTAGCACACATTTGGGCTTGAAAGAAGTGCAGAATAATGCAATTGCATTCTTGCTTTAGCAACTTCAGAGATAAATTTCCGTCAAGACCTCCGTAATTTATGCAAGCATTGTCTCTTCATGAGAGATGAAAACAAGTCACAGCATTTGGATCAGGGCGGTACTAACCCTCTCCCATGAAGTGGAGAGTTCTATTTTTAAAGTTGGATTCAGTTCAGTAGAAAAAGCAAAAGATCAGGTTGAAAATTTAAAACCATATTTAGGTCTGAGCTCCTCCAGAGCTTTTCAGCATTCATTTTCATATGTAGATACCATCAAGCAGGACTGAGCATCTTAGCTTTAATTAATTAAAGCAAACCTTTATGAGATATGTACCATGGAATAATGAATCTCTGTTCCATGCTGACTCGGTTTTGGGGGGCAATCTTTTTAAACACTGGGAAATGAAAGGCAGAAATGCACCCTAGCTGTCAGATTTTATATCAGAAATTAGTTGAAACAGTTGAGATATCAAACCATAAAATGAGGGGTTTGTAATGGGAAAGCCAACTCAGCCTTAAAATAAACTTCGTATCTTTCAGGACACAGACTTCACATTTCTTACTAAAAAACAAAGCTTTGATGATTCTCAGAGGTATGTAAATTCTTCAGTAATTTATTTATTCAATGACAATGCTCCACCTTCCAAATCAAACCTCCAATGTGTCATTATCCAGTAGCTCAGAACTAGCTCTTTGTGCAAAGACTGAAGCCTACGCTGAAAACAAAAGGCAACCCGTTTACTAGCTGTTTGATGTCTAGTCTTAGAAAATGGTTTAAGAACATAGAAATTAAAAGAAAAGCAATCTCCTCACCCCTGTCTCTGTATTTACAGGTACTCTGTAGATCGACACACTGATATGGACAGAGTATTCAACATCAACTCGGGAAATGGTTCGATATTTACTTCAAAACCCCTTGACCGGGAAACACTGCTATGGCACAACATTACAGTAATAGCAGCAGAGATCAGTAAGTCAAACCTAAATACCACCGCTGTCCCTGATGTAATGAATTTAGCCTTCTAGCTGAGCATGTGGAAAGCACGGCTAGACAGATGTCAAGTTATATGGATAGTCCATTCAGTACTAATGAAGAAGCGGAAATTCTGCAAGAGGTGGTCTGCAGCTTTATGTTTACTAGGGAGAGAGTTCATGAGAGGCATTTTAGCCAACAGGGAGGAAAGGTAAATATTCTGCATTTTCTAATCAGTAACAGCCACTTTTCATTTTGAACATGATTGGTGAATTCTGATAATTGGTATGCAGGAGGAAAGTTGGTTTAAAACCAAACTGCATTCCATGGCTGAATTCAGTTTAATCCAGACTGAATATAGCAAAGGTTTGATATTTTCAAGTAAGAAATCTGAGCTAGGTGTCCAGATCTTAACCAGTTTTAAGATTTTCCATTTTTACCTTCTTTAACATCCTTTGAAATTACAAGCTATAGTAGCAGATCAGTCTGACACTTATTTTAGGATTTCTCAGAAGATGTAAACTTATGATAATACCAGTCGTGATCATTTTAGGAGTTGAAATGCCAGGGACCTGCATAAGGATGTGTATGCTAGGTGGCCTTAACAGAACATTTTAGTTAATGCATTAACTAAAAGCATGTGATGAGGAATTAAGCATTAGGGAATGTAATTCTTTCCACTTTTGCAGAGTCACAGTGACTATGATTGTGAACCATGGTGGGACGGTGGATAGATCTAATATAAACACCACTTTTATGACCATCAGAATCTCTTAGTGCTACTCAGAGGCTAA
The DNA here is from genome assembly GCA_013400055.1 of Nycticryphes semicollaris. Taxonomy (NCBI): domain Eukaryota; kingdom Metazoa; phylum Chordata; class Aves; order Charadriiformes; family Rostratulidae; genus Nycticryphes; species Nycticryphes semicollaris. The sequence goes on from VXBJ01001916.1 coordinate 1,241,328, forward strand.
ATGGCTTTTTTTAAAAATACAATCTGAGAAAACATAAGTTCTCCTTTCTTGTGTATATGTGTTTATGACTCAAGCAGCTGCAGTACAGTGAGAAGAGTATAACTGAGGAGAACTTGACTCCAGCTTTCTTTATTCTGCAAGTCATTTTAAAAGTGAAAACTGATGTGAAACAATCCTCTTGAGGCAAGCAAATGGGGTTATGTAAAAAAGTAGTGGGCTAGAGCTTACAGGAATTAAGTTTCTTAATAGTTTTCTCTCTCTCTTGGAAGCTTTCGCTTTTTAATGCTAGGTATGTCATTTCAGCATACCAAATTCTGACTTCTGGCTGCCTGTTAGTTAGGTGTCTGTGTCTCCATTAAGTTTTGAAGGAGCAATCTAGGGTCAGAGCTCCTGGGCAGAAGAGGACAGGGAAAATAAACACCTGGAAAGAAAAGAACGGCAATAACATTTAGGGGGCACAGATGCATTGATCTCAGCAGAGATGAAATAATACATAGTATAGAAAATGGTATACTCTCTGAAGACCAACTTAGCATCTACATGAAATACTCATTTAATTCTTGCCTCAGCCCCTAAGGGTGGACCTTCTACTGGGCCAAACGCTTTCAGCTAAAACTTTTGTGTCTGACCCAGGCTTCTGTCTTAATTACCAATCCTCTTTAGTTTGAATCCTTCCAGGCAGCACCAAGCTACTTCCCAGGCTGTGCTTCACTGAGCCTAGACCAAATTTGGCATAACTGGGGTAGATGCCTTCCAAAGGCAATTTCCTTGGCTGAAATGCAGCTACAGTTGAAAGAAGCTTTGGTCTGATCCAAGCTACCTCACTAATTTCAGTCTCAAGACTAGCCTGGAAAGCACCACTGCTTAGTGCTCCTAGCTAAAACCAGTAATTTCTAGTAAGGCTAGCTAAAGTCCCATTCTGCTAAATTCCAGCTAACCAGTGATTGCTCTCTGTGACATACCACCATATAAAACTCAGGTATGTTTCACTTAAGTATTCTAACAGAACTATCAGTCAAGTTACAGGCAGGATGTGTATTCAGGTGGATGGGTGTTCCCTTCAATATAAAAAAAGAAAAAAAGTAAAATAAAGTCATAAAAAGAAACACCTTTTCAGTGATGACTGTAATTGATTTCATTTTACAGTATATAAAAAAATTAAAATACAGAAGTTGTTTTTCCTTTAATTGTCTAAAATCATCAGTAAATTTAGGTAGCTCCATTTTGGAATGTTCTTCTCTTTCACTAGCATGAGCTGCAGTTGCTCAGCAGCTGGAGTATCATGGTGTGAATGTTTCAAACAAATAGTTGGTGAAACAGTGGGTCAGTACATCTGCCATAGTCAGAATAGTCAGAAGACAAACTGGCAATAAAAGGCAGTACACGGGATCCCAACAGTAATTCAAAGATAATGCAGACAGATTAGCCTACACCAATTAAATTGCAAAAAAAAAAAAAAAAGAAATTTGAAAGATGACGAAAAAAGACTTCAAGATGCATACATTTATTTCAACTTACTTTTCCAGTAAATCAGAAAAAAAGACCCATGTACACAGAGCACAGAGTTTTTATGGAGCTTCTATTCATTACAGTATCATTTTAGATTGTGAGAATCTTAAACATTTAGTAGTAAAATGAAAATATGTAGTTCATGGTTGAAAAAGCAAGAAAGAAAACAATTGCAGTCCTTGAGAGGAAAAGAAACACATTTGCCAATATATTTGAATGTATTTGTTAGAAAGGTATGCCCTTATAAAATAGTCCTGCCAATAGTCCTGCAACTTCAAATGAGTACCTTTTATTTCTGCCTGCTATAAAAATTCAACATTTGTATTGATGTATTTTAGCATAGAATTCACCCTAGTCTATATTATACATAAATTGTTATTTTATACATTGAATGAATTTAGCCCAATGGTTCATATTAGAAAGTGGTTTATGCCTAATGGAATCATATTAACTTCAATGGGACTGTGGAGCTTTAAAGCACAATATTTTGTCCAAATGACTGAGCTCTGTAATAAAAATATACAGTGCCAATTTTGCAGAAGGCATTTTCAAATTTATAAAAGTATGATAAACACAGTAATAGGACTTTTATTAAAGCCTAACTCAACAAGCTACTATAATGAATGCTTGTAGAAGCATACAGAGTCTTAGATCTGCTATATTTTATTGCACTATTTTTTTCACTTGAATCATAAGTTAAAATGCATCAATAAACTATATTAACACAGGAAGAAAAAAAACCAACAACACAGGAAAACTCAGTGTGAGCCCTCATGAAAGAAAGGGGGAAAGTATTTATTTGAAATGAAACTAATTTCAATCACATTCTTTCCCTCATAGATTTCACTCTCACATTCCAACACCCACACATCCTAGGCGCTGCGGTGGGTGCATCTGGGTGACCTGGCCTAGATCCCTCATTGTGTAGTACGGAGCGCAAGATCAAGTCCTGGGAATGTCTTTTCATTTCCTTTTAATTGCTGATGACAAATTGGTTTGGGAGGGCAGGTCTTGTATATTTGAGGAGACGATGGTTGTTATGATGTTACTTTTTGCCTCAGAATCCTGCCTGTTTCACCACTCATGGCTCCTAAGCATGGTTGCTGCCTGTTGCCTTTCTTTCTTATTTGGTGTATCTTCACGACTAAGTCTGTCTCCTTCCAATGGGAAAAAGGAAGGTCCAACAGGAAAAGGAACAATCTAGACAATGTGCTGCATTCCCCAATGTTTTCATTTTTATCTAGAAAGATTACAATATTTTCATCAGCATTTTATGCTCAGGAATACCCCTGTCAAATTCAGCCTCTTGGCACTATACGGTTCTTACAGGGACTGTTTGGTTTTTATAAGGAAAAAACCCATGTTTATATGTGGGGATCCACAGATAGTGTATAGTGCTTATGTTCTTCATCTGATAACGTTTTAGTGTTAACTCCAGATTATCAACCAAATAAATTCACAACAGAATAAAAAATATCTATGATCACAAATGCAGTTACTATTTGTATGACATAATGGTAATCATGGTAGCTTAAGAAACTGTGTCACAAGATTTGTAGGGGACAGAATATTACTTATAACAGGTGGAGAGGAAAAAAAATAACTCAATTCGGTCTTCAGTCTTCCTTTTTCAGAGTTAAGAAGGGGAATATGTTCTAGAAACTTTGTTGCTACCAAGCTGTATCAGTTAGGTTAATAAATAGATTTAATTTAATTTCAGCATTATATTTTTATCTATAAATCCCACATACATTCATAATCATACTTGGTGTGTTTAAAGGAATTTGTTAGCCCTGAACTCCTACCCAGTCTTATCTGTATAGCTTACACAGAATCAAAGTAATGACAATAAAGCATGATTTTGTGGAATTCACCCCATAACGTATTCCCCAGAAATCGTCAGAGTATAAGTGGCATGTTGTGAGGAAGAAAAATTAAGGCAATGAGCCCCTTTGTATGTCCTTTTTTTCTCCTGCACTGAGTTAGTAGCTGGGCTAAATAAAATCTCTATTCTTTCTGATTTTATCCTTTCAGACAACCCAAAACAAAGCAGCCGTGTCCCAGTGTTCATTAAGGTTTTGGATGTAAATGACAATGCTCCAGAGTTTGCTATGTTTTATGAGACCTTCGTCTGTGAAAATGCAAAGGCAGAACAGGTGTGTGGTCTGCTTGTACTAGGAAAATATTCCAAATTAATTGAGTTTTGCTACTACTCTTGCATCACCTCATCAAGAAGTATACTTTGCGTTGCACCAAGCTGTCAGTTTTGCAAAATTAAACTAAACAGTGGCTGCACAATATCTGATTACATTTAGCATTCTTTCTGCTAATGTGACAGTATGTTTTACACTGTTATTTTCTGTACTGCACCTTGTTATCCCTGATTCATTTTTATCCTGTGATTCTTTGCTTTATTTAGGCATCTCCACTGTCTCCTTCAAAAACAGTTTCAGGTCCGTAACTGTTACAGGTTCTGTCTGTGATATAGCTATTTCCTGCTAATTAACTCTCACTCTACCAGTCCTATTACTAAATGGTTCAAAGTAGCAGATAATTTGGAAGATTCAGCCAAACAATTACTGTGACATGAGATTTTGGGTAGATAAATATGGAGTCACCCTTGATCTCAATTGCTTGTCACACACAAAGTTTTCCTACCTGTCCGGACTGGCATCAAGTCTGCTCTTGATTTCAACATGATTTTCCTGCCAGCTTTCAAATTCATTATGTTGCTGGCTGATGGCATGGGATACAATAGCATGGTGATCCTAAATGTCAGCAGCAACACATGGATCACTTTTCTTAATTTTCCCATAGTAGCAGCATCTGACTTAAAAAAGAAGAAAAAAAAATGAATTCAATGATTGCTTTACAGTTCTAGAGTACATAAATAAGTGCAAATTCCACTGACCTTGAAGATAATTTTGTTCTTATTGTTTCAGCTGATACAAACATTAAGTGCTGTTGATAAAGATGACTCTTACGGTGGACATCAGTTTTCATTCTCCTTAGCTCCTGAGGCAGCCAGCAGCTCAAACTTTACACTACAGGACAACAGAGGTGAATTTCTAGGAAGAATTTTCTTTATTATCTCATCCTTTCTTTCAGTCTTCAGATGAAGGTTTAATGTGTGCTTTGTTTCCAGACAACACAGCAGGAATTTTCACCCGAAAAACCAGATATAACCGGCATGAAATGAGTACCTACTTCTTGCCAGTGGTAATATCAGACAATGACTACCCTATCCAGAGCAGCACTGAAACAGTGACTATTCGAGTATGTGCTTGTGACCATCGAGGAAAGATGCTGTCCTGTAATGCAGAAGCCTTGATTCATCCTACTGGTCTTAGCACTGGGGCTCTCATTGCCATTCTTCTCTGTATCATTATATTACTTGGTAAGTAGCTCAGAGTAATCTTGTTCCTTCCATGGTTATTTTGCGTTGCTGCAAGTGATTATACCAAGGCTACATTCCATTCATCCCATCTGGTATTTGTATCTGAGGTGAACTAGAGTAATCACCCTCTGCAGGTGTCTGTCTCTTTCTGTTGACAATAGAAGGAGGCCAGATAACTTAGTTTAGTCTTAAGCAATTAACTCCCCATGTCTAAAGTGAGGAGAAACAAGTCTCAGTTCTTCTGTTCTGCTGGAAAAGGATGCTGAAATGGTGTGGCTACTAAAGCACTCTCTCTAAAGCAGCAGAGTCCTCCCTTTCAGACACCTGTGAATATGAAGAGGTGTATCCTCAGTGTGGATGATGTACAGATCTGGCTACAGCACTTACAGGTGGTCAACATTTATTTTTTTATAAAAATAATGTCTCACATTCCTCTTAGGTTCCACCCCTCTTGTACAGCAGAGACGATTTGTCCCTTGGCCTTTAGCGGTAGCCTGTTCATCTGGGGAGAACTGTACAGTATGACACGGGCATTCCTCAGAGAGATATTAGTCACCTTTCGTACCTGGCCAGGAATGGAGTCAGACCAATTTTATGGCAGTAGGGTCAAGCAAGGGAGAAAATGCTTCCTCAGTGATCCTCACCATCCCTAGAGGTATTTAAAAGATGGGTAGCTGTGGAGCTCAGCAACAAGATTTAGTGATGTTTTTTTGTCAGTGTTAGGTTGATGGTTGGACTCAGTGATCTGAAAAGTCCCTTCCAACCTAGGCAAATCTATGATTCTATGATTACATTTCTTGCTACCATACTCTTGTCTTCCTTGGGCATGCTCATCACCACTTTAGAATCACCCTGATCTTTACTATTAACAAAATTCTCCTCTCCAGTGATGAGTCAAAGACCATGTTGTGATACTCAGACTTTAACAATATAGTCATGGCTTGCCCAAATAAGCTACCCCAGTTTCAGAAAAGATTAACACAATAAAATCCTTACCCTTAATTTGCCATTAAATTCATTTTTCAAAGCGTAGTATCATTGCCTCTAAGGGCTGAGCTCACTTTGTATCAAGTTCCTTACCAGAAAAAGAAATCTAATGTTGCAGATAGTCTTGCACTCATTAGTACAACTGTGCTCATTAATATCAATCTGACATTAAACGATTTCCTGTTTTATGTCAATCGAAAATAATTGATTCTGTGTGCTAAGCAGCACTTTATGTCAATTACTGCTCACGCCACCATGCACCATAAGCAGATTTTCAATTAACTCAGCTATATAATTTTCTATTTTCAGGCTGGTTGCAGGGTTTGCATGTGCAACCACTACTGAGTGAAAAACAATACTCTGGGCAGACCTGAACCACAACTTGAAATTTAAAGGCAACAAAAACTGCCTGCAAATTGCTAGGTTTATTTGCAGTTTGAGTAAGTCTAGTGACTTATCAGGAGGCCTCAGATACTGCTGAACACTGACATGCAAATAAAGGTGAAGTACTTTAACATACAACTTCTAATGTGGGGAGGGTATTTTTTTTTGCCTGCAAGTTTAGCATAAAATAAGAAAAACCAAGTATCAGCGATATGGAATTATTATCAAAGTCTTGTCCTTCATATTCTGTATAACACCCTTTTTTGTTAATGAAATACTTCAGCAACACTTCCATGCAAAAACTATCATTCCTACACTTTTTCAGATTATTCTACCAGTAGCTATTATGGAAGCCCCCTCAAAATTGATGCTGTGTTTTTCAAGTTCTCCAAATTTTTCTCCAGCTATCTCTATTATGTTACATAGACCTGTCTCCAGTCCTCCCCCATAGTGTCACAGCTTTATGATCTTAAGGAAGAGAATTCTTTCTTAACATATTTTTGCAGAGCAGCACAAAGAAGCATCACTTAGATTAGGACCCTTACAGGACACTACAAGTAAATCCTTGTCATCAGGAACAGCCTGAAGCTTTCACCATTTTAACCAATACTCCTAATTGCTTCAATTTCACCCCCTCACTTATTTCCTTTCAACTAATATTAACAGACGTTCTCCCTTACTCACACTGTTCCTATGGTAAAGACACAGCAGGAATTAGAGCATTTTTCTACTTGAATCTGTGTTTTTGCTGTCCCTCTATAGTCAATGGAGAGGAAGAGTACGAGAATCTTCCACAACATGCTTAAGGATACCTACAGATAGCATTTTGCTCTTGCAGGATTGTACTGCAGGGAGGCATATAATTAAAAATAAATAAAAATCAGCTTTTTGTCTGTTGAAGAAAGCTAAGAAAGATTAGTGTCAATAGGCTAAAATTTTGTTTTGGAGATGTCCTTAGTTCTTGGCATAGCTCTTAACTGAGTTACAAATGAGGAAGGGACTGAAAAAAAAAAAAGTCTTTAACAGTTACTGTACTTTGATTCACACACCATTTTATAAATACAGCTGACATGAAAGATAATTTTGAACCAGATTATAATCTCATATCAATGGGTTTAGGCGTTTTCTGATTTGCTTTGCTTTGCTATGAAAGAACTATAAAGACAGCACGATGCGTCTTTTCCCAGAGTCTGCAAAACAGAGCTGAAATACTGGGCGCTGTGGACCTCAGACTATGAAAGCAACAGTGATAGTACTATACATCCCAGCTTTTCTTCATTTGTAAATATTCAGTCATTTACCATCTCAAGGTAGAATGCAGCTAAGAAATCTGAAATTAGCTTCTAAAGGAAATAATGTGTTGAACATAGAATTATAGAATCATAGAGTGGTTTGGGTTGGAAGGGACCATAAAGATCATCTAGTTCCAATCCCCCTGCCATGGGCAGGGACACTTCCCACTAGACCATGTTGCTCAAAACCCCATCCAACCTGGTCTTGAAGATTTCCAGGGATGGAACCTCAACAACTCCTCTGGGTGATTTGTTAAGTGCCTCACTAACCTCATAGTTAAAAATTTCCTCCTCTTGCCATCCTCTGTGCCCGCTTCTCCAACAGTACTGGTGATCAGTATTGAGTAAAAATATTTAATTTGGATCAGCCTTGAAAAGAGTTCCTGTCCTACAAATAAATCATATATAGATATATGCATAAATGTATATTGTAAAAGCATGCCAGGGAAGTTAATAAAACTTGGACTTTGTGCTGGTTGAAAATCCACTCCAAGCTTTTTTTCCAGAGGAAGATAGATTTACTTATCTTGAAATGTAGTTTTGCTAACTTATTATCATAGCCCAGTACATACTAGCCTTGTCCAAAGCACAAGTTGCATCTCATCCCTGGGGTTCAAATAAATAACAGCTGATGCTACTTACTTTTGAGAAAGTGTTTCTCCCTTCCCAACTCTCATGAAACTAGTTCTATTCTCAAGGCTGTATGACTCTGGGTAAAAATGTGCCTACTGACAAAAAGATACTCCACTTGACTTCTTACAAGCTTGACGTCTCCTTTCTTTGAGTGCGTATCCATGCCATTTCATCTCCCAAGGTACTCATGCACAGGCAGAGCCAGCAGTCTGAAAACCTGACGTGCATATTTGCAGTTTTGCAAAACATCTTTTAAAACTTCGAATTTGAGCAGAGGCACAGCTCTTCTTCTGGGTTTTAATAACGTTAGGGATTAACCTTTCACTTTCTCTTCCCCTGTTATTTTTGTTTCCAGTTACAGTGGTGCTGTTTGCAGCGCTGAGACGGCAGCGGAAAAAAGAGCCTTTGATTATTTCCAAAGAAGACATCAGAGACAACATTGTCAGTTATAATGATGAAGGTGGTGGAGAGGAAGACACCCAGGCATTTGATATCGGCACACTGAGGAATCCTGAAGCCATAGACGATAATAAATTGCGCAGAGACATTGTGCCGGAAACACTTTTTATGCCACGGAGGACTGCAACAGCGCGAGATAACACGGATGTCAGAGATTTCATTAACCAAAGGTTAAAGGAAAATGATACAGATCCAACGGCACCCCCGTATGACTCGTTAGCAACCTACGCGTATGAAGGTAATGGTTCTGTGGCTGAGTCCCTCAGCTCCTTGGAGTCGGTGACTACGGACGGAGATCAGGACTATGATTACCTCAGTGACTGGGGGCCGCGGTTTAAAAAGCTGGCAGATATGTATGGCGCAATGGACAGTGACAAAGACTCTTAATATGTTGCCTTTTTTTTTTTTTTTCCTTTTCTTTTTCCCCTTCCTCATTTTCAGAAACAGCATTGAGATATGTGAAGTGGCTATTTCTTTCTTTCTCCACAACTGTGTGAAGGGGTTCGCTGGTCTACCCGTTCAAATTGTCTACTGACTGCAGTCTGTGCGGATCAGCCGTTAGAAAACTTTTTCTAGTATCATTTTATGAGCTTCCAAGAGGCAAAATTCTTATTTTTTAGTGCATCCAGTTTACCAAGCCAATCGTACAGGCACAGCAGTAGTGGAGGGGAAAAAAAGGATCAGATGGGGAGCAATATTTTTACTTGTTCTGCTTATATTGTAAATTGGAGTATATTACTATTTAAGCTCACTTGCTCTTTTTACTTGTATTCAGACTATTCAGCTCAGATGACTGCTCTGTCAATTGTGTATTGCACATCCCAATGTCATGAGGTACCCTAGTTTTCCCTATGTATTATAGTCAAAAGTAGTGGTGATGGAATGAAGGTTTATTATACAAGTAGAGTAAGCTGAGAAAAAACATGAAACATGCATTTTACTCATGAGGAGGGTAGAAAGGCCTAATGGTCATTTAAATCTAAGTGTTTTTCTAGAACTTGCCATTGTCCCCACTGCACTGAATCATGCTAACACACACATATATATAGTTCATTGACTGCTATGTATATATTCTTCTGACCTAGCATTGCTGGAGAGATGCGTGTGCGTGCATGTGTGTGTGGTCAGGAGACCCAATACCTAATTCTTAGATGATTTCCCAGTTCTAACCCAGACTTGCCTTTTGATATGGGGAAAGTCATCTAATCCAACTCCAGATTAGATCATGACATGAAGGAAGGAGCAGATCATAACTGTGCTGTATACTTTGGTCAGCCTGCACATCAGTTCAGTGATGGCCACTGTGCTGGAGAGGTGGGACTCAGGCATTTCATATGCACCTACTCCTGCATGTTCTCATGTGCAGGAGTGGAGTGGTAGCCTCAGGGTGTCCGCCACCCCTTGGGGTTAAAGGAGCAACTGCAAAAGAGTGTTTTTCTTCTCCTGCCCTTCCCTGCCTGGATGCCCAGAGTGGCTTCCAGACTGACTCTCTGCCCAGTTCTGCTATCTGTAAAGTGGGGAAATAATGCCTACCTCATCAGGATGATGCAAGAATTATATAAGTAATTTGGAAAATGCTTTAGAGATGGAAAATACCGGCATTCTGCCAGAGGAAGAAATTTCTTATGCTTTCGGTGGTTGTTTTCTTTTTCATTTTCTTTTCATTTTCTTTTTTTTTTTTTTCCCCAGATTCAAGCCCTGAATGCACAAGTAAGCAAGAATCAATTGTCATTCCAGTGGCCTGAAAAGTAGGGTTTATAACTGTAACTCATGTTTTAAAATAAACTACTCAGACAAGGTGGTTAAAGTCTTTACCAAAAGTTAATATTTTAATCACAAGTCTCTCTCTGTGTATTTATCTGCTTTGCCAAGCTAGTTTTTGTCCAGGGCCAGGATGGGGGAAAATGCCATAGTCTCAGGCCAAAACAATTTTCTTTACCATTTGTGCACCACTCAGTATTTTGGTTGGTTTGGGAAACATTTTGTTAAATGCTCTTCAAATCCAGCCATTAGGAGAGGCTATCTATCTGGAGAAAAATCTAAGGGGCTGCCGTGGGACAAATCAGCTAAAAGCCACCCTGTGTCCCAGAGCAGGGACACAGCCCATGGCACTGTGTCAAGGAAAGAAGGATTTTCATCTTTTTCTTTTTTTAACATACCTATACATAAGTAATCTAATTTATTTCATTTTGAAACTATATTTAATACCAGAATTATAGGCATGGATCTATTTCCCCTTTTCCCCGAATCTTAAAAGAATCAGTTTGAAAACTGAACAACAGCTCCAATTTACTCTAAAAGTAGAGAATGGAAAAAAGTTAATAAACAGAAAATTAAAATGGATTAAAAATTAATCCCTGGAATTCATTACTCCTAGAGAATTAAATAAAGAGAGCAGTAAGATTCCCTAGTATTCAATTTTTACAAGCACGACAACATGATTTCAGGTTTTGTGAACCAGCTCACAGTAGAGAGGATGAACCAGCCGTGCTGCAGTTCCAGATAGGACTGGGAAAGTCTCCTTAGCAGTGGGGACCACTGCACATCTACAGGTTTAGAGGAAGGCATCTAGTGGCTTGCAGATACCCAGCATGATAGATTAGAGGGGTTTTCAGGATGGAGGAGCCCAAAGTTTCAAAGAGTCCTGAGCCCCTAGTGTCTCTGAGCTCTCACAGTGCTTCAGTTCAGCAGAGCAAGGTGCCCAACTCTATTTGGGCTGAGCCTTTTATGCCTGTCAGAACATCAATGACACAACTAGGCCCTTATTATGTCCTCCTGACATAATTCTGTCAGTAATTTAAGATGATAAAAGCCTTTGAAAGTCTAGCCTTTCATGGCTTTCTTGAAATCAGAGCATACAGGAAGAAACCTGTCTGAAAGCTGGCTCTGGCACACAGGAGGGACCACCTGGATTTCAGAGACGTGGAAGAGCAGCAGATGCTCAGCACTACCTGCCACAGGTCCCTCACTTCAGCTGCTCTCATACAGTCAGTGGAGGCAGCGTACCCCTCGGGGGGCTCTTCCAAACGGCTCCTTAACACACGCCTTTGTCTCACCCTTCACTGCATGGGGGTTGCCTTGAGTAAATCGCCTCAAGTTCAAGAGTCCGGTTGAACACCCAAAGCTATCCCTTCCCTTCCTCAGGCCCCAAGGAAACAGATTTGTGTGTAGAGGGGATGGCAGATGCGGCTGTGAAACCACACACCTATTCCAGAAGTGGGTGTCACTGTCACTTGACTAAAGACAGACCCTGCAGGTCAGCTTGCATTAGTCACTACTTGGGGTGCAATAACAAGACAGAGGATCGCTGATCTTGTGACTACTTTCCTATGTTTGTACAGTGATTTTGTCTGATTTAGTGATTGTTAGTAGCAATCCAAGCTCAAGTTTCTTTTTTTTGTGGTTTTTTTTGTGTTTTTTTTTTTATTTTTTTCTTTGAACTGAACGCTGGTTTTATCTTGTCCATTGAGTGACACAGTAAATAATAGAGAGTGGCTACTCGTGCCTGTTGTGTAAATATATTATATGTAAAATTATGTTATGTCACCACAAATATGGTGCCTGAATAGCAAATGGATTCTTCTTAGAAAATTCAAGGCAAACTCGCATCCAAATTATTATTTATGCATCTGAGTTTTAAGGTCTATTTTTTTCCTGCAAATTAGACAGATTTAGCATCTCTCGCACAGCAAGAAGAGTTCAATTCTGTCTTTTCTTCTTGCTTGGCAGTACCACAAAGTGCAATTTATAAAATCAGTACTGCATATTAAATATTGAAAGTGCCATATTGCAGTGAATACAACACTTTGCAGTAGTATTTCTTTGTACCTTGTTGCATGCCGGCGTGCTAGATGATAGAAATGAGTATTTAAAAATGCTTTCACACAGTGCTAGAATTGCCATTTATAGATAAACAAGTGTTAGACTATGGGCTATGAAGTGTGTTTGAAGGCTGTTTTAAGCCTGCTCTTCTTACGACCACACCTATTTGAGAAGAAATACTATGAGGAAGTTTAGCTAAGCCAGGTAGAGAGATAAGCAATGAAGTTGGCTTTTAATTTGGAAAAATGTCTGATCTACCAACAGAGGACCTATTAAAAGATACCAAGGACACGTTTACATGGGAGACATTTCCAGGCTTGCTACTGCAGAACAGTAGTATTTCTGCACTTAAAATGGAATAAGTTTCTAGTACAGCTATTCCGTCCCAACTCCCAAACCAGCCACTGTATTCCAGAAAAGGAATTTTTTACTCCAAAAGAGTCATTATTTCAGGTTAAAAACTATTGTGTCCTACAGTATGGGGAGACACAGCAGCACATACCTCCAACTGCAGTTGTGCCAGGATACATCACTGTGTAGACAGATGCTTGAACGAGAGCTGGGGGAGAAACTTGCAGCAAGCTCTGAACAAAGGAATTTGGGGGGTTCCACAGGGCTCTACTGACAGTCCCACAGGACCAGAATGCGTTCCCAAAACTGATGTTGACAGATATGCTGTCTACCAATGAGAAAAACAAGTTGTATGTTTCAGTTACTGTTTGTAGAAAAAAATGCTAGGAAAAATTCCAAGTAGAAGAGTCTTCACTTACACCATCACCATTTTTTTAAATTTGTCCTAAGAAACAGTTGTCTTTTCCTGACTGTTTTTTTGGTTCATTAGTTGCTAGGTCTTACTTCATTCTATAAACAGGTATTTCCTAGCTGATAAATGTGAATGGGAGAGGCAACCTCTAAAGGATCCAGTTTTGGAAGTAGCACGCTACATTACAAGGCACAACATATCCATTTCTCTGCCACAAAACAAACAAATAGCCCAACAAAAAACAACTTACTTAAAAGTTTTAGTACCGCAGAAAGCAGAACTGTCATAAAAACGTAGAGCAGGGAGAAATGGCTTTAAGAATGTGTGTCTGCACATGTACGGTTTGAATAAAGAGAAGGGAAATAATCAACACTGGAAGCTGGCTGTACTTCAAAATCAGACTTACCCATTTTGAGCAGGGGCAACAGTGTATAATCACTTCCAACACTTCCAGGCTTCCTACAGCAGCCAGAGGGAAATTTGCATGGATAGGAAGAAAGACGTCATCATTTTCAGATCAACCAAATTAAATCCAAGCCATTTCCATGCAAATCTCTAGGAAAGAATGTCCCCTTGTCATTATTATTATTAAAACATGCTAAATTTCTGCAGCAGATCTATCTTGATGGACTTCTGCGGGGTGAATTGTGGACAGTGACTCTGAGCAGGTAACTCTCTGCAAACACTACTGTGTTAGTTCTTCCTGCCACAATTCATTTTAAATCTCTGCATGTTTCCTTTGGCTGTAAGTAGTACTGAAGTGTTTCAACAAACTACTGGGACAAATGGATGCTGCAATGCCCTGGCCATTTGTGTTTCAATTAACACTGCAGTCTGAACTCCTTGTCAAATGAGAGCTACTTCCAGTGAGTATAAACTATACCATAAGTTGTGAGGGGCCTGGCTTTCTTCCAGCCCCTCTAGACCTGTGAAACAGCAGCCTCCTCCAACAAATGTCAAAGCCACAATCATTTTTATTTTCAGTTTAGTCTTCAGAAAGACTTGTTTTCTGAGAGATTGTTTCTGTACTTGAAGAAAAAATAGGAACAAAAACATATTTAATGCCTATAGCCTCATGCATTGGTCCAGAAGGAGGGGAAAAAAAACAGCAGCCAATGCAATATTTTAATACCAGTCTCTCCCTTCAGGTGTTTTATTTAGACACAACTGAGACAAGCTTGATCCTGCCCATCACTTTGCCATGTTACACTTTTCAGCCCAGACTTGTATTTGTCATACACTAAACACTTTCCTGAATAGTTCATAGAATTCAGCAGTAGGTATCCAAAATCCATGACTGGAGTCAGAGAACCAGGAGTTTCAGGAAGAACAGAAAGTGATTGCATGGGGAGGAAGAGGGGGGCAGGTAATCAGTTACATGCAAGGCAGGCCCATGGCACTTAGAAGCCACAAAGCTGTCATATTATGCATAGTCACTGGATTTCAAAGGAGTTTTTACAGAACTTGTTCTTATTTTTTTCCCTGCATGTGTCTTTTGCTTTCTTTAAAGAAAAAAAAAAAAGAAAAAAAGATAAAAGAAAAAAAAAAAAAAAGAAGCTGCTAACTTCAAATTTCTCCTTCCACAAAATCGATTTGACAAGTAAGGCTGAAGTCCAGCATATAGAGAAATCCTTTCCACTCCCATGGGCTTTTGACCTTTCCTACGAGACTGCACTATTTATGTAAATATACCTGGAGACACTTTCTATAAGCTTTTAGTTTTCTACGAACTATTACTTTAGTGTTTATTGAAGAAACAAATGTATAGAATTATTAAGCATTCAGGTGAACACAACACAGAAACAACACTGCAAACACAAAATTGTTACGGATTTTGACACATAAAAATCTCTTCAGCATCACTGTACTGTTTTAATTCTGTGATTACTTTCATTACTTTGAAAAATTAAACTTAAAAGAAAGGCCTTATAATAAATGCTATGTGCATCTTAAATGTGTTACTGAGCAAAATCAATCTGGCAAACTCCTATTGCGATTTGTGATTTTTAAACCCTTTAAATAAATGCTTTTCTGTATTGATTTTTTTTTAATTAAAAATCCTTCCAAGCATAAATCGAAACTGATGCTGCCACCTGGGAAGATTTACTTGCTGACATGCTCCAGCCACACAGTCTCTCGCGATGTCATCCCTTGCGTGTGCCGAGGGACCCTCAGCATCCAATGGATTTGGTCACTGCTCAGCCCAGAGAGACATTTGCAGGGGACAAGATTTTTGTCACCCAAGAGATTTATACCTAGAAGCTTCCCTGTGTTGCAAAGGGACCATGCCGGAATTACTCTCTCTTCCGCAGCGTGCATGGGCAATTTGTTATGGTCAGATGGCAAGCGTGCACTCCGTCCCTTATATTTCCTGTTCACTATACTGGCTTCTCTTTTGGGGGTGGGGGGCAGGGGGAAATGAAATTTAAGGATTTAATGAGAAACCAATTTAACAACAATTTCTCACAGACAGAGTGAATTTGCCTTTTTGCAAATTGATTTTTGTAACAAGTTATTTATATGATACTACTTAATAAATTGTTTTTTCTAACTTGTTTTTATTTTTTTTTCCTACTTCTCTCAATCTGTGGTTTGTATTTACAAAGCTATCATGAAGATAGGTCTTTAAAAAGACTCTGCAGTCACTTTCAGACAGGGTTAAATTGGCTTGGGTTTTCAAATGCCATTTATAAGTGTCTGGCTTGCAACACGCTTTAAGAGCAGTAGGATCATTATTTTGTGATCAGTGAGGCCTCCCAAAAGGGCCAATATAATTTCAGAAGACATCATTTAGTGATGCTTACTATAAGGAGGATATTAGTCTATGATTACAAGCCAAATTTTGACTCTCCAACCTGCTAGCAAGAAAATCAGCCCCACCCCATCCAAAACCATAGCATTCTTCACCACTTAATTCCCTACTACTTACATCATATTCAGTACCCAATACATCCCCATTAACCATCACCTCCCTTCCCATCCTTTGATATAATACACAGATACCATTCCTTTAGTCCATGGATCACTCCTGTGAAATACCTGTAAAGTGTCCATAAATGTCCACCAAATGGCTGTTGAGTTTATATAGTCCATGTCTTTCACCTCTGTCTGTCATAACAGTCTTTTGGGGCAGAAGAGATGGTGTCTGGTGTTGTGTGGTTACCAGGCACTAAAGCCAGCTCAGGTCAGGTCACTGTTGCACTGGCACTGTTTCTTTTAGAGGGTTGTCCTCCACTGGTTCAGGTGTTTCTTGCTATAGCAATTCCTATAATAAACAGCTCAAATCATGGCTTACAAAAGGTATATCCATTACAATCTTCACGCCTGGTCCGTTAGGGACAGGTTATAGAGTTTAACATTGCAATGGTTGCAGTCAGTTCATCACACATTCTGCCACTCCTTCCTCCCCAGGGGGAGAACTTCTCACACCCTTTTCACATTCCAGTGTGGGATCCCACCTACAGGCTACAGTTCTTCATGAACTGCCTCAGTGTATATCCCTTCCTTTGAGCATCCACCTGTTCAGGCACTAAACTCCATAGGCTGCAGNCTGCCACTCCTTCCTCCCCAGGGGGAGAACTTCTCACACCCTTTTCACATTCCAGTGTGGGATCCCACCTACAGGCTACAGTTCTTCATGAACTGCTCAGTGTATATCCCTTCCTTTGAGCATCCACCTGTTCAGGCACTAAACTCCATAGGCTGCAGGGGGACAGCCTGCCTTCACCACTGGCTGCACAAGAATCTCTGTTCCAGCACCTAAAGCACCTCCTCCCCCTCCTTCTTCACTGACCTTAGTGTCTGCAGAGTTGTTTCAACTTGAGCTCATACTGGAGTTCCAGCCTGTCCAGTACAACAGCACAGAAAACAGCAGTGCCCTGGCCATCCTCCAACCCAGGCACAGCACCACTGCTATAGAAGGGAGGGAGATGGAGCACTTCTCCTATGAGGACAAACTTTTTAGCCAGGCCTATTTCAATAGGACAAGGTGTGAGGGCTTTAAACTAAAAGAGATTTAAACTCACTTCCCCTGGTTGGGATGGGGGAGAGAATCAGAAAAGTAAAAGTGAGAAAAAATACTCATGGGTCAAGATAAAGACAGTTTAATAAGTAAAGCAAAAGCCACACCCACAAGCAAAGCAAAACAAGGAATTTTTTCATTGCTTCCCATGGGCTGGCAGGTGTTCAGCCATTTCCAGGAAAGCAGAGTTCCATTAAACATGATGGTTACTTGGGAAGACAAACACCATCACTCTGAATGTCCCCTCCCTCCCTTCCATTTCCTTAATCCCCCAGCTTTATATGCTGACATGACATCATATGGGATGGAATATTCCTTTGTCAGTTGGGGTCAGCTGTTCCAGCTTTGTCTCCTCACAAACTTTTATTCACCCCCCGCCTACTCACCGGTGGGGTAGCATGAGGAGCAGAAAAGGCCTTGATGGCTTAGCAACAACCAAATCCTATTTTTGTGTGCTACCAATCCTATTTTTATCCCAAATCCAAAACATAACACTATACCAACCACTAGTAAGATAGTCAATCCCATCATAGTGGAAACCATGACAACATCTTTCCTGGTTTTAAACACAGCCAGCTGTCTAACCAATACCCACCTTCTAAATTTTATTTTCTCCAAACCAACCACACAAATTAATAGGTTCTCAGCAGCTGTCTGTCCCCACATCAGGTCCCCAAGCATCTCTGACCTTCCAGCAGAAAAGCTGATTTTACTTTTCTTTTTCCCCATAAATTAGAAAGCAAACATCAGCATTGTCAGAAGCCCTCAGTCACTCGCTACTTCAGAATTGCTGCAGTACTCACTGTGCATTGTTTAACCTTAGCAAGCCACAGAGTGCACAAACCCATGTATGTTTTCATCAGCTGTAGAGGTACTCATCATCTTGATAGGACCTTATCATATATGTTACTTTATTATAGAGAAAGAGATTTACAAGGACCAGGGGAACACAGTCAGAAAGACTGTATGCAAGGCTGACCTCTATCTTCCAGAAAGCTTTCAGGTAGTTCCTTCTTTAATTAAAAAAAAAAAA